>JASGCC010000006.1:1225219-1825219 GCA_030067915.1 Hydractinia echinata
GACATTGTATATAACAAAAATTTATTCTTGATACAAATGAATCTCACACTCATGTCTTATTAATTTTTTTCCTGAAACTTTCATGTTTCTAAACAAGTTATATATTTGAAAATAATTTGTTTTATTTTCAATTTTTGTTACTTACATGGAGACTCGAATAAAGTTATTAAATGCAGGGATTGATTCTGTTTAGCTTGAATGCAATAGAAATATTTAAAATGGTTTGTTTTTTTTCAATTTTTTGTGGCTGGCATGGAGACTAAAATAAGAACTTATTAATATTCTGGTATTAATTCTGTTTAGCTTGAATGCAACAGAAAATTTAAAATTATAGTGCTATTTATAATAATATGAATGGGGGAATATTTAACACAAGCTTACTAAATCGATTTACAAAGTTAGTGAACTTTTAATGCTACAATGAGATAAATTATTCTACAATTAGAGAGAAGTTGTTAACATTGGAATATCACAATCATCAAGTATTCATGCCATCAATAAAAACTGGGAAACACTAATAAAAATAACAGAAACAAATAAAAAAATACACTACGAAATTAAAAGTATAATAATAAAAAAAGTAAAGTATTAAAACACATTTTAAGTTACCTGAAAATCATTTTGAACCACGTTTATTTTTGAAGCCAGTTTTCATATGCTTATGATGTGTGAAAAATGGCTCAAAATAAGCTTGTTTGCTTAGCTTTAATGATTTGTTGTTTCTGGGATATAAACAACTTACAAGTAACCATTCAAACCTTTTTAAAATTAACAATTGCTTGTATATTTTTAAATTTTAAATGAAAATAAACACTTCTTTAATTTCAAAACTATTTTTTTAATCTATATGACTGTTCAAGATGTTATCACATGCCTTAAAGAAGTAAAACAATATATTTAATTTATGTGCTAAAATTCAATTAGGAATCAATGGGAAAAAATGAATGGTGTCATTTATGTTTAATAGGTTATTTAATTCATTCTTTTCTCACAGCTCCCAGTTCTCAAATTCTCATTAAAGAGGATAATATTATCGCAAAGTTTTAGAATGAAGCACTCACTGAAATAAACATCCTAAAGTAAATATTGAAAAAAGCATAATTTAACAATGTATGATTATTATATACAATTTTAAATCCGCAATGTTTTTCAAAAATGTCCCTTCTTGACAACAAGCTAAAAAAAACTTTTAAAAACTGGTACACATTTTTTTATACTCTTTACACTCTTCATTTTTTTGTTTGAGCCTTGTCATTCTTACAAACGATAGTCCTCAAATTTTTAAAAACCTTGAAAAAATGTACTGACATGGTGGAATAAAAAAGAAAAAGGATAATATTTATTAAAAAAACTTATATATACCACGTTTTCAATTTTTCACACAAAAAATTATTGTCTATTGATCCAGTCTCAGTATTCTTACAATATTGATTGGTGGCCAGTAAAAACATCTACGGGCTCGCTCGTCCTTTTTATACCGCATTACGTGTATCTTGCTACTTGTGGTCATTTTGTGTGACAAACAGACTTATACAGGTATTCTTATATAGATTCTTAAGATTCTTAAAATTGAGCCTTGATTCTTATAAAAAAATTCTTACAAAAGACAATATCATAAGCTATCGTGAGCAAGCAACTGCATTAGCGTAACAATAATTAAAGATAAGAGAGTGTCGGAGAGAATCTTATTAAGATTTTAGATTGGAAATGCTGATTGTTATTGCTTGAAGTTTGGAAGAAACTGCATGCTATCTGATTCAATTAACATCAAATATTTAGTAATTGCACACAAATTTCAGTAATTTGAGAAAAAACTATATTAAAAAACAATCTCTTCCTAAAAATAAAAGACAGCTTATTCAAGTGCATAAAATAAGGTTTATCTTTATTAAATCTAAAAGTTTGGGTCACATCCTGCTCATTGCCAGACAAAATATTTAAATATCAACTATAAATCGTCAACAAAAAATATTGTACAATTGTTTTGGTTAATAAGCTGTTTGATATTAGCAGAGATAAAAAAAGATTTTTATTACTATAATGGGCCATATGGTAAATTAGGTACTGATAGAATTTATGATAATTTAGAACCACAAGACTCAAAAGGCACTCAAATTGATTTTTATTGATTTCAATCTCTCTTTTGTACAGAAAATATTTCACCAATTTTCACTGAAGCTTTTTTTTAAGTTTAATATCTTCAATTAAATTACCTTGCAGGCCTCTGAATTAGCAAAAATTTTCTACAGCAAATTGTTGCTGCCATTATTAAGATCAGGGCTGCTGTTGTTTATATTTCTTGCCTATAATGCCATCCATATTTTCTTATGTGGAAATTCATTCATTGTCATTTTGTAGCTTCAAGCAGATGTGTGAGATGCAGTGGATGTGGTTATTTTGCAAATAGAATGAGTTTCTTACCTTATTTCCCCGTCTTTCCTATTTGAAAGTAGTGTTAAATCAATTATAATAAGAGGAATTTCATCTACGTAATATGCGGCAATGACGAAGAAGATATAGATGGCCTTATCATAATAAAGCTCTGCGTGGTAACATTTACCATATTTATACATGATAACACTCAATTTTCAAATTTTCATATTAGTTTTAAAAACACTTATAATGCTATTTTTATTTATTCTTTCTTGCACATGCTAATGCACATATAATAAGCTGATGAAGTATTTTCTGATTATTATAAAATGTAAAAAAAATATTTTGACTGCATTGTTATCCTCATCCATTCTTTCAAAGTGTCCCAACCAACTTAATCTTCTTATCTGGATAACATCTTTAATGCTACGAATACTTAGCCAGCTTCTTAGCTCATCTGAACTCTTTCTGGTTCTTAGACTGGCGTTAAACATCCACCTAACTTTCTAAACGGTAAAGATCTTCATGCTTTACTGCCCATGTCTCACTACCGTACAACATAACACTTCTTACACAGGCCTCATACAACCTACCTTTTACCTCAATTGACAAGACTGTGCTAGTCAACAAAGGAAGTAACTCTGTGAACCTTTTCAAAGCAGAACCTATCCTGCAAGTAACACTTCTTTCAACACCCCCTTCACTACCCAACATATCGCCTGAATAACAGAAGTTCTCAACTATCTTTAACGAGTCACTGTTGTACATCATTTAAGCTGGAAATAATTCATTGTCTATAATCTCACCTTTGCATTGCTTGCATACAAACTGAATGCACTTCATATGTACCCAATGCTTACAAGTCTGAAAAAAAGGCCACTTTCCCACTACAAGGTCATTACTTGGTTTCAATGCTACTAATCATGACTTTAGACTTTGCTGCATTCACTCTTAACCCCTTCTCTTCTAGTCCTTTGTTCCACTTCTCAAACTTTTTAACTAATTCTTCCATCGACTCTGCTATGAGAACCAAATCATCCGCATACAATAACTCAAATTGACAACCTGTTCTGAACTCCATCAACAGCGATTCTAAGACTAAAACAAACAACAAAGGACTAAGTACAGAAACCTAGTGTACACTAACATTTACACTAAATTTATAACTAAATGAATTGTTAATCTTGACACAACTTCTAGCATTGCTGTACATAGACTGTACCATCTTAACTAGCCACTCATCCACATCTTTTTATCATTGCCCACCAAATAACTTTAGGTGGAGCTCTATCAAAAAGCTCTAAATCTGCAAAGGCAAAATAGAGATTCTTTCTCTTTCCTTAATACTTTTCCTGAGTCTGTAAGAAAGAATAATGCATCTGTAGTGCCACGCCTTGGATCAATACCAAATTGCATCTTATCTATATCAATTCTTTCGCCAAGTAACTTATCAAATCATTCTTTCAATAACTTTCATTACTAATCAACCAACTTCAACCCTCTATAGTTATCTCTTTTTAATGCATCACACTTGCCCTTGAAACAATTCACTATTACATTCGGATAACACCATGCTTTATAATCTGATTAGCAAGACTTGTAATAAGCTCAACTTCAGTATGTTCAAACACTTTTACCATCTCTGCAACAACACCTGATACTCTTGCAGCCTTGTCAATCTTCATTTTCTTAATAGCCTCCACTACTCATTCTGTCTTGATCTGCATCGCTGGGCCTTCTACAACATCACTAGTTTGTGAAATACATGTTAATAACTCCTAAAAATGATACCTGATATACTGCTCTATTACTGGAAGCAAATCATTTCAATATGCTCAGAGCGTAGAAATTGTAATTGAGAAAAAAAAAATCGCGTAACTTTAAGGTAATAAGTATTGGTTTTTTATAATAAACTTTGTTCAGATTAAAATTTAAATGTGTTTTATGTCATTTGTATTGAGCATAAGTAAAGTAATAGCAATAAAAAAATTAGACTCACATAACGTTAATAAACGCAAGTCTAAAAAGACTTTGTCCAAAATTGTATATACTAATTATTATAAATATTCTTAAAGGAATGCAGTGATATTTATATGTTTCGTTCAGAAACGTTTTTGTAATTTTATAATTCAAGCTTTTATATAAAAAATAGTCATCTTTTGGAAATAAAAAAAAAAATAAAAAAAAAATAAAGTAAGTAAAAAATAGTAACGGAGTATTATTTTAAGTAATTTAAAATTACTTGTCAATTGAGGTAAAAGGTAGGTTGTATGAGGCCTGTGTAAGAAGTGTTATGTTGTACGGTAGTGAGACATGGGCAGTGAAGCAGGAAGATCTTGACCGTTTAGAAAGGAATGATATGAGAATGGTTAGGTGGATGTGTAACACCAGTCTGAGAGACAGAAAGAGTTCAGATGAGCTAAGAAGCAGGCTAAGTATCTGTAGAATTAAAGATGTTCTCCAGATAAGAAGATTGAATTGGCTGGGGCACTTGGAAAGAATGGAGGAGGATCATTGGGTAAGAAAGTGTAGAGACTTGATAGTTCCTGGGGCAAAGCCCAGAGGCAGACCGAGAAAGACTTGGCAGGAGGTTATAAGGACAGACTTGATACAGAGGAAGTTGGGTTTAGATCTAACACAGTCTAGATCAGATTGGAAGAGGGTCATTAATATACCCCGTCCAACCCATGCTAGCATGGAAAACGGACGTTAAGCCGAGAATGATGAATTTATTTTATGATCCATCCTCAGCGTCGTTAGCATTGAAATGTTGAATATCGTTATCAGCCACAGTTCAACTTTATGGAAAATTTTGTAGAAATAGACCAATTTCAATATCGGCTTTTCATGTTCAACCATGGTGGCGAAAAATCAAAACATTGCATGAAAACAAGGTTAGTTTAGATAAAGTTCAGGACGCCAAGTTGTTTACTAGCTGTGCTGACATTAGTTATCAACAAATGTTGGTTTTATAATTTTCAACTGTCATATTGAAAGAATCGTAGTGGATAAAAGTATATCGAGGGTATTAATAGTGGTAGTGTGACAAAAATTATAAATATTTATTAATATTAAGTGTGTATTTGGCAACTTTAATGTTGCTATAGCTAGCCAACAGATTCATATTAGTATTGTAGGTTTATCATTCCTTAGAAAATATTTAGTAGGTGTAGTGTTGCTCTCTTCTCTAAGAAAATAGGTTCAAGGTTCTTAAAATTGTTCTTATTCTTTTTGGAATTAACTTGACAGATCAAGATGAGGCCTCTATCAACTATTTTAATAATGACAGTGTTAAACTTGTAAGGTTATGTTGTCTGCGTTATCCTCAAAAAAATAAAACAAAGCCATTGATTAGTTGTAAGGCCGTCCGTATATATTTAAAACTTTCTTAACTTTCTTAGGCCATCTGGTTAAGTTATTGTGGTAAATCGATTGAGTATTAAACATATCTAAGTGCAATACTTATAGAAATAATATTACTGGCAATACTTATAGAAATACTACTGATTGACAGAACAATTTGTGAATTTAAAAACCAACAACAACTTTCTGTAGCTGCAACTGTAACATTTATACAGGCCATAATTTTTAAAAAATCAAGGCTCCGGGGTACTTATGAGTACGCATGATTTAACCTTGGGTTATTGCATTACTCTTATTACAATTTGTTGAATATGTAACCTGAAGACCAGTATTCAGCCGAATACCACCAACCCAACATGCTTAGGATAGCCAAGTCATGATGTTATTTACAGATGTTTAAAAAAAAAGATATCCAATAACAAAGAATAAAGTGTATACAATATGTCAACAACATTGGTTAAATCTCCAACTAGCTAGCTAGTAGTAACCAATGCTAGTGCTAGTGTAACTATATATAAAATCCAAACCAATCAACCTTAGCTAGCTGAACACTAGTAAAAAAATATAAACCAGCAACTTTAATAAGCCCAATGGGTGCAAAATAAATGCCAATATCTGTTTCTTTTACCAAAAGTTCATAATTTGCCCATTTGACAAGTTAATTTGAGAAATAATAAAGGTAAACAAACTATATGTGCATCACTTCGCTGGAAAATTAAAATTGTTTCTAAACTAACCTCGTTTTCATGTTAGTATGTCTATTCCGGCTGTGTATTTTGCGGAATGGAAATGGATATTGAAATAGGTATATTGCAAGAAAAGAAATCACTTTGTGTCTGTTTGCCTCTCTAATGATTCAGAAAAGTTTCTGGTTGGCGCAGTAAGCGCAGAAGACGATACAACCAAGACTAACAAGTTTGATGATGAAGTATTTGTCGTCGATGGGAATAAAGATAACCTATGATGATGCACAGGTCAATGTGTTGCTATATCAACAACTAAAGAAAATCATGTAGCCCAATTTAACAAAATAAAATCTCTAGTAAGCAAAAAGATTTCATTGAAATTCTTCAATTTATCGCTGGAGACAAAAATAACATGTGATGCATCGAAATTTGGCCTTGGTTCCAGTCAGTGACGCAAAACTGAAGCTAATTCAAGAAAAAACTCAGAGATCAAAGTCTACAGATCGCTAAATCCTACATAAACAACTGGCCAAGTCAAATGACGAATGTCCTACTACAAGCAAGGCCATATTTTAATGTCAGAAACGAGTTATCAATTCATCACGACATTGTATTAAAAGGCACTAGAATAGTCAATACCTTAATCATTAAGGGCCGAAAGACAGAAAATACAATGCCAGATCTTTGATGTATTGGCCTGGCAAGAAATAGAAGACATGATAAACCGATGTGACACTTGTCTCTTGTCACTTATCACATTGACCTGTGCATCAGTATCAATGTTGTAGTTGATTACCTTTTTGTTAGATGACAAGTTTACGCTCCATAGGTTATCTTTATTCCCATCGACGACAAATACTTTATCATCAAACTTGTTAGTCTTGGTTGTATTGTCTTCTGCATGAAATTCAAAGTCGAATACAAACACTGAAAAACGAATGGCTTATACAAAAAGCAAGTCATGCGGAATGGTATAATCAAAATAAAAATCACTGTGAATTCTATTCTACAATGCGTGAAATTTACGGACCCAGATAAAAAAGCTTGCACCCAATTCGAACAAAATAAGGCGAGTTAGTTACAACAACAGAAGGTATCAAAACCAGATGGGTAGAGCACTTTTCAGAACTCCTAAATATTCCAACAGACATTGATGAAAGTGTGCTCGATGAAATTGACGATTTACCAATAAATGAAACTCTTGATCTGCCAATAACTGAAGGTGAGATTGACACTGCGCTTAAAAAATACAAAGCTTGGTAAAGAGTCCAGGTACTGATGGTGTTCTTCCAGAGACAATTGTTGATATTGCGATTTGTGTTAATTCTGTTGTTATCTTTCAGTAACCAATACAATAATATTAGAGACTGGTGAAGCCTTCAAGTTACCTCATCAAGATAAGAATCAATTAACAATGGTAGCAGAGTTAAAAGGTACAGATCAACTGGCCTGGTATTTATGATCATTGTGCGAGTGACATTTGAGTTGAAAGAAAGCAATTGAGGGCACACACCCGGATGTGTTCCTTGAGGTAAGAGAGATAACTTTCCCTTTTGTTGGCTATTTGTTGACACGTGTGTGTGCAAACCAATTGGTGAAGTGGTTTGTGAACAATGGCAACAACAACATTGAAGGCTACACCAGCGTTTAAAGAGGATGATGACTATAGCAGTTGGAAGAACGATTTGGAGATCTGGCAGATGTTTACAGAACTACCAAAGAAAAAGCAAGGTCCAGCTGTATACCTGTCACTGACTGGTCGGGCACGGGAGGCAGTACGCGACCTGACACCTGCAGAAGTGGGATCAGATGATGGTTTGGACAAGATTATATCTAAGCTAGATTCAATATATTTGAAAGATGAAAGCACAAGAGCATTTATTGCTTTTAAAGAGTTTTATTACTATAAGAGGAATAGTGGAGACAAATTTCCTGATTTTATTGTGCAGTTTGAGAAGCTCTACAATAAGATATCCAAATATGATATGGCATTGCCTGAAGCTGTCAGGGCATATTTTCTTCTCACAGCTGCGAATATGTCTGAAGAAAATGAAAAACTGGCTCGTACAACTTGTGCAGAACTCAAGTATAAGAATATGAAGGACACAATCATGAAGATAATTGGAGAACTGAACACAGCAGAAGACGCTGCACATTTGGGAGCTCTTCCTATCAAACAGGAATGCTTATATGGAAATCTTCATGCTGATACCAAGGACAGCTTGTCAAGGAATACACGTTCAAGAATGAATCCTGTTGATAAGGATGGGAAACTCATGAGGTGCCATGAATGTGACTCAAAAGACATTTTGCTAATAAATGTCCTCATAGAAATCAAGAGCAAAGAGGTTTCAGATCACGGAACAATAGACCTACAGAAAAGAAACAAGATGTAAATGAGATCCATATCACCCTTTTTGCAGCCTCTCCAGACCAAAGGCAATATTGTCTTGTTGGAGAATCCTTTGGTAGAGGTGTCTTGGATTCTGGCTGTACAAAGACAGTGGCTGGGGAGAAATGGATGGATGAATATCTTGCGACTCTCTCTGAATCAGATAAAAATGCTGTAGTTTCAAATAGTACTGATTCTATATATAGATTTGGTGATGGAAAGGAAGTGAAAGCTACAAGAAATCTAATAATACCAGTTATTCTAGGTGGCAACAAGTATAAATTGTCTGTTGACATAGTAGAGATTGAAATACCACTACTGATTAGTCGTAGTACCATGAAGTCTCTCAGTATGAAGTTAGATTTTACCAGTGACTTGGCCCTTATTGGGAAGGAAAGAATTGACTTAATATGTACCACAACAGGACACTATTGTCTTCCACTAACACATTGTGATCTTGATGCTCAAAAAGGAACGAAAATCATTCTACATGGAGAAAATTTGAAAAATATTAGTAAGACAGAGAAAATGAAGAAAGCTATGAAACTGCACTGCCAATTCGCTCATGCTGGCAAAGATAAGCTACTCAAACTTGTAAAGGATAGTAATATGTATGACAAGGAATTTTTGTCATGCATCGAAGAATGTTGCAATGATTGTGAAATATGTCACAAATATAAAAGGCCATACAGTAGACCAGTTGTGGGTATACCTCTGGCAAATGCTTTTAATCAAGTAATATGTATGGATTTAAAGGTTTATGAACATAATAAACAACACATCTTACATATCATTGATGCTGCAACTCGTTACTCTGCTGGATGTCTTATCAAATCGAAACATAAAGATGTCATTGTCAGTAGAGTGTTTAGATTTTGGATTGCATACTTCGGATCACCAAGTACAATCTTGACTGACAATGGTGGTGAATTTTCGAATGAGGTTTTACAAGAAATGAATGAAAAGCTCCATATTGAGACAAAAACAACAGCAGGCGAATCTCCTTTCAGCAATGGTATTGTGGAAAGACATAATAAAATTCTGGCAGAGACCATGTTCAAGACAATTGAAGATACGAAGTGTGAACCAGACATAGCACTAGCATGGGCCCTCAGCGCAAAGAATTCTTTACAGAATCATGGTGGCTACAGCCCAAACCAATTGGTATTTGGCCATAATGTGAACACACCCACTATTCTGACAGATCATTTACCAGCATTGGAGCCAACTACGTCAAGTGAAATAGTGAAAAAAAATCTATCTGCTCTGCATAAGGCAAGGGAGAATTTCATTAAAGCAGAATCCAGTGAGAGAATTAAAAGAGCGCTGAGAATTAATGTTAGAACATATTCTGATGAGACGTATTTGAATGGGGAAAATGTCTTCTACAAGCGCAAAAACACCAAGGGTTGGAAAGGTCCAGGTGTGGTTTTAGCACAAGTTGGTCAAATGGTGCTTGTCAGACATGGTGGTAACTTTTACCGAGTGCATCCCTGTCAGTTGATGAAACATAGCCAAAATTATAAAGTTAGTGAATTCAAGTCAGATCATGTCAAGAGGAAGGAAGGCCATTTGAATGAGTTGCGTGATATGAACGATAGCGTCAATGATTGTGATAATGATGATGATGGTGATGATTATGATAATGATGATGATTATGATGATGATGATGATGACACAGCTGATAAGAATGTGATAGATGTTTATGATGATTCTGAAGATGTGGAGCAATATCATCAAGAACAAGCTAGAAATGTAGACGAAAATGACCAAGAAGATTCTGGCACAAGTGAAAATGAAGTTGAGGAAAACAGGGATACTCATAAAAATAATGAAACTGAAGAAGACGAAGATAATGGTTGTACAAGTGACATTTTCAGAAGACCATCTACAGAATCCAAGAAAGTTGAATCGAAACCAAAAGCAAAATCATACATCACATACAATCTAAATGGAAGATGGTATCGTGCAAGAGTTCTCTCAGCACAACCCAAAAGAAGTGGCACTTATAAAAATTGGGTTAATGTGTCTAATGATGGTGATAGAAAGCCAAAAAGCATCAATTGGAATGATGTGTCCAAATGGGTCGAGCTGGAAAATCCGGAATTCCCCGTCTATATGTGTGATGTCGATATGTTTTCACAGGAAGTAGTTGATGCGAAGGAGAGAGAATTGCAGAATTTAAAAGAAAATGATGTCTTCGAAGAAGTTCCAGACACTGGTCAAACAACTGTATCAAGCAAATGGGTCATAACTGAGAAGTTCAAAGGTGAAAAAAGGGTTGTGAAAGCTATATTGGTGGCTAGAGGCTTTGAAGAAAATTCACAATCGTTGAGAACAGATTCTCCAACTTGTGGCAAACAAAGTCTTCCACTTGCTATGGCTATCATAGTTAGCAATGATTGGCAGATCAATTCACTTGATATCACTGCAGCTTTTCTTCAGGGAGATGCTATTGAAAGAGAACTGTTTCTACAACCACCAAACGACACATTGTCATTGGGAACAGTGTGGAAACTAAAGAGATGTTTGTATGGGTTAAACGATGCATCTAGAGCATGGTACAAACGAGTGAGAAGTGAAATGTTGAAACTTGGTGGTGAAATGTGTACCTACGACCCTGCTGTGTTTTACTGGTATAGAGGCAAGCAAATCACTGGAATTCTTGTTTGCCATGTTGATGACTTTGTGTATGGTGGTAGTCCAGCTTTCCACAAAGATGTTATTGCTAAACTTTTCAAAACGTTCAAAATCAGTACGCAATCAAGCTCAACCTTCAAGTATCTAGGATTAAAAGCAAAATTAAGATTAATCAAGTGAGCTATATAGAGTCTTTGATAACTGTTAATATTGAAAATGATGTTAACAATGAACGAAAATTGACTAGCAAGGAAAAGACCATGCTGAGATCGTTGAGTGGGCAAATTGCTTGGGTGGCCGGACAAACCCGCCCCGATGTGGCTTATGATAGTTGCCAAACGTCTAATTATGGCAAGGAACCTACAGTTCAAAATTTGAAAGATGCCAACAAGATTATTCAAAAAATTAAGAGCAAGCATGTTGCAATAACCGTTGCCAAAATTGCAAATATGAAAAATTGTGAAATTATTTGCTACACAGATGCAACTCATGCCAGTTTGAAGTGTGGATCATCACAAGGAGCATTCATCATATTTGTGAAACACCTAAGCGAAGTTATACCAATCTGCTGGCAATCAAAGAAACTACAAAGGGTAACCAAAAGCCCAATTGCTTCGGAAACACTTGCTCTGAGTAAAGGAGCTGATGCTAGTTTTTATTTGGCCAATGTCATACAGCAAATCTGCAAGTTGACGAAGGTTCCAAAGATCACTTGTGTTATCGACAACTAGTCATTATTTGAAACCTTGAAAACGACAAATGTCACAAAGGATTTGAGACTGCGAGTTGATATAGCCAGATTGAGGCAGATGGTGGAACAAGATGAGATTACTGTGAAGTGGGTTGAAGGAAAACACCAATTAGCCGACTGCTTGACAAAACATGGAGCGTCTCCAAACAAGTTGCTTGAGGTTTTGGAGACATCCAAAATATCTCTACAATAATTGATTGTAGTGATTACCGTTGTGTTTTTTGATGATTTTAATTTGTTTGTCATGGTGACTGTGACAAACAGTTGCAGCATGCAATTTGATATTCTACTTGTGTTGGCTTTAAAATTGTGTTAATGGTGGCAATGTTGATATTGCGATTTGTGTTAATTCTGTTGTTATCTTTCAGTAACCAATACAATAGTATTAGAGACTGGTGAAGCCTTCAAGTTACCTCATCAAGGTAAGAATCAATTAATAACAATTGTGTATGGAGGTCAAAATCTCTGGAGATTCCTTCTGGCACTGTTTACAATTTTTTGGACCACGTTACAAATTCCTGCAGATCTCATAAATCCAAACATCACAATTTTGTTCAAGAAAGGTGATTGTGCTGACTGCGGCAATTATCGTGGGATCTCGCTTTTGAGTGTTGTTGGGAAAGTCATTGCTGATGTTATTCTACAGCGAATCAATATTCTTGTGACCAATGTTTATCCTGATTCAGAATATGGCTACCGAGTTGGTCGTGGTACGATTGATGGCAGGCCTATCAATAAGAAAATAACACCAGAGCTATAAATCGCTCCCCCAAGGTTATAATAATTTAAACTGGGCGAGCAATCTGAATAAATAGAATAAGATTATAAACGCATATTTTATCACAAAGTCTTTATTTTTATCTTTTTATATATTTTGGTGCTTTTTTACTGTAAATTACCTTATAGTCAGAAATTTTCGCGACAACTAATTTTCGCGATTTTCGCGATTTTTGGGCATTTTCGCCAAATTAAAATGCCGCGAAAAAAATTTAATTGACGAAATCGCGAAAATAAAAACCGCGAAATATTTTCTTTTTTTCTTCATTTTTTAGACTCCACAGGGTAGCAGACGTAAAATCTTCCGCAACAAAATAATTCTGGTGATACCCAGTTTGATAAAACCCGGGAAAATTAAGGAAGAAATGCACTTGTAAACACAATTTTAGAAGGCGGTTTGCCTGTTAACCTAAATGGCATTTTGTGTTATAAATGATCGATCTCCTTTTTTATGAAATTTCCTCTTTTTTTAAACTTTCCTGTCTAACTCTTACACCTATGAAACCTCTTCAGTTTTAATTCTTTTATCCCTAGTGACATCCCTAACCAGATACCAAAGGCCAGAAGAGGTCGGAGGACATGGGTCTAAAAGACAGTATGGGATTTCGTTTCGACATTTTCCTTAACGTCAATACTATTATTTAGGCAAACGCCGAGGCGAGTTTGAAAGTTTGTACTATCCTCCCTTGATCAAAAAATAAAGGTTCTTCCGCTACCTTATTGATTATAACATAGACCTTTTATGAAAAAAAGCTTCCTTTTACAGATGTCATTATTAGAGTAGAAAAACGCACTTAAAAATCATATTTTGTTTTTCCTCCACTCCGTAACTCTATGAAATTCGCGAAAATTAAATGTCGCGAAAAAAATTCAAGGCAACGAATCGCGAAAATAAAAATCGCGAAATTGTCCCAAAATTTTTATCGCGAAATTAAAATGTCGCGAAAATTTCTGACTATAAGGTATAAGAAAGAGAACATTGAATTCCATGTCAGATGAATTGATATTGCTCAGTCAGAAAAACTTTTTTTGGAATTGGGGGAGCAATTAATGGCTCAGCTAGTTTCTCATTTCTCAGAATTGGGCGAGCCTTTGCGTGAGCAAGAGCAATTACTCTCCCCTTATTGATAGGCCTGGATGGTATATATACTGTTCACAAAGAATGGAAAAATCAAGAGAACAACAACATAGACTGTATATCGCATTTATCGATTTTACTAAGGCGTTTGACATGGTCAACCGTCCTCTCCTGTTTAAAGTATTGGCAAAAATTGGATGTCCACCTAAACTTTTCAAATTTTTAAAACTTTTGTATTCAGACGTTAAAGCGCGTCTTATAATTGATGGCGAACTAACAAAACTTTTTAGCTATAACTGCGGCATTAAGCAAGGGTGCAAGTTAGCTCTTAGCTCCAACACTTTATGGAATTTATTCAGCGATTACACTGTGGATTGCCTTTAAAAATATCAAGCACAAACGTTTTGTTTTGATTCATTTTCGTACTGATGGGAGTCTTTTTGACTTAAAAAGACTAAAAGCGAACACTAAAGTTTTATTTCAATATATCAGAGAAGCCCAATACGCTGATGATATGGCTATTCTAAGCGATACAGCTTACGGTTTTCAGACTTTACTCTCAGCATACAACGAAACTTCGAAGTGTTTTGGACTGCGAATTAATGTAAAAAAGACCGAAGTCATGTACTTCGGTCCAGAAATATACTTTTCCATTGACAATGCAAAATTAGCAAATTTGACTGCTTTAAATATCTTGAGAGCTTTGTCAGCAAGGGCTTTTCTTTGAAGGACGAGATAACTGTGCGTATACAAGCTGCTTTGTGTGCCTATGGTCCACTTAAGCAACGTGTTTTCGAAAATCAACGTCTACAAGCGATGTCTGCTACCCATACTTCTCTACGGAAGTGAGACATGGACATTGGATTCCCACAAAATCAAAAAACTCCGAACTCTTCAGCAACATCATCTCAGAGCCATTATGAAAATCAAATGGGATGACTTAATCAGTAATGAAAAAGTTTTAAACAGAAAGCGTTGCGAAGACATTGAGATTCTTTTAGCGTCGACTAAGGTGGCTTGGCCAGATCTGTTGAATGGAAGACTCACATACAGTGAAGAGGGTGTTCTACGGTGAGCTGGCTCATGGTGGCCGAAAAGCTGGTCGACCGAAATTACGTTTCAAAGACAATTGCAAACGAACTCTTAAACTTGCTGGCTTTCTGGAAGACTGGGAAAAAACGACTGCAGATTGTCTGAAATGGCATAAATTAATCGCAGAGACATGCACATGACTTGACGCCATTCACATTGCTAAGTACATCAGATGCAGGGAAAGAAGGAGACGCTAGAACTGTTAAATTTTATTTTGTTAATGTTTGTACAGTACTGCGAAAAGGTTTGTTAACATCGTGGTTCGTGTTTATTTCATGTTACGCACGAACCACGATAGCCCACGATGCGTATTTTTTTAAAAATCATGGACCTCACGATCATGTTTCGTGGACTACACAAACAAAAATTAAATATTACACCGTGGTGTCCACGATAGATAACTTCTATTGTAAAACAACAAAGACCGTATTAGTTTATCAATTAAATCAAAAACCGACGGCAAAACTTGTTGTTTTAATTTGTTGTCATAAAGCTAGCTATATAATAGATTTTAATCGTTCGTGAATCAAAATGCGATGTAAAAAAACATTTCTATCGCCACTTTTCGTTTTTAAACTTTTAAAATGTGATCTTAAAAAACATTTCTATCGGCGCTATTCGTTTTTTAACCTTTAAAATGCGATCTTAAAAAACATTTCTATCGCCGCTTTTCGTTGAACTTTTAAAATGTGATCTTAAAAAACATTTCTATCGCCGCTTTTCGTTTATAAACTTTTAAAATGTGATCTTAAAAAACATTTCTATCGCCGCTTTTCGTTTATAAACTTTTAAAATGCGATCTAAAAAAACATTTCTATCGCCGCTTTTCGTTTATAAACTTTTAAAATGCGATCTTAAAAAACATTTCTATCGCCGGTTTTCGTTTTTAAACTTTTAAAATGCGATCTAAAAAAACATTTCTATTGCCGCTTTTCGTTTTTAAACTTTTAAAATGCAATCTAAAAAAGCATTTCTATCGGCGCAGACAAATTTAACTTTTCTAGACAAATGACATTTCATAAAAATACAATCGCGTCCATGACGAAGAAGTATACACCAAGCAAAAACTACGAATATTCTTTTTGAACTTGATAAAACCTGAAACAAACAAATTAACTTTAATGAAAGACTTTTTTGAAAAGAAAAAAAATTAAATTATAACTGGCTATAAAAATCGTGGAACTCGCGAAAATAATCGTGGGACACACGATCCTTCGTGGAGATAATAATATTAGCGTGGTGGCCACGATAGAATGTTTGAATGTTTGTTATACATAAAGACCACAATTTTATTGTGGTTCGTGTGCACCACGCTCGTCACACCACGAACATGATGTTAACAAACCTTTTCACAGAACTGTATATTACTTGTTTGCGAGTCGAGGCAAATATATATTTGAATCGTCCCCAAGAGGAATCGAACCCCAGTCTCCGGCAAAAAGTGAAAAGTTATAACCACTAAGGCGGGTGTCACAATTATCATGTAGTGTTAGTCATTTGAGTCCTGAAAATAGGTTCGGTCGGTCGTTCAGTGAATAAAAATTCAAAAATATGAAAAAATTGTGTCAAATTATCAAGCCAAAGCGCCATTACACCGATATTTAATGAGAACTAGCAAGCCTCGTTTATTTGGAACTTCCGCATGTCATTTTAAACTAGTTCGCAGAACCTTGGCACTCGCGGTCGGAATTTTACAGCGAAGCACGATAATAATGTGGGATACTGGGTATGGTGGGGAGACAACGAGCATAGAATATTTTTGTCGTTCTTCTAGTTCTTCCGACTCTGAATGTCAAAAATTGCAATCTGAAAATAGGGTCAGTAAGGTGACTCTAACACCAAATATTTATGAAGTCCGCCTAGCTAGCTAAAGCACAAATGCATGATGTGACACAAACGCTTTTTGTAAGAATTATTTTTAAAACCACCATATTATGGCAATATAGCTTAGACCCTGGTCACTGAGAAAATAAATTGCCAAAGACAATCCCTGTCAAAATATTTTGGCAGTAAATAGTCTCCCAATAATCTTTATGTTTTGGTTGCTGGCTCCTTTTTAAACCAGTAAAACTTAGGGGAAGGTCTGTTGTGACCTAGCCATTGCAAGCAAAAATCAGCTAATTTTTTTAGTTTACTGCCACATATTTTAGCAAGAGGGATTGTAGCCAATTGTAGCTACATCTGGCTGGCTAATTATAAAAGATAGGCACAGCATCGCATCACATCACCTTCTCACAGTACGTTTTAACATTCTAAAAATAAATTAAATTTTTACTTACATCATAAACATCATAAACGGAGGAGAGAAATGACAAAAGAGTAGAGTAGTAGGCGCGGAGTAGTAATGTACAGTCAAACTCCACACCTGTGTCCCTTTTTTTTGCAAAAAACTCAGAAAAAAATGCCCAGGTAACATAGTAATTTACAGAACAAAACTATTTCTATGAAAAATACAGTCGCTCGGACCTGCGCTATGCGGTCTAGATGTCCACGGTTTATAAAACCTGCAAAAGCAAATAATTTATTGCATGCTTTTTTAACATTTCTAATTTCTCACATTTTGCAATTTCTGCAACTCCAGAATATGTATAGATAGGTAAGCTACACTACCACCCTTAAGTCATTATATTCGTCCAAGATTTTCGTATTGTCTTAGTCAGACTTAGTCAAAAAATGCGATGCTAAAAAACATTGAGTAAATTAAGAATGCCGTGTAGCAGTCTAAAATTAATTTTTAATTATGTGCATGACGTTCATGACGTTACAATTTTCACACGAATCGATTGAACAGCGAATTCGCCAGCGAAATGAAAACTACTGAGCATGCGCAGTTATGTTTTTTTTGATTTTGTATTGAAAAATTCGCGGCGAAATATTTAGCTGTAAAATTTTAACCAATCAGAATGCAATCTTCACTGAAAGATTCAAAATAATTGCCTTGTTTTAATACGCAAATAGTCTTACATTCATTCAAATTCGGCACATCGTTTTGTTTCTCGTGGAAATCAAAACGATATTTTGCAGCTAATTCACAAGCATGTACAACAATGACACAAGTAATCTTGAATTGCAAACTTTCTTTTTATCAGAGTAAATTTCAAAGCGCGAAAGAATACATTTTCAATGAATGCAGCTATCTTGTTAAATTATCAAGCAAAAAAATAAAATCCCCCGCCGCCGAGGTCATGCGGTGCACGCATCGGGCAAAAGAAAAAGATAATGAAAAAAGTGAGGACTCTAACACTAGTGATGTTTTTAAATACCAGAAAGGCTATACACGACGGCGGAGGGTTCCCAAGTACCTTCGTGTGGTAGAGTATGTTCATAATTATGCAGAAAAATATGTTTGCATAAATTATATTATTTTACTTGATGTTTTTTTGCATCTACCAAAAAGTTGCATGTGTGATGATGTGATATACAGTATACAGCTGCTGCTCAGCTATAGCTATAGCGAGTTAGCTATACTTTTTTTTGGCACTCTCTTTACGCTGTTATGTTGCTAGGCTATCAGAACATTCACGCTTATGTTATTCTCAACTTTATCTAGAGTACTTCTACCTTTTTCGCATATCTCATTTATTAGCTTAACAAAGCTACGGTTTTATTTCTGAATTGATGTTACATCACAAAACAAAGATAGATAGATGTGCATATTTTACATGACTAGCCTCACAAATATCGAGGGATATACCCTGTCTATTATTTCAAGGAGGGGCCTTTAGATGGGGATTCCTAGACTTAATGCTTGTTTTGAGCTCAAAACCCAATTATTAGGGTCCACGCTTCAACATCCAACAGCCCAAACAGTGTGCCATCTCCCAAATTTTCCTTACTTGGCATGGGTTAACCTGGGGAGGGGAACCTGAATCGCTGCCAAGGGGAATTGAATCCTGTTTTTTTGTGTCGTCTTCCCTAAACTTTACCTGAAAGTTCATTAAAATGTATTTTATATCTTTTTAGTATTTGCAGCCATTGTGACTTTGTGATGGCTCTATATGGAATGAATGAATGATTTTGTGGATTCATAGTTAGGGGGCCGCAAGTTTTATTTCAGGTTGGGTGTTGAGTCACATATTTTGTGCCACAAATTAGGCTCTAAATAAATTTTGATTTGTCTATTTCATTGTAAAATGTCCTTGCATGTCGCCAGAAAGGTTGGAATATCTTCTTAGTTTAGTTGGGCCTTAAATAAAAAAGCAGGATACTTTGAAGCAAAAGTCAATCAGTGCTCAAGAGCTTCTGATTCCTACGTAACGTTTTTTAGGTTCTGGTGAGTCCCAGCAATCACTTAGCTTTTTATTTCGCATGGGGAAAGTTAGTACCGTAAGTACAGTTAGTAACATAATTTCAGAAACATGTACTGCAATATCAATTACTTGAATCTAGAACTGATTGGATGAGAATAGCAACTGAATTTGAAACGACATGGAATTATCCTCATTACATTACGTTATTGCTTCACCCTGTTTTAATTTGGGACAGTGTGGAAGGGACAACAATTAGTGGAATTTTAGAAAATTCGTAAATGAGAGATTTGCTTGAAAATAATTATATAAATATTCCACGCATCACTCCTACTTCGTTCCTAGTATCATTCACAACATATCGGTCTTTATACTCCTTACATGCTTTATTATATAAGCAAGAATAATTACTAATTGATAACCATTGTCTTCATCCAATCATACACCACATAGCTTATTTGGTGCCATTTTGAAAATGACAATTGTTATTTTCAAAAATATTTACTACCTCCTCTTTTTCAATTTGCTGAATGTCTGGATTCTTTGATTTTTTTCGATTTTAAAACCTGGCGTTTATGAGCATTTATAAAAGTTTTCAGAACATTCAAAGTGAATCTTCGCTAGGGTTTATATTGAAATGCTCAAATATTAACACGCTTTGACGTTCTTAAACCACAAGTGAGAACAGACCTATACTGAAATACTAATCTTAGTACCTATGCCGCTTACCAAGTCAATCTATACAATAGTTTGTTTGATTTTTTTATATCTTTATTGAAAAAAACAACAACTGATAACTGTAAATTAGTGTCGTTTGATGTGTCCAACTCTTATGCACTAAACATGTGCATTATAGTTTTACAAACCAATTGTACATACAAACTGATGGTTCTGTCTTAGGAAACATTCTTATGGTTAATTTGGAGAATGCGATAGTCCTGAGACTATCTGTTACTGTTAAATTTTGGAAACGACACGTACAGGGTTCGAATTAGAAAAGTAAAGTCGGTTCGCAAAAATTTTGGCACTCTGTAACGAAGTAAACCACCATCTAGATGTGACCTGGGAACACCGTAGATCAATTACCATTGGCTTGTTCATTAGTAGCTACTTGTTTTTCAACGAGAATTTGTATTTTTTTGTGACCTGCAAGCTTTACTTTTTCCTTCATTATTATTTTTCATGTTGGAGACAAGTGGGGGGACGTTTAAACTCATGAACCCCAAACACGAGAACTGAGCGTCTGAGCTAGCGACTCTCAGTTTTAACTTTCTTGTCTCCGATAGCCGAAATAATGTTGCAAGCCATGTAAAATATGCACATCTACAGTACTGGAAAAAGGTTGTTTAACATATCGAGCGCGCAACGTGCGCGGACTCCCTCGATACGCGATGTACCGCGTTTATAATAATAAGAAACAATTAAAATAAATTGTCGCGATCTATCGAGAATCTAGTATCGTGACAAAATCCGTCGCGATGGTAGGTGATAATGAGAATAAAGAGAAAGTTTTTTTTAATGAGAATAGAGAGAAAGTTTTTTTTATTTCAAACACATCTCTGCTTTATCTTTTTTTTAATTTTAAATAGGTGTATATTATAAGAAAATTTTTAACTTTCGTATTTATTAAAGTAATTCTAGCGCATTACTTTTTCAACGTATTTTTTTTCTAACGCTGCTTTTCGTTCTTAAACTTTGAAAATGCGATCTCTAACGAAGCTTTTCTATCGCCGTTCTTCGTTCTTAAACTTTTAAAACGCGATCTAAAACAGCATTTCTATCGCCGCTTTTTGTTCTTAAACTTTTAAAACGCGATCTAAGAAAGCATTTCTATCGCCGCATTTCGTTTATAAACTTTTTAACTTCGATCTAAAAAAGCATTTCTATCGTCGCATTTCGTTCTTAAACTTTTAAAATTCAACCTAAAAAAACATTTCTATCGCCGCTTTTCGTTTATAAACTTTTAAAATGCGATCTTAAAAAACATTTCTATCGCCGCATTTCGTTTATAAACTTTTTAACTTCGATCTAAAAAGCATTTCTATCGCCGCATTTCGTTCTTAAACTTTTAAAATTCGATCTAAAAAAACATTTCTATCGTCGCTTTTCGTTTATAAAAACTTTTAAAATTCGATCTAAAAAAACATTTCTATCGCCGCATTTCGTTTATAAACTTTTTAACTTCGATCTAAAAAAGCATTTCTATCGCCGCATTTCGTTCTTAAACTTTTAAAATTCGACCTAAAAAAACATTTCTATCTCCGCTTTTCGTTTATAAACTTTTAAAATGCGATCTTAAAAAACATTTCTATCGCCGCATTTCGTTTATAAACTTTTTAACTTCGATCTAAAAAGCATTTCTATCGCCGCATTTCGTTCTTAAACTTTTAAAATTCGATCTAAAAAAACATTTCTATCGTCGCTTTTCGTTTATAAAAACTTTTAAAATTCGATCTAAAAAAACATTTCTATCGCCGCATTTCGTTTATAAACTTTTTAACTTCGATCTAAAAAAGCATTTCTATCGCCGCATTTCGTTCTTAAACTTTTAAAATTCGATCTAAAACAACATTTCTATCGTCGCTTTTCGTTTATAAAAACTTTTAGAATTCGATCTAAAAAACATTTCTATCGCCGCATTTCGTTCTTAAGCTTTTAAAATGCGATCTAAAAAAACTTTTCTATCGCCGTTCTTCGTTCTTAAAGTTTTAAAATGCAATCTAACAAAGCTTTTCTATCGCCGTTCTTAGTTGTTAAATTTTTAAAATGTGATCTAAAAAAGAAAGATTAACGCTAGCTGTATACCCTAGATTGTTATGTATAAGTTAAAAAAATATAACACAAAGGAAGTATAATTATATTTAAACATCCGCGATCATTGTTGAATACACTCTTATTTTTAAAATAGTTCTATTATGAAAAAGTGTTAATGGCCTCGATAGCTTCGAGAATGATATCGAGACGGATGCATCGCGAAGCCCTCTCGATACAATTTGAAAGTAAAAAAACGTCTATCGCGGATCGAGAATACCGTCGCGATACGCGAAGCGCGATGTTAAACAACCTTTTTCCAGTACTGTATCTATCTATCCGATAGCCGAAATAATGTTGCAAAAATGAAATTAGTTTATTTTTATAGCATGATGTAAGAAAATATTCATTGAGGCTGTAAATTCCAACATTTTTCTGCCTTAGAAAGCTAACTGCGCTGAAAATAAGAACACTGATTTTTTTGTTACTTACTTACTTACTTACTTGTGTTACTTGTGTTGACTTTCGATGAGATCATCAAGGTGACAATGGGTTGCAGCCTTTAGCAAATCTTCTTACTCCAGGATTCCAGCCTGAAATGAACGTAAAGGGCACAGCTAACACTCTTTCAGGGTCCAAGTATTGTACCATGTCCACAATACTGTTTGATGTAAGAGTTGTGTACGGATCATCAGGGATCAATGACAGGAAATTATCCAGCTGATTTTTGAAGCAACTTGTAGTTCATTGAGTGATTTGTCTGATCTTTTTCGGCATTTGGTTAAATAAACGAGATCCATTGGTTCGAAAGCTGGTGAATTTCAGGGATTGAGTAGCTTTGGGGGCTTTTGAGGTTTTCGATTCTATATAACAGGAATGCCTTTTTCTGTTAGATGATTTTACAATTATGGGCACAGAAAGGTTGGGAACTAGATTTTCAAGGATTTTCCATACATATATAATACAGTATTGTTCTCTTCTATGTTGGAGAGAGTACAAGTGGAAGTGACATAGAGCATTGGTATATGATAGTCCATAAATATGCTTCTTGAATTTTTTTAATGTAGTTACGCTGTAAGTCTTCTAATTGAAGGATTTCACCTTTTTTCGTTGGTGACCATAACTGTGAGCAATAGTCCACTCTAGGGATGACCAAGGATTTCCAAAGAGTAAGCATTGGCTGGGCTTCTCTGGTGAGGAAGGTCCGTAATATCCATCCAATTAGCTTTCTGACGGTTTCAGTGAGTGACAGGATGTGTTCTGAAAAGGTGCAAGTGTTGCTCATTATAACACCTAGGTCTTTAACATGCAACTTTGATG
Organism: Hydractinia echinata; assembly: GCA_030067915.1. Taxonomy (NCBI): domain Eukaryota; kingdom Metazoa; phylum Cnidaria; class Hydrozoa; order Anthoathecata; family Hydractiniidae; genus Hydractinia; species Hydractinia echinata. The sequence goes on from JASGCC010000006.1 coordinate 1,248,690, forward strand.
GAATTGGCAAACCTAATTGATTTAGGTATTGATAATCTGTGTGAAGTTCCATTTTACCATATTGGATAAGCTCAAACTTGGAGTTATTGAATGACATGTTTTTCTGCTCAGCTCATTGATAAACTATATTTAAATCTATCTGTAGATTTTGAAAATCTAAGTAGCTTCTGATTCGACTACCAATCCGTGTATCATCTGCAAAGCTTTGTAGGAATGATATTGAGATATCTGAGTCTATATCTCCAATTAGTATTAGGAACAGTAGGGGTCCCAACACTGATCCCTGAGGGACACCAGACAGTATAGGCATTGGCTTGGATTTAGTGCCATTAACTATAACAGTGTGGTGTCTATTGGTGAGAAATGAATGGATCCATTTGACAATGTTACGACTGACTCCCAGGTTGGCTAGTTTTGCTAAAACAATCTAAAAGTCGACTTTGTTGAAGGCTTTTGCAAAGTCTAGATATATCACGTCAACATAGGATCCATCTTCAATTAATCCAAGGATTTTGTCATAATGTTCCAGAAGTTCACTAAGGCAAGATTTACCCTGTCTGAAACCATGTTGGGATGGATTGAATAGATTTTTTTCTTCAGGATAACAAGTAATACTCTTTTTTAAAACCTTTTCGAAAATCTTGATAAGTAAGGTTTTAATAACAATTTCTTATAATAAAAACGGCTTTTCAGAAGCAAATGTTACGAAACTTGCTCACATATTTTCAGTCGAAACTTCATTAAATATGTACAAGTGAAATATGCTAATGGAAAGGGTTATTATTTCTTCTCCCGGCATAAAATAATCAAGCAAAACATGAGAATTAAATGGAAACACAACAAACAAAAAGAAGGAATGATTAATTTTTAATATCGCAAAAAAGACAACGAAGGGATACAAAAATATTTGATTCGCAATTTTATCATTTTCTTCACAAAGTGATTCGCAAAAATGGAATTTCGATTCGCGAATTGCGAACTGCTAATTCGAACCCTGACGTATATGACACCATACCTTTTGTTAAAGAAAAAGAGATTGAGAAGGTATGCAAATAATGAATAGCTACTATCAAAACATTCAGTTTACTTAGGAAGTAGAAAAGAATGGTTTAAGTAAACCTGCACAGTATCTTTCTAAGTGCTACAAAGATGATGGACCTCTTGCTTGCCAGATGATTGCTCTACTGACTGCGCTATTGATCTGATGCTATCTTCCTGGCACATGTAGTTGACGAGGCGAAGCGAGGCATAGGTCCTTCTTGCAACATGCCTTTTTACTAACACATATGCCAACAAGATATCACCGAATGATGCACAACCAGAGATCGAGTACCAACTGACGAATCAAATTTGCCACACTTGTTATCAATATTTAATTTTTTGGCAGTGTGGACTTATACTACTGATAATTTCTTATAAAGTTGGGAAGTTTATAATGATCTTATCTCTAATTATATACTGATAGAAATGGAAGGTCAGCATTTTTCACAAATTCCTGTGTTTCAAATATTAAAATCATAAATATCTAAGAACTAAAAAAGCTTTTTACAAAACTCCAAAACATTTCTTATGCAACTTTTTATCCTCTGTGACATATAAAAATCATTTTTAAGTCTAGGAAATAGTGTAGAAAAATTTTCTGGGTGGAAAAGAGGCCATCTTTAGCCATGTAAAGTGAGTGTATAGATGCAAGTTAATTTTTGGTTATCTTTCGAAATAGCTTTGAGATATTTTTTAATGGTTTCATATTTAATATAATTTTAATTTCAGAAGAAAACACAAAAGTAAACAAAAATGGAATTTTACACACCACTGTCATCAGATTTTACTATTGGAATGGATCCAGTGATTGATCAGAAGGAGCAGAAACCACAACCATTTTACTCATCTGACGTAGTGATATCAGCCGGTACAAATAAACCTATTCCATCTGGTGAAAAAGGAGATGTTAAATTGCCGTCGTTTTGGTGTACTGTTTGCAATGTACATCTTCCATTTCCGATACAGGCCTTACAGCATTTTACTGGAAAATCCCATACTTTAAAATTAGAGGTATATTTAATTTGTGATTTTTTTTATTTATTTTTTTTATTTTGGTAAAACCATTGTGACTTTAGTAAGGTTTCTTTATTAGCATACTAAAATAACTGATTACACACCTATAGGACTCAGGAAAGCGCTTAGCCTGATTAAAGGTTTAAAAAAAGCACCAGCACCCAAATAAGCACCCAGGGACCAAATAAGTGCCAAGTGAACACAAGCAAAAACATGTTAAATTGATATGTATAGTAACTTTTACAATGGCATCCCCAGCACTTAAAATAAATCTTTTATCCCTGGCGATTATACTGTGATAATTTAAAATGGCCAGTCAAGCCAATTATTTTTGGGCGTCAAAAAATTTAAAATTATTGACCAGGATTTTAAACACAATATAAATGCATATTAAAAGCTTAAGATATTAAGATACTTAACTTTGTACTTATTAGACATATTATTAGACTTTAGACTTTATTAAATATATGAAATTTTATGCAAAAAAAAAACAGGCACACATTTTGCTAATAATACAACGTTGGTACTTTTGCATCTACAATTTTTGAGGTGTAAAATATCTGGTTACAATGTTGATTTGCCACGATTTTGATTATAGTGTAAGAATTTATAATTTCTCCTTTTCTGGTAAATTTGAGAAGTGTTGTTTCAGACATCGTTAGAGAACCTAAAGTTTAATTTTAAATATATTTTATACCTTGACTACCCTCTAATTTTAAACGAAATCAAAAAAGTAGAATAGCTTTTAAAAGTTTGTTAGATAAAATATCAACTTTTTATTAGGGATATGTAATAAATAAAAATTAACATTTCTTTATAAAAAACATTTCTTTTAAAATAGATAAAAAAGAAGCAATATTTAATTTAACCCCTTTTTTAACAGCCTTTTTTACAATTTAGTGATATGGCTATGCACTTTATGCTTTGCTGTATAGCTACGCTGTTAATAAACAATCTTTTTTCGTTGCGTCAATTTTGGTAGTGCTTTTAACTAATGGAAGGCATGATTAATTGGCGATCAACTTGACTATTTGTTTTTGTATCCTGGAATGTCAAATTTCGGTGGTCAGTGACCTTTGAACGACTGTTATTGTAGGTGCTGTTCTCTACTATTAATAATAACCGTATTATGTCTGTCAAGATACTTATTACCTGACTGATACAAAAAACCGGTTAGTATGAAAAAATCCGATGATTTGATTGGTTTACAGCTTATTTTAACAGGTCTTTGTATGAAGCCATACTAACCGGTTTAGGTAGCCATTATTAAAATGGTAACATAAAATGTAAACAAATAAAAAACATTTTCATAGCACACAAAAAATATAAAAGTGTCTAACCTAAAACCATCTTTTCGTTTCAATCCACATAAACAATGATTCGAATTTGTTTTGTGTACTTACAAAATTTTAAAATCGAACGATCTTGAATTCGAAAAGTATCAAAATCGAACATGCGTTTTTTTCCTTGGTGCCTTGGGAATAGCAACTTAAATATAGCTTTGTTTGTTTTGTTCACAAAGGAATATTTATTTGCAGACCAGATACAGTCAGGTAATAAAACGGATACTGACCGGTTTTGATGTTGCACTGTAAAATACAATGCCCTCGGTCAATTTTGACCTTGGGCTTTGTATTTTACAGTACAACATCAAAACCCGTCAGTATCCGTTAAATAATAATCTATTATATTTACGATATATAATAGATGGGTGATGTCTGATGTGATTTTTTTAAATGCAAGTATTTGATTATTGTTGATACATGTATTATTAATTGTCACTGACTAAGCACCCATATGCTAAACAAATTAATTTGAATAAGCACCCAGCATTTTTCTAATTTTTTGTGGTTTGGCCAAGAAAGGAACCTTTTCAATAATGGGCTTATACATTATAAAGGCTAAAGCTACAATTTATCCATAGACCATGAATAAAATAAAATAATGAATATTTGTCTGATATTATGTAATGAATAGCAATTTACCCTGTCAATTAGATAGAAATTGGCATCAAACTAAATTGTTTGTAAGTACAGGTATGACGTTGTAAAGGAAGCAGGTAAATCTTAGAAAATAATTCTATCACCTTCTCAAATCGTGTTTTTGCTGTCAGATACTATATTTATACATCCCATAACATAATTTCATACGTAACATCAAATGTATGTTTTGCATCTGCACAATAAAATCAAGTTTTTAAAACTTTCCAGCTGACATAAAATTTGAGAACAGAATAAATCATTTGGATAACAAATCTTCCAGAAGTGATCAGAATTGTTGTGCATGTGACAAAATGTCTGTCCACGTTACTTTAACAAAGCACAAAAGGTCTGTTATAAAGATTTCAACAAAAACAGTCTAAAGGTTGTTGCTAAACAACATGAATAATAATTGAAATGGCTGTGAACGTCTTCGTCAGAGTGTTTTTGATTACAAGAACTTAGATAGGAAGACATCCTTCCCTTTTTTGCATTTCTCCATCCTAGAATTGTTTCATAATTATATTATCCTGGAAAATAGACATGTATATTGTGTTTTTATTGTTTTTTACAAACAATTATTTTTATGTTTTTATTCAACATCTGAAATACAATAAGCAATTTTAGTACTTGAAATACATTTAACATTCATCAATTCACATCTCCTTTTTCTTGAAAATACAAACTTATTTTAATACATTGAACATTTTTGTATGCATCAAGGAAATTGACTTTTAGCTTTATCTTTTTTCAAATTCTTATCCACTTGTACTATGTATGTTATAGTGAGGGACATGAAAAGTTTGCTGCGTTTTCTCATGGTTTGCAAAACAACAAACCCACCATCCACAGGTTTTCTTGTCCCTTTTTTCAACATAGGTGGCAAAGGATGTTTCTAATCCATCTGGATTACTCCAATTTTTGGTTAGTTAAAAAAAACTAAATTGATTCTCTGTTACAAATTAATGCGAAAAAAGGAATTAATGAATTACCTTACAAGGCCAATTTTTTCAGTTTGCAACTATTTTGTTTGATACTAGTAGTAATAATAAGAAAACTAAATAGTTTGCTCTTAACATGTATCTGTGTATTGAATTTTCTCCATAGAATCGCGGTCGTCATTCTAACAACAAATGGAACACTGAAAATCAGAGAAAACGATTTCAGGTGAAATCTACTCAAAGTAGCAAGAGTGCTACTGTTACAAAAGGAGGATATGATTCATGGTATGAAAGACCTGGATCATATCAGGACTTGCCTAAGAATGAGCCTGCTGCTAAAATACGGAAACTTGTTCCAAAATCTTCAGAGGAGGTAATAGACAAGCAATTGCTCTGCAACGATTGTGAGGTTATGTTTACTTCTTCCTGGCAGGCTCATCAGCATTTTAAAGGTAAAAAGCATTCCTTGATAGCAGCTTCAAAAGCAGCTACAAGTTATGAAAAAGTACCCTTAACTTGCCATCAGGGAAAGAAAGAAGATCTTAATAAGTTTCACTGCCAACATTGTGATATTTCGTTGAACTCGTATGAGCAGTTCAATCAACATTGCAATGGTATCCGCCACAAACACAAAATGGGTGAAATAAAGCAATTGCCAGATTGGTGGATGGGTAGGTGAAAGCATGCTCTTTAGCATGTTCTTTCTTTCTATGTGTTACTAACTGCAGTCTTTCTATTTCACATCAGCACTAAGGAATTGCCAATATTCATGCAGATTTGTTAATGTAGCAGGCAACTAAATAAGTTTTTTCTGACTTAAAAAAATCTAATTCGAAAAACTGCTATTGAATTTTTGTGTTGATGCTTTTGCATAGACATGAAAAAAAAATTCATTATATAAATAAAACCGTCACTGAATTACATACATTTGCTAATTTTATGTTTTAAATGCTCACAGCATTGACTTTCTCAAAATATTGTTGGTTTGCTTTTACTGCACGTTATTAACTTTTGTTTACTGTAATTCAGCAATAACCTTCATATGGATTTTATGATTTTTTAATAAACTATCAGACTAATTCAACTTTGCATGTTTAAAATGAAGCATGTTGATATTTTGTTAAAACATTTTGTAATACAACAATACAGCACTAAACATCATTGACATTTCAGTAACAAAGGGGAATGTTTCAAATCTTTTACAATAATACGGTTTTTTATAACTAAGTATGGTATAAGTTTATTATGAAGATTATCTGCTAGTGATCTTTTGACAATTTTTCCAGAAATTTGCACCGAGCTGCATTATCTTGACAATACCACAAGTGAATAACTATAATATAATTTAATATTATAGTTATTTAGGATGTAAAGAGTGCAACATGTTATCATATCACCCCTGTATCAAAACTATAAAATTCCCAATATTTTTTTTTATCCAAATTGTATCCAAATTACTCAACAAACATTTGTGTGAGGTCCATTAAAATACAAAGTTTCCGTTGTTTCATTTCAAAAATGATGAAAACAACTGTTGATCTATAAGAAAGTTGTTTTGATTATTTTTAACAAAACTTGTATAAACTGTAAGCCTGAATAAGGTTATGCAGCCTTACATTTGATCGTCTCCATCAAATTATTTGTCATTTTAATTTATCATCAGACCACTGCAACAAGTTTTTAATCGTGTGCTAATGAATTGGAACATTGTCACTGGTAAACGTAAAGTAGTTAACAATGGAATGTTTTTTGTTTGTTTTCTCTAGCTTTAGCAACTTCAACATTTTATTATATCAACTTTTTTTACTGTTCAGGTTTTTTCTTTCTTTTTTTCTGGGAATCTTACCACAGTGTTGTATCTATTTAAATCAAGCTTTTTCTATTTTGGATTTAGAACAACAAAATACATATGATGCAACGAATACAAAAAAAGGAAGTGGAAAAGGCATAACAAGTCAATACAATTGTGATGTTTGCGATGTTTTGTTGAATTCACAGTTGCAGCTTAGTCAACACTTAGACAGTCCAAGACATAAAGCTAACAAAGATTTTAAGACGTCTGGAAGAGGAAGAGGTCTGAACCTGCAATATTATTTGATGGGTGTCATTTTTGACCTGTTTGAGGTCAAAATATTAGGTCGGGGAAATAACATGGGATAAATGTAAAGCTGACAATTTTTTTTGCTTAGGCGACTCCAACTTAATTAGTTGTTCTACAGGCCCGACCGACCCTAATTTTCACAAAAACAAAAAAATAATAATATCAAGCAAAAAGTTTTAAAGAAAAAATTTTTGAAAAAAAAGCACATTTTCTCATCCCATCCCGTGAAAATATAACGAGCTTAGAAGATAATTAATGATGTTATTTTTTGTTGGTTGAATGTCAATCTACAATTATACTAAACAAGGTGAATCAATAACATTACTTTAGGACCACCGTTGTTAAGGCCACTTGCAGTTGATTCCTTGTTCATGGTAATTTGTTGCGATGAAACTAAAATGCGCGATGCACTAATTTTGTAATCACAAAAAAAGTTACATGGTTAAAACAGAAGTTTAAATTTTTATGTGATTTATAACAAAAATTAGCTACTTTCGCTAAAATAGTTATAACACAAGTGTAAAACAAGACAGATTTTTATTGTCGTAACACCCTCCTTCGTTGTTATTTTTTATTATTATTTTTTTTGTTGTTCCGACCATACATTCTCAATAAAATTATTTTTATTTCGCTGACCGACCGACCGTAAGCTACCGTCCACTTCGCCCGTAGAACAACTAATTAAGTTGGAGTCGCCTTAGTAATACCTACAATATTTTTACTGTAAGAAGTATTCTGCCAAAACCATTCTAATTGGCTTCCTTTTGCAACTGTTATAATTTCTGACATGTTTTACAATCTTTGCCAAAATCTTCTCAAAGTCGTTTACTCTGACTGACATGCATTTTCTCTTCAAAGCATAGTCTTTTTATTCCTTTAAGAAAAAGACCAATCAGTTTTAAGTATTATTTCTTAAGTTGAGAAATTGCCAATGCTGATTAGAAGCCTAAGATGGATAATTTTTGTACATTTTTATTGTTTTTTTTTTCTAAATCTGACTTGCACACCTAAATTTTTCTAAAATCTCTTAAAAATTAAAATTTTAAAGCTCTGTCTGCTCTGTAGCAGGTACTAAAAAAATTTTTTTTTGAAGATAGAGCATGAACAAACAGAACTTGGTGGATTTTGTGTGAGGTTGAGGAAAGTTAAAATTTGTCTTAGTATAGCACGTTCTTAACTTCTTACTAGTGATTGACAATAAGTTTTTTATTTGATTTCAGAACAAAAAACAAAATTTGACTTGCACGCCGCTCCATTTTTTAAGGCAATTCCTCGATACAATCCTTTTTTTAAAGCATTAACCGCTATCAAAAGACACATCTAGACAATTTTTAGATTATAAGCAATTCGATGCATATGCAATATTTTAGTTAAAAAATATATGTGCTGCATTCTACATTTTCAGTCTGAAAAAATTACCAGAAAACCAACTTTCATTGGTGTTAGAGGTCTAAGGAACGCTAAGGAACACTAAACTTTATGCATTTCTTAATCTCAGCAGAACAGTTTTTACTTCAAATGATATATTGATAATTTTTTTAGGCAACCAAAGAGGTCTAGGCTCAGTCAGAGGACAGTTGCATAGAACAAAACCAACACGTGGAAGAGGAGGTTTTTCTGGCCAAAATCAGCGAGGTATAAATGTTATCTGATTACGCTTTAAAATCAACTATATGATCCCTTTTTGTATTATATGTAATTCATTTTTAGGGAGTCGTAATAGTTATGCAAGAGGCAACCAGGGAAGAGCTAATAATAGTTATCAACAAAGTCGCACAGAAAACAGAGGAAACCAATATAACAAAGCAGTTTCATCGCATGCTAGTGAATCCACGTTTGAAAAAAATAGCAATTTTGTTACACCTTCAACATTTTATAATGATGGATATAACAAGTACAATGAAAATCAAAGTTTCGCAAATTCTTGGTATAATAATGCGGTACCAAGTTTTCAAAGTACTCAAAGTTGGTCTGGAAACTTTAGTAATACAGACTCTGGTAGGCAAGCAGCTGATGTTACTAGTACCAGTATTTTCACTCAACAACCAGCGCCACAAAATAACGACTTTTTGTATGATTCGTTTTACTTATGAAATGTAAAGCATGCTACAATTTTATTATTTTATTTTTATTTTTTGGTTCTAGCAGCTTATATTCAATAAACTGTCTTTATTTGTTTCGTGGAGATCAGTCATGGCAGATTAAAAATTGTCACATTGTAAAAAACTAGGTCAAAATAATGAAGTTTGGAAATTTATTGCTTTTTGCATTTTGTATTGGTGTCTGGAGTGAAACTTCAGGAGCCTTCATTTATAACTATGTGAAATAAGGAAAAAACTCCCTAAATGGAGAAGGTAAAATGCTGGGCCTTACATGAGGGTTTAAAAAGAAAAAGTTTGTGCAGGAAGTTAAGATTTGCTGCATGGGTGTTTTGATCTAGAAACGTATTTTTTTGCAGAACTACAGTACCTTCCATAGCGGTTCCTTTCCCATGCCATTTCCAAGGCACATTTCAAAACATATGCTGATATATATATAAAAAACCAAGTTGAAAGTAAAAAGCATATACTTTTACGCTGGTATATGCTCAAGGCTTTATGCAAGGACCACTGCACGTTTTTTTCCAACTGTTTTTCTTCACTCTCAGTGTAGACAGGACTTTCCAAACGGTTTGCTTATTCAGTAAAGCGAGCATTTACAGTTAAAAAAACTTAAAAAAATGCTCATGATCTAAGACGTAATAACTCTGTTTTTTAGAACTGTCATGATTTAAATTCTGCCCGTGAAGGTTGGTAGGACATTTTGTTTTGTAGTTTAATATATTTTTGCACGTGAGTGTATTTATATTTGTGTGACATAGTTAAAAACCGAATACACAAAGCTTTTTGTTGAAATAAAGTAATGTAATTTTTAATTGTTTTTAGTCCTCAGCAAATTGCTAATTTAATCGCTCCAAGTTCTTGATCTGATTCTTGTACATTGTACATGAAAATGTTTTCGTTTTCTTTATTACAATGCTCGTTGTCGTGCTGTGTGTGAGTCAAAAGTGTAAGTAGCAATGAGGGAATTCCAGTGGATTTTTCCATGGGCTTGTTCATATTTTCTTTTACGTAGAGGCATTGCAACCTAAGCTCTTTAATACAGGAGACAGGTAGGGTGGGGGTAGGGGTGGAAGTTGGGATACTTAAGTTATTCCTTTATGATGACGAATGTGAAGTTTACTGTTTGTTTTAACAGTTAGATATTTTTAATATCTGTAGAACTTGTAAGATCTTGGGAGGGAGAAACCCTCAATCATATTGGGAGATTTGAAATGTTTCTATAAATACTTTTCTTTAGAAAAAATAACATTTTTTTATAAAATGACGACTGTACTAAGCAATCCAGTTAGATTGATGCAGTTGTTTTCACGAAGACAATATATGCAATGTGGCTGTGGTGTAATGGCTACTTTGAAGCATCAGAGAACTTCAAAAATATTATTCAGATGTTCCACACAACAGGTATATGCTTCCAGAAATTTGTTTTTATTTATTTTATTTATTGCTAAAAAACAGTTCCAAGCGTCATTCTCTTTCATTCTTTTAATACAAAAACGTTAGTAAATTTGAATGTAAGATTTAACAGGCTTTTAATAGTCAGTAGTTGAATGAAGTTTGGTTTGAAGCAGAAAAGCGAATGATTGTGAGTTATGCATTGCGTCTTCCTGTTTGCTTTTCAACTTCAAATCTAATTGCTAATCAAAAAAGCCCCAGAATATTAAATCCTCATTTTAAGTCTGTTTTAAATAATCGAAGAGGATTTTACAGTGGAGATGGTGTAGTGGTAGCGCATTCGACTTGTAATCATAAGGTTTCAGGTTCCAGTCCCCACTCTGACGCACTTAAAATATAGTGTTGTCATCCCATTTGGTGCCATCGACTGACCGCTAACCGGCTTGTGTGGCAGACAAGCAAGTTAGAACAATGCTTTATATATATCTCTGGCGGTAATGTAACATAATTACAGTCGGAGGGGAGGAAGAGCCAGTCATTAGGATGGAATCCCCAAGGACGTTACTTCACGTTACTTTTTTCTCCACCGCTATTAATGATTTTACAGCACAGGTCTTTCGATGAGTGGTCTTGATTCAATGAGTGGTTTTTATTATAGACTGATGTTGGGTTAGATGCACCAAAAGATGCAGTCTCTTATCAAGTTGGTTCCATCATTGGCAAAATAAAATATAGCCTAGCAAAATATACAGTATGCTCTATTTGTTAATTTTCTTGTTGTATCGATCTCATGTTACTGTTTTTAACCTTTTTAGTGTCACCGAAAAGTTATTTGACTTTTAAGTATTACTAAGTCTCATTGTCAAGAAGTTTTTTTAGTCCTGTTTCGAGTTTTTGTGACAATGATGCATAGACTGATGAACATTTTAGATCAAGAGCCATCTAGGAATTGCCTAACACAAATTTGATATATTATCACACCCCTGTTACTCCCCACAACTGCTAGCTTTTTTGATGACTAATATTTGTGTGAACATTTCTGTTATGTGATTACTTTGTGTTTATCATTAGTCTGTGGGTTTAACCTCAAAGAAATTATATGAATGCTGTGCCGAAGGAATTTACCATGAAGAATTTTTCAAAGGTTTGTGTTTTGAGGGACGAAGACACGTTATTAGAATTTGTTGTTCTTAGTTTTTCTTAGTTGCCACTAGATGGTAAAATCAATTCTTGCTTGTGCAATTACGAGAATCCGTCTTCAAAGTTTAGCCAGACCTCGAAAAAACCTGGAGAACTTGGAAAAGAGAATAATTCTTAAAATTTTAAACTTATTTTTATTTGATTTTAGTTTAGATTAAAATAATAATTATGTTAGAAAGATGTTACTTTGATTTTGTAATTGTAGAAAATAGAGTGAAAGAAGACGGATTCTTATAAATTTGCAATAATTATCATGTATTTTTTTGAAAATTACTCAGGTAAAATATATTCAAAATTCATACATCCGTCAGGGAAAAGTGACTAAATTTCGATAGAACACTAAGGGAACACTGAGGGAATTTGTTTTCTGATATAAACATAGTTTGACAAATGTCACTAAATATAATAAAGGTATTCTGAATTGAAGTCATCTGTTATATTACAATCAATTTTGAATTTAGTAGTTGCAATATCTACAATCTTTAGCCTTTATATTATTTCAGCTTGTGATATGCCAGACACATTTCAATCTTGGTTCTATGTGATGCAGTTACACATATGGTACGTTCTTATCTGATGCGTAGTAAAGTTTGTTAGGTAATACCCTTCTGCCCAATATCCACGTCAGCTGCCTCCTTGATATTAGCGTGCCTCCGGTTGTGCTCTTTCCTATCAACCCTCCTTTTTGAGATTATCGTCATTTCTCTCATTTAGTGCGACCGTAAAAATTATTATTTTTTGAGGGTTTCACTAATAATCTTGTTTCGAAAATTTAATTTCGCATTAAAAGTAAGGGGAAAATTTAAGAATAAAGAAAATAGATAACATTTTTTTTAAAGTTTTATTTTTATTTATTTTCTTCCACTCTTTTCTTTCATCGATTTTGATTGTACTTATTTATTTCTGTTACAGTTGATTCGATGTCAAAACAATATTCGGCTAAGAGTCCCAATCCAATAAGGAAAACATGTCCCCTAAATTATCTGGTTCGCACTCTAATTAGAGGTAAATCCGACTATAGTCGCATTAAATTAGAGGAAAAACAAAAATTAGTGAAAAGAGTGTCGCACTAAAAATTAGAGGAAATAAATTAAGGAAATTTCGAAAAAAAACCATTCGCACTAATTAGAGGACGCATTAAATTAGAGACATGACGCTATGTTTCGTTTCAAATATCAGTCTGTGAATGTTTCATTCTTCCATCTCAAGTTGAAGTAAATTTTTTTATGATGTGAAATCATAATGTTAGAAATACGGTAATTGTGAAGCATGTGTTTAATATGATATAAGGCTTAAAAAAACATTTAAACACACAGTTTTAAATGTTATAGTTGGTTGTGGTTTTTCGCCATTTTTTTGTGTTAGTACACTGACGTGTTTTTTTTATGCTTAGGATTATATTAGTGCGCCTGCGCGTTGAAGGCAAGCATGGTAAAAACATTTCCTATAAAATGGTTGAACTCATGTGGAAAGATGTGGAACAGAGGATGAAACTGATTGGTGTAAGTTGGAAAATTTTTACGTTGCTTGTTTGATAAGCCTAATACCGTGATCTTAATGTTAAGCATACTCCAAACCCTTTTTAAAAACATTTTACTAACTTTTACTAACTTCCTTTAACCTGAGATGAGGTCTTTGGTAAGGTATTATTAGGGTAAGCCTAAAACTCAATATACTTGTAACAAAAACATAGCAGTCCGCTATATATAGGTTTCATGAGATAAGTGACAGTATTTAACAGCATATTTTGGTTAAGATTATATTCACGTTATTCTAAGGTTGAGGATACAAGCGAACGAAGAGAAACTTTACAAGAATACGCTCAACAATTTTTCGGTCTTATTATCGCGTACGACGAGGTTGGTTTACATTTATTCTTGTTTTATTGCCAACTTGGATTTTATATTCTGTAGCCAGCTAAAATCATTGAATTTCAAGGCAGATAAAATACCGATGGCGTGAGTTGACAAGAAAACACTGACGTCTTTTTGACAGTAGGATATGCCGACGTCGTAATTTAGCCTTAAAATGCCGACATCACGAGTTCTAACCTTCTTTCTCGCTTTTGTTAGAGCTGATTTCGTAAGCTTTTACATGAGACCTGCTTTTTAGGGTATTCTGGGTCATGACAGAGTCCTTGCGTCTGCTTTGTGGAGGTATGTGTTTAACCAGAAATGTTTTTTATAGCTTCGTTCAGAACTGTATGTGCGGGGTTTATGCTAATGAGACCAAATAAACTGTGAAAGTCAGTTGCTTAGTTACCATTGTAACGCTTGATCGGACAGTATGTCCCAAACTGTACTCAGACAGGCTATCAGATAGGATTGTCAAAACTTCGTCAACTTTAGTCAACTGTTCTCTTCCTCTTTTTTATGTTAAAATTATTTCCCAATATTGTTTCTTCTCAGAAGAGCTAGTGAGGATAATGATAATCGATATATGCGAAAGCTTAAGCACTTCAGTTTTGTTGCCAGAAATTAGCGAAGAGAGCTTGATGTTTGTAAAAAAAGAATTGTGCTAAACTTTTTGTCTTAAAAAATATTACTTTTTTACAAACTGTTTTGTAGGAACTTGTTCTACAACAAGCATAACACAGACGCAGAGAGTTTAGCTCATATGGTTGGTTACGTCAGAAGACAGGTAAGGATTGGGATACCGAAAATATGAAGGGGGTGGGCGGGGCTCCAGGTAACACGAATATGTCAATTTAATTTGTATTCTATTATTTCTCCGCTTCAAAGGGGAGATAGGAAAAAATGAAATTCATTATGTGCACTGTAAAACACTATTTTTGTGTTCATTTGTGATCAAGGTTTCGACGTGTAAATATGATGCCTGTTTAAATTCCGGCCCTTGGCAAAATTTCTCTTGGGTAATTTGATTTTACCACTTAACTTAAAATTAATTGGGTAAAATTTGGTCAATAGAAAGCAGACTATTCACCAAATTAAGAACAAATAAAACCTCCAGACCATACGAGAATTTCGCAATTTAGTTTGCATACAACTGATAACTCTTCTTGTAACCTTAAATTGAAAGGTGACCCATCGAATTACGTCCACACTAAAAATTTTAAAGTTTTTGTTAATAAAACGCCGTTCATACAGAAAATGGCGGTTTATATCTTGATAAAGGATTGTTTCTAGAAGACTTAACTACTAAATCTTCTTTAAAATAAACTTTATGTGCTAGCTAGAAAGTACTGGAAAATAAAGATTTCAAAATTGCTTACCTGAATATAGCTTGTAGCAAAACAATGATGTCTTTAAAAAAAAAAAAGGAACAATTTTTTGCAATTTTGTTCAACAGATTTGTTTCATCTTGCCTAGTAGTTTATCTATGGTAGGGTTAACCTGTATTTTCGTAAATGCTTTATGAAAAAAATTTACCCGATCTTGTTGACAAAACTTGGGAAATTTTAGACAGGTTTTAGAGAGGTTTGAACGATTGGGAAAAGGTTAAAATTTGCATGGAAAGTCAGGATATATATTTTCAATTTAGATGCAATACTTAGATGGTCAGAATTCAGACACCATTATGTTGGAAGGTGAAATCAAGTGGCTCCCGCTAGACCATGAGGCGCCGATGAGTACAAAACAAGAGATTCCCGACCCAGGTTAATACGACCGTACCGAATATCAATATTATCAAATTAGTTCTGCGCAAAGTTGTATGAAGAACGTAGTGGATGTAGGATACGTGGTAGACTGTTCATATGTTTATTTCACTAAAATATTTTTGTAGAAAGAAAAATTACGTTGTAAAACATTGAAATCATCACATGAATATTATTAATGGGAGTATCTCTAAAAAAATGAGTCCCAGGAGTTATAGCTTTTATATAGCAAGGTTCGATGTAAACAATTTAGGTTCGCTTCAAAAATGTTGAAGTTCTCTGTATACGTCGTCTGTTGTTTGCCAATTATTTATGTTGAATTTGTAAGTTGAAATGTTTCCATGAAAGTAATGAATTTAAAATGTTTAAATGTAGACACCTTTTCTAACTTCAACAAATATGACTGTACATCGACTGTTTACTTTTTACTTTTTGTTAGCAAATTATCACATTTTCTCAAATGACCAAACATGATGGCATTCAAATCTTGATGTTTATTAGATATTAAATATAAAATTATTCGCTCCTGATTCCTTTATAAACCCAAACCTTAATTAAAGATAAGAGTCGGGAAATTAAGTTCTTTGTTGTTAGTGAAACAAACAGACTTGATTTGTTCATACCTGTTTCTTGGAAATTTGGGTGATTTGAAAATTCGAAAAACTCGAAAACAAATTATTAAGATTGGAGGCTGAGTTTGGGTAAATTATAACTTAATAAAGCTGATTTTGTTCTTAAGACATATCGTTTTGCACTGATTATAACGTTTCTGATCATTCGAATCTTCGTACTGTGAACGCTAGCTGGAAATGGTTCATCTGTGAGTTTTTAAAATCTAATTTCACCGTTTGTTGTAGCCGGAAAAATCTTTTTCAGCTTTTTCCAGCTTTTTTGTTTTAAATTTTTTTTTTTTTTTTGTTTTTTGAAGGCGTGTAATGAATTGCAATGGCGGTTCTGTAGGCGTAGAGAAATTGGGATGAGTTTGCTATTTCAGTAAAACATTTGAGCATGTTTTGATCTTCAGTTTTCAATAAAATTTTAACGATAAAGTTTTCTCATCTATCTATATCTTTTAGTTTTTACAATAAAATAGGGACCTCAAAAAAATTTGGTAGTCCGTTTGTTACGGAAGATAATGTATTGGCAGGGTGTCCTGTGTCAGGAGATTTGTCAGAAAAATTTGGTCTTTTTACGAAATGACAGGAAAATGGCAGGAATTTTAAGAAATGCATATGCTTTTTAAAATTTTATATAATAGGTTTATCAATGTTAGTTTTTATCTTCAGCTTGTGTTTGTTTCATTCATTCTTTCTTTTTTTCTTCATGTGTATTGAAATCATCTAAAATCTCGATTAAAAGACTCAATCTTTATAAATTGAGTCTTTTAATGACTATAGGAAAAAGTAGGGGGAAAAACTCGAAAATGTCAAGATTTCTAGCTAACTGATGTCAGGAATGCTAGAAAATCGAAATTAGCTTTCGAGTACACCCTGATTAGAGGCAACGCTTAATCCGTCTAACTTCAACAAATATGACATTTCTACTTCGCATTACTGTACATCGACTGTTTACTTTTTGTTAGCAAATTATCACATTTTCTCAAATGACCAAACATGATGGCATTCAAATCTTGATGTTTATTAGATATTAAATATAAAATTCTTCGCTCCTGATTCCTTTATAAACCCAAACCTTAATTAAAGATAAGAGTCGGGAAATTAAGTTCTTTGTTGTTAGCGAAACAAACAGACTTGATTTGCCCATACCTGTTTCTTGGAAATTTGGGTGATTTAAAAACTCGGAAAACTTGCAAACAAATTAAGATTGGAGGTTGAGTTTGGGTAAATTGTAGCTTAATAAGGTTGATTTTTATCTTCAGATATCTCGTATTCCACTGATTATAACATTTCTGATCATTCGAATCTTCGTGCTGTAAACGCTAGCTGAGTGATACAAGGAAACATCACGGTTCATCTGTGAGTTTTAAAATCTAATTTCACCGTTTGTCGTGTGGCTAGAATTATTTTTTCAGCAACAGTTACTAAGCTGTCGAACTTCCACAGGTTTTGTTTTAAGTTTTTGTATTGTAATGGCTGTTTTGAAGCCAGAGAGAAATTGGGGTGAGTTTGCAACTTCAGTAAAACATTTGAACATGTTCTGATCTTCAGTTTTCAATGAAATTTTCTGGATTATGTTTGCTCATCTATATGTTTTAGTTTTTACAATAAAATAGAGACCTAAAAAAAAATTGGTAGTTACGAAAGATGGTGTATTAGTAGGGTGTACAGTCTCTCAGAAATGTTAGGAATTTTAATTATATAAAATGCAAAATGAGCTAGTGTAGAGCTAGAATATAACCAGCATTTTCCAAAAACCACGGTCAAACTCTCATAAAAATTATCATACAGAATTTCACTTGTGACGTCACAACTTTTCGTCACGCCTCATTGCACAAAAATCTATTGATATGCATGAAAAATCCCTACCATGCGGTGTTGAGTCATGCATATCAAGGTTAAGTCCCTAACATACAAAAATGAGTAGAAAGGGGGAATTCTGCTAATAATCAACGCATGCGCAATAAAGAGGTGCAACTGTGTTATAAAAATACTAATACTAATACTAACAAGAAACCTTGACGGTTTGAAACACTCGTCGTTTCTGTATATGTGCATGTTCATGAGTATTCTATTACTTATATTTTGATAGATGGGATTGCTTAGGCCATAACCGCTTCCATCGATACCGGTTACCGTCTGTGTTGCTTCTACTGTTCTAGCCAGTCGCGAAGTTCCAGAAGGGAAGTACGAAAGTTGCTTCAGCAAACAACATGACAATGCCTGTTGCATGACGAACCAATTAGATTACTGATTTTTTATTGATTCCAAGTAACGATAACCTTCTTTCGCAAGTTGATCGCCTTCTCAAATTTATTATCAACGAAACCTTGACTCACACCTCATTTTAAACTTCTAGTTCTACTTGCTGGTTTATTTGCTCTTGGCGGTTATAAAAGCTAAAAAATGAGGTCGGTTGGTTTTGCCTATTATTATTCTGAAAATGGAATAAACATAAACATCAAGAAAAATGAAGAATGGAGAATATATATTTGAAAGTGGGGACATTTCTATACAGGACAACAAGTGCTGTATTATTATCATTCAATGGACAATTTTTGTATTTTGTTCAGTAAACTGTAAAAAAGTTTGTTTATGTGCGAATACCATCCACGAAGAAGTGCTCTGTTCAGCGGTACCGTGAGGGAGTTTCATTTTTAATTGATTCTGATTGGTTGAGAAAAGTAGAGTGCGAAGATCTCGGCGATAAAGTAGGATGAATTCAACTTTTTCTCTTCAGCGCTTTTGTCGCTCTTTCGCATGACACGTCGGTGCCCCAGCGGTAATTCGTCATCATTGCGCATGCTCCGATCAGAAGTCACGGCGCTTTTTGCGAAATAGCGACAAAATCGCTGAATGGACATATAGCTTTACGGCCGTAGTTGAGCGGGCGCGGGTTCAACTACCAAGTGAAAAGTTTTGTTTATCGGACGGACGATCATATATATTGCGCAATATCCTCAGATTGCTCAGAGCGCGCGTTCAACTGGAAACGGGTCTTAAAATACCCATGAACCGGCTTCGCAGCTGTGCGGTTCGTTAAGCACGGTCTCACCTCCGTAACACGTGACTATCCATACATAACTGTCTCACACTACGTTTCCCCGAGGCGACTATCCATACATCACCGCTGTCTTCGCGCTACACTTTCCTAAGGCTGAGAACGTTTCAATGCGTTGTTTTCACGACACATCGTGATCGAGATTTTCGAAAGAAAAATGATTTGAGAAATTTCAAAACAAAATGCGCATGCCCGAAACTTTCTCACACCAATGTGTCATGGATTAGGCAATAGAAATAATTAAGCGAGTAACTTATTGCATCAACCAATCACAAGACTTGAAAACTTATCCGCGTAGAGAGATTTACCCGTGGTTTCACAAATCGATTATAAATTTCATGATTAGTACGCAAATAATTTTGAGTCAAAAATATTGTTTCGAATAATGCATTAATACATAAAAAATTAATACAAACATTGTTCTGCTGACGTTTTCACGAAGTAGCAACCTGCTGCTCCACAAGATTGTTCTATAACATTCTGCATGTCAATCGTATATGTCCCAGCATAGAACGTAATGCGTTTTCTTTCCATTATAAGATTAGGCAAGTCTGCATGTGAATCGTATATGTCCCAGCATGGAACGTAATGCGTTCTCTTTCATTATAAGATTAGGCATGTCGCCATGTGCATCGTATATGCCCCAGCATAGAACGTAATGCGATTTCTAGATTGCCTGATGGATTAATGCTCACGTGATGGTTCAGACGAATATAAAGGCTGCATACGATCTGTGTAGTCTTCAGTTGCACTCGCGTGACTGTTGTAGCAAATGACAAGCATTAGAGAAAAGCTATGAATGAGAACAAACAATTTTCAAAACAAAAAAAAAGTATCGTTTCAGCAGTTTATAGGTTTAAATAACAACAAAATTTGGCAACAACGGGATTTGGCTATACTAACATTAATTGATTGTGCTACAGTCTCACTCACTACAACTTGTACATACTGCATTTCAAACTGCGTTTCAACAGAATTTTCCATTTTATTCAGATACAAATCCTTAATGTACTTTTGTACGTTTGTAAAATTCCTAAACTTCAAAAGAACAGAAAAGCCATTCTGACAAATCTGACCACTTTCATCCCTGCTATGAGAGTCAAACAGATAAATGTAATTTTTATCCCATATGATAGCAACACTGTAACCACTTGTGGTAAATATTAAACCAGTACCAACTGTTTCTGAATTCATTTGTCCATGAGCTAAGAAGTAATGTTCATCACCCAAAAGAGCTGACGTACTACTCAGGAGACTTATATAGCAATTTGAAAACGATCAATATTGATAGATGTTGGTAACTCATAACATGCCATGGGTCTGTTGAAATTTGACTGCTTAAAATTAGCATCGCCATGTTCTAAGATGTTATCTAAATCAAATGATTTCCAAACAGAAATTCTTTTGAGTTGGGACCAACATATAGCTAGAAGAGCATTGCACATACACTGAATACCAGCAGTTTCACCAAACTTTTTGTCGCCTTGATTAAATGACCCATTAACTGATTTAATATGGTAAGCCGGACCTGGATTAGATTCAATATCCCCGCACAATAATAATAAAAGTTTGTGCAAGAAAGAAGATATCGTAAAAACATGGCAGAAAAACATAATTAGCTAGTTACATGAAATAAAATAATACACTAAGTCAATGGAATGATGAATAATATGCAGCACGACGTACCTTGGTACCTAAAGCAGCTTCCCCAGGTATTGAAAGTCTTCTTGATCTAGCAGTTTTAAATTTCAGTGAGTGAAGGCAGACTTTGCAGAACAACAACACACTAGGCACACTTTGTACAACAACAGTAGGTCAGTAAGTCTAGCAAGATAGCAGATTGCATGAAAGCAAGATAAATATTCCAGCGATACTTCATTTACATTCCGCTACTATTTTTTAAAAGAATTTCGTAGAAATGTGAAAACACAGCTAAGAGTGCTTCGATTCTCAGCGGGCAGTGCGCATGCTTCGACTTCAGCGGTAGCGATGCATAAACGACTGGTCTGTGGTCTGCAAAATACGGGTTAAGACACGCACAACATGATAAGAAGCGGGAAATAGGGTCGCGGAAAAAAAGAAGAATTATGGCGCGGGGGAGCGGGTAAGTTACGATATTCGGTCAGATCGCATGTCACTTTTGGTCGCACAAGCCGAAACCAATACACTCCTCTCCTCCGGGACGAGTGTAACAAGACGTATAATATACGTAAACTAGCTCGCGCTATCATCGATCTACTCACAAAATGAGCAAGGTTGTGAAATTGGTTGATGCAAATAATGTACAAAAAATAGGATTGATGGCGTGAAAAGACATCTCAACAGAAAGTGAAAAAGGAAAGTGAAAACGAAAATAATGAAGAAAAAATCCACTGATTTTACCAGGGTTCGAACTCGTACTACCATGGTCAGAAGACAAACACGCTACCACTGCGCCACATACACTGACCAGTTGAGACTATTTTCAAAGATATCTCAAAAATATTCTATGCTATAACAGCGAATTGCTCTACTAGAGTACATAATCCACTAAAAATACAATTTGATGTTTAAATCTGTGACGTTGCAATTGACCATTTGGGACATTTAGTTAGTTACGAGTTGGAAACCTATCCTCGCGGGCGAGATAGTAAAAAAAAAAAAAAGTAAAAATAGTTACCAAGATGAGATTCGAACACACGACTACTCCCGTGTCGGTGCTCAGAGAGCCAAAAATTTCCATTTTGGGACGGACAGCTGTATTTGAATACCCTAGCATCTGCGAGCTAGTGTAATAAATGTGCATTAACTGTCGGCAATCAAAATTCAATATATTTGAAAGTGCAGTATTCATGACCTTTATGGCCGGCATTGGTATCTCCCTACCACTTATGGTCCTAGCATTAGTACAAGAATCAGAGAAGGATAAGTATAATAGCCGGAGGATTCAGGATCTATGGGATCACCTTAATGACCTAGATATTATAAATGGAGGGACAATGTAGGGACTGTGAACGTATGCTTGATGAATATGACAGATGTACCTGTGGACGGAGACTTATGATAAAAGATAAAATGCCGTGTTGGTACTGCTACCAAGAGCACATTACCTATAACGGGGGTGGATGTGTATGTACGATGACATGTAATTCTCTGAAGTCGTTCTAATTACAATAAAACAAGATGCTACAATTTGAGAAAGAGCTTGTCAGCCCTAAAATTTTCTACTCATTTGCCGCCAATTTTAAGGACATCAATGATATCAATGTGGACTGCCTGACAGTGTCGGATCCAGTACCAGCCAACGGGGGCAAGGATCAGCGGTACATCATAGGGTACCATACAATAGACCTCGTGGTAGCACCTAAAACACCTAAAATCTGGTCCCCGAATGGAGTGACCCGGTACAATGCCAATGCCGTACCGGCGATGAGTCTTGATTTTGAAGAGTACCCCGACTGGGTTGCGAAATATCGTCAAATATGGAGCAAAATCGAAGAGTTGATTTCTGAGCAATTGACAACGGAGCCGGTCAAAAAGGACCGTTACTTGAATGCCAAGCTCAAATATTACAAGGACGTGATAACGACCAAATTCCACGGTATGCCGGTACCCTATGACGAGCCCTGTCAAGCCAATGCCATTCTGACTATTTCATCGGTGTATGTGCAAGGCAAAAACCACTACCCCCAGGCACATGTTGTGGAATGCCGGTACAAGGACTTCAAAAAGGAATTTTTGCTGAATGAGGATTAGAAAAAACCCAATATTTTATAACCCATATAAGGTTATAAAATATATAAAATTAATTATGGCCTATACTCAGGTGGAGGGTCTACATAGCGCTTGCATACTGCGCACATTGTACGTTTTTTAAAAACTCTTCCCTACCCTCTTGCCTCCCCCTGGCAACTAGCTTGGCACGCTCCTGTTCATTGATGGAGTCAACAATGCGGTTGAACCTCTGCCTCATCTGTTCTTTCAAGACCATGTATTTCTGTTTTTCTTGCAATATATGGCTAAACTCATACTTATCAATTTCCCCATTTTCAACAGCCCTTGATATTAGATCAACGATCGAGTTCAGCTTTGCTTCGGCGATCAGCCTTATGTTCTCATGCTTTTTTGATTTTACCCCCAACCTTTTTCCGGCAGTCTTAAGGCCTCCCTGCCCCATCCCCACGGCTAATGGAAGACCCCCCATTGCCACTGCTAGTGGTACACCCATTCCTGAGAGCAGGGTTCCGATTCCTATACCAGATGTAATTACACTAATACCAAGTAGCCCATGATCGCAATACCTAATCCAGGTCCCATGCATCTTAAACTTTTTTGCGAGTTTGTCCCGCTCCTTAATCTCATTTCGCAGATACTTCTCAATTTCACCAATCTCATCAAGTCTATACTTTTGGCTTTCCTCGGGTATATCGGCATGTGCAGGTGCACTCGGCAAACTAGGGTATAGTTTGCTGATATCGCTCATCTTTATTCTATCAATAGTTGCATGGTTATCCCGGTGAACGAAATGTTTTTGTCGTGGTGGAATTCGTCTGTTAGCATGAACTCGAGGCGATCCGTAGAGCCTTTTAAGGGCATGTAAATTGGGGTATCAAAAGTCCAGGTCAGCATATCCCCCCAAGCGTTTAATTCCTTGGTGGGGAGTAAAGCCAGAATTTTAGATTTTTTGCCATCCAGCAGGCAGTCGTCTTCATCCAACTGAGGGCAAACGAGTCGTAGTCGAATATAGATGTCAGTCTTGTAGAAGGAATCATAGTCTCCCTTCTGATAGTACTTTTTACTAGGGTCGTAGGATAGACCCAGGAGCTCTTGCAGCTGTCGATGAATAACCACCGTGTACCCGTCACTGACACGGAGCCTACAGAGTCCATTTTTTAGGACAAAAAGTTTTATCCTGTCCTGTGCCTGACTATTGACGATAGCCGCTAAATCCTCGATCCTATACAGACCGTTCATGATCTCAATTCTAATTTCCCTCTGATCGGGCCCTATTTTACGGATGACAAATTGCTGTAAAGGTTCAACCATACAGGCCTGATGCTTATCGATTTCAGGGCTATCCTACTATCCTGTCCCAGGTAGTCTTCAAATATCGTAGGTTTATAGATATCAGTAATATATAGCTGTTTCATCTTTGTTTTAAAATAAAGATGAACATGTATTCATACAACCCCGTATTCATACAACCCCAAGGCAAAGTACGATTCCAACAGGGGTGAGTGACCACTTGGTGTAACCAACTTGGAGCATCAGGACCTGTATGTTGGGAAGGAGTCTTATATTTCTGTGGTATTTCCTGAATTCACCAAATACACAATCAAGGTTACCACAACCTACCTGAACGACCCTGTCATTCAGGGCTGGACAAGAGGACAAGCCCTGGACTACTGGAATATTCAGGTGAACTTTGCAACTCATTGCGCGAGCACAGCCTTGGGCATATCAGCAAAACATCTAACGGGCTCTGTACCCCTTGTAAACTCCATATTTAAATTTCATGTGTATTACCACATGCGTCGTATTCTGGCAAGAATGAAGGTACCCATGTCTTTTAATGACGGTTTTTCTCGGTACAAAAATCCCTACTCCACATCTGGGTATGCACAAATATGCCGTGAATATGGTGCCGACCCTAACGGTCTATACAAGACCGTGTCAGTAAGTGCATCACTCACCAACGGTAGATGGTGGCCACAAGTTGAGGGTGATTGGGGCAAATTCATTATACCAGCAAGTCAGGGCTTGACATCGGAGGGTCTGACCAAGTGAGAGTATTCGCGTCTACGTGGTCTTATTGCTTGGATCGCAGGCAGGGGTAAAGGCATCCTTACTCGGCTCAGGTGCCGACAACTATACAGCAAGGCAGATTTTAATGCAGAAATTTGAGGCCATGGTACAACGTCAGGAAAATGTAGGACATGATATCACTGGGTTTCAGAAGGTGCTGCAATATGCCAGAACTCCTGTAAATTTTGCTGTCGTGCCCAGCGTGTACATGCTGCCTTCCGACATGAATTTGCGAATAGGTAAAATTGTGGGGTATAACAATAACATCCTCATAGCACCTGCCAATGTAAATGTGGGGGTACAAGTTGATGTGAATAACAAGCCCATTGTTAAGCATACTACGCCCCTCAAGCATACTATACCCCCTATACATACCACACCTCCCAAGCATACTACACCCCCTAGGCATACTATCAAAACACCTATACATGCCACACCCCTTAGACATACCGAACATACCATCAGACATGTGGCGGATATTAAACTACATCCCAAGCATGCTACGCCTCCTATACATCCTATTGAGCACAGGG
The DNA here is from genome assembly GCA_030067915.1 of Hydractinia echinata. Classification (NCBI taxonomy): domain Eukaryota; kingdom Metazoa; phylum Cnidaria; class Hydrozoa; order Anthoathecata; family Hydractiniidae; genus Hydractinia; species Hydractinia echinata. Next base: position 1,274,071 of record JASGCC010000006.1, read on the forward strand.
AACCAACACAAAACCAGCACGAGGATACGAGGGTCGCGTTGATCACGACAGGGGTAGGAATCATCATTGCCTACATATGGCTAAAAAAATAGTTCATATTAGACCCCCTAACATAGAACACGGCAAACCCGGCAGCGGCCGCGATGGCCATGTACAGATGTTTTGCCACATATTCTACGACTGTTGCCGCTACCCTCAGAAGGAAGGAGACAACCGTACCCATAATACCAGGTAAGGCAGCGCCTGCCAAATATTTCAGGAACCTTCCAAGCCTTTCAAGCTGCTTTTTTACGAAGCCTTTTCCCGCACCCGCTGCGGCACTTTCTCCTTCAGCACCTGCCGCGGCACTTCCTCCCGTAACGGAGAGTACAATGGTGCTTATCAGTAGACCAATAGCAGAGACGATGCTGGCTATAGTGATCCCCTGTTCCTTGAACAAAATTTTTTAGCTTCTCGAGCAAAGACGTGTCATCTCCGGCAATTTTCAATAACGTCTCCTTGATATGTCTCAGCTGGGGGTATATGTCAGTGGATAGCATGCCATGTGCTTCCCTTAGGGCCTTTTTTATCATTCAGATCCCTAATCTCTTTCTTCACCTTTTCTATATCCCTCTCAAGGTTAGCTTGTTGTCCTTCATCTGCCCCGGCCTTCTTCTCCTCAAGTTCTTTCAAATTACCCTCTGCCCTGATAATCGCGCTATCAAGCGAAATCATCTTGCTTGTCAAGCTTTTCAAGTTACCTCTTAATGTCTGAAGTTCGAGGTCAAGCCCCCTTCTTTCACGTTCGGTGATGCCACCTTCATCAGGCCTAGCAAACGAAGTGTCTTGTATAAGGCTCTCCGTGGCATCTACAAATTCATCGATCTCCTCCAACGATTCCATCTCAATATTTTCAGCGTTCTCAGCCTCCTTCTCTATTTTGCTATACCTTTTCAAAAGGTTCTGGGCCCTGAATTTACCACCTTTATTGGGTGTAACATAGTCGGCAAAACCCAGGGCCTGCAGACGATTACTACCTAGCAACGTTTGTATCTGGCCAACGGTTTTTAAATTACCATCTTGATTTGTAATTACTATTTCCTTGAAGGTTTTTTTCCCTTTCACTATCTCTTTAAGAATCAGTTGATTCCCCTTATCCACCATGAAGGCATCGTAATATCTCGCATCAGGCCGTAACCCCAACTTCTCCGTAAGGAGGTCGTAGACGCCGTTGACCCTATCCTCTAGCAATTTTTTCCTCTGATCCGAAAGGAGATCCCCTGGAGCACCTTGTTGTTCTGTTGAAGGCCCCGGTGTTGATGGGAGTTTTGGCGTTCCGGGGAGTTTTGACGTAGTATCATCGGGTTTATTTGGATGGCTCTCATCCTCATCATCCGGAAGATCAATATCAGGTACAAATACTGGATTAGTTGGCATCTTTATTTTCCTTATAATAAAACATGAGTGGATTTGGAACCATCCTAGACCCCTACGCAGAAACGAAACAGCTCCTTGCTATCAAAGGGAAACGGCAGCGCGTCAAGGTAAGCCATATACCTTCCACAATCAACCAGAATGAAGACTTGTACGTGGATATTCCGAACCTAGGACAGAATGATGTTATATTTCCGGGTAGCATCAGGCTACTATTTGACCTGGTGGTTACAGTGACCAACACGAAGCGTACCATCGTGAGCAACATAGGCAAAAGCCTGGTGCGAAATCTACGCATCACCTTGAATGGCAACGAGGTGCAGAATATCAGCGACTACAACAAGCTCGCGGCCTACAGAGACTTGTGGCTCCCTAAGTTTGCTAGGGAGAACAATATCATCCTAGAGGGAATCAACCCCAATGATGGTACCATCAGAGCCCTGCAAGTCAAGGCTACTGAGTACGTCGGGACTGATGAGGAAAAAGCCATCGCCGCAGCGTATGGCAACACTTTTTGCATCCCATTGGGCAAGATGTTTGAGCTTACAAATGATCTCCCTTTTTACCTGGCAGGGCTCCATGACAGATTACAGTTTGTACTACATTTCGCATCGTACAGTGACGTGATCAAAGATGCGGGCACGGCAGCCGTGGGAAGTACGACAGCCAAGGCAGCCGACGCTGCCTATAAAATAAGCAATATTTCATTGGAGTTTGACAAGGTCAATCACGAGGGCCAGACAAGTGCCATGATGTCAAGGTATAGTAGCCTCGCGCTACCCTATGAACGGATACTTCGAAGTAAGGTGGTGACCATGAAAAAATCCGATACTAGCTACAACCTCCAAATCGATACCCCTGCCAAGAGTCTCAAGGGTGTCCTGTTACTCTTTATAGACCCTGGGAAAGTGAAGGCCTACGCTGGTGTCAATGAGGTATTTTATAATCCAAAAATTGAAAAGATATCCATCACTGTGGAGGGCGAGCCCAACGAACTGTATTTGCATGCGATGCTCGGCAAGGATCATTTTGAGGGGGTTGCGAACCTCCTCGGGGGCCACGACTCGGAAGTAACGATTGGCCAATTATTCAATGAGCGGTATGCGTTGTTTATCGATTTCAGAGCATCTCCCGACCATACCCTACATGGTAGCGGGAGGCCCCTACAGAGGCTTAGTGACGGCATTACTCTCCATATGACCAAAAAAGCCGACGGAACCGGGGATTTCAGATGCTATGTGTACTTGCTTCAAGATGCTCAGTTAAACATTCTGGGTGGTAGGTTTCATTCTTTGGTGTATTAGTGACCATAATTTATATTTGTCCTCATGAGGGCAAATGCAAATCAATATGGAAGAAAGCAAGAGATGTCCAAATTGTAAAAAAGTGTTGGCATTGGATGCATTTAGGGTGTTGAAAAATGGCCAAGCTACAAAGGCATGCATCAAATGCCTGGATAAAAAGAAACAGCAGCGTGCCAAAGACAAATGCCCCCATGGTAGGCGGATGGAGCAGTGTAAGGACTGTGTGGGAAATCAAATATGCCTCCATGAAAGGGTGAGCGGCTATTGTAAGGAATGTAAGGGCAGTCAGATTTGTCCCCATGAGAGACAGAGGGCTTGCTGCAAAGACTGTAAGGGCAGTCAGATTTGCCAGCATCTAAGGATGAGGGCCCAGTGCAAAGAGTGCAAGGGGAGTCAAATCTGCCCCCATGAAAAAAGGAAAGCCCAGTTGAGGAGTGCAAAGGCAGTCAGATATGTGAACATGAGAAATTGAGGTATCGCTGCAAGGAATGCAAGAAGGGTAAACATTTGGAGGGAACCAGGAGCTGCCCAAATTGTAAAAAGAGTCTTTTGCCAGATGCATTCAAGGTGGTGAAAAATGGTCAACTAACAAAGACATGCATCAAATGCCTCGATATTCAGAAGGCGTCAATAGAACGTAACAGATGCCCCCATGAAAAAAGGAGGGCCTATTGTAAGGAATGTAAGGGCAGTCAGTTTTGTAAACATGAAAGGATAAGATCCCAGTGTAAAGACTGTGGGGGAAATCAAATCTGCCAGCATGAAAAAAGGAAAGCCCAGTGCAAAGAGTGCAAGGGCAGTCAGATATGCGAACATGAAAAACAGAGAGCCTATTGTAAGGAGTGCAAGGGCAGTCAAATCTGCGAACATGAAAAACAGAGGCCTTGCTGCAAAGACTGCAGGAAGGGTAAACAGTCGGAATAAATACGGTTTCATTCCGTGGAGTAGACCACAATTTGTATTTGCCCCAGGGGCAAATACAAATCAATATGGAAGGAACTAAGAGCTGCTCGAGATGTAAACACTTTCTTTCTTTGGACAATTTTAGGATCAAACGTAATGGTCAAACTACAAAGCAATGGATCAAGTGCTTCGATGATAACAAGGCGTCACGTGAAAAAAACAAATGCCCCCATGAAAAGCAGAGGTATCAATGCAAGGATTGTGGGGGTGATGGTATCTGTGAGGGGCATGGTATGATAAGATCCCAGTGCAAGGAGTGTAAGGGCAGCCAGATTTGCGACCATCAAAGGTTGAAATCCACCTGTAAAGACTGCGGGGGTGTAATCTTCTGCGACCATAAAAAACGAAGGAATATATGCCTCATTTGCGACCCTCCCGGACATCTCGCCCATAATGTACGCAGCCAAACCAACAAAGCTTTACGGGGAAACAGGGAGCTTACTTCTCAGGAGTATATCGGGTGTGATATGGCTAAGCTGCGAGCCCATATTGAGACCCAGTTTGCCGGGGGTATGACCTGGGACAATTATGGAGAGTGGCATATCGATCACAGGGTGCCAATTAAATATAAGGAAAATGGGGATGATCCATCGCTTGATGATGTTGGTAGGAGATTGCACTACACCAATACGCAACCTATGTGGGCGAGTGAAAACATTGCAAAGGGCAATCGTTTCGTCTCAGAATAAATGGCAACAATAGCCGTTATCGTAGCAGGCGCTGCAATAAACGCCCTAGCATTCAGCGGGACCAACTATCTAATTTCTAAACTCTCAGGGCACGGCGAGGCAGAACGCAAAAGACATGACGAGGCCGTCGAAAAATTGAATGAGGCCCAAGCTCAATGGATCAGGGATAGGCAAGCCAAGCTGGACTGGTTTTCCAAGCAACGTGAGATGCAATTTAAAGCTGGTAAAAGCCTTCGTGAACTCGACAACGACATGTATCAGTATTACATTGCCTCTGAAAAGAGTGCCCGCAATTGTCTGAATATTACACCCCTTCCAAGAAGCAACAGGATGGTGAGCTAACGTTCGTACTTGGCTCATTGCCCCTGCTAGGTTTTATAGCCTACAGGTATCTGTAGGAATTTTTTCTGACATATAATAAACATGTCAGAAAAATCACATAGCATTATGGAAGAGGAGGTGGAAAAACTAAGTCAAATATACTATACCCCGGAACACCTGTGGACCGGACGGAAAGCTATCAAATTGCTCGCGAGGGAGAGCGGCCTATCCAAAAAGCTAGTAACCCACTGGATTTCTCGTCAACTCTTATGGCTACGACACATCAAAGGTCCGAAGCGTATTGATTACCCTCATTTCACCATTACAACACCCAATGAAATGCATCAGTTTGATTTGTTGTATATGCCACATGACAAGCTATATGGAAGCACCTACAAATACATCCTGACGGGCATTGACGTGGCCTCAAGGTACAAGGTAGCTAGACCCCTGCGTACCAAAAAGGCTAGGGATATGATCAAAGATATTTACAAAGCAGGGCCCCTACACTACCCCAAAACCTTTCAATGTGACAATGGTTCTGAATTCAAATCAGATGTAACGAAGCTGCTAGAGGGTAAAGGGGTTGAAATCAAGAGAGCTACCACCAAATGCCACCATACATTTACATCCTTTGTAGAGAGCTATAACAAGGTACTTGCCGAAAGGCTCTTTAAGCCCCAGGATGCACAGGAGCTGGTCTCCGGGGAGCCTAGTAGCATATGGGTCAAGCACCTGTACACTATCGTCAAAAGTCTCAATAATACCAAGACTGCCATGATTGGCCTAAAACCTAACAAGGCTATTAAACTCGATGATGTCCCGCTTGCGAAAAGTCAAGAATACCCCGAAGAAAAGCCCTTACCTGAGGATGGTTTGTACTTGTACCTGCTACAACCAGGGGAGGAGCACGGTGATCAAAAGAGACGCGCCACTGACGCCTTTTACAGCAAACATACTTACAGGTTGGATCGTATCGTAGCGGGTAGCCGTATTTTGTACTATTTGAAGGACGGCCCTGATCGTAGCTTCGTGTCAGAGGAATTGATGCTTATTCCTGAGGATGTTCGGGTACCTCCGGAACATATCAAGGATTGGTAATAGCTCTTCATTCGTCATCATTCGGATCTCGCAGATAATCCAAAGGATGTAGGGTATAGAACGGGTATCCATAGACGATACCTTTGATGACATTGGGTTCATTTTCCAAATCAATATCGACTAGACGTCTATCCGTTATCGGAAAGTTGAGTATATTGCCTATTGTTGATATATCAGCCAAATCTGATAGCGTCAAGTCCCTATCCTTGATGACCTGATAACAGAGTGCCCCATAGTTGTTCTCCTTAACCGCAACGATATTGAGCCCTAGGCGCTCAATATCATCCTCTAAATCCTCGTCGATCTCGCTTCTTACAAATGTACCCCATGCCTTTTCGCCTGATGCTACCCTGTTTAAAAGCTCTTTGTCGGTTTTATATTCAAACCCCTCGTAGTATACCCCATCTCGATACGTAAAATTTTCTAAGCAAGTAGGACAATATCCAGTCACCGACCCCGCCTTGATACAGCAATGTAGTACAGTTATCTGGATATCGTAGTTGATTGTAAATTGATTTTGTTTTATGTATGCTTCCATCTTTTTTATATTTCACTGGCTTTTAAGATACACCCAAAAGGGTCAAAAATGTCTACCTCTTTTCCACACCTTGGGGGTCAGTAAAACCGTGTCTTGATGTAGGTACTCAGATCTGAGTACCTCCTGAAGGTCTACAAAAGCGTCACCTAATCGGGGGCCCATGGGAGATGCCCCACTTTTGCATATAATTTTAACTACCCACAAGAGTAGTAAAAATTAGCGTCTGCCTAATCCCATAGTGCCGGAACACCCAAATCGTACAGGTCATCCCTGGTATTATCTATAAGTCTGAAATGGTTGCCATAACGCTCCACGTGTCCTTCTTCCTCGAACCTATTAAAGGCGTGTATACCGTTGGGGTTGTCGATGACAACAATCTCCTCCGCGCCCGGGTAGTTGCCATTGAACCACAATGGCTTTTTGCTAATATTGCGCCTCTGGACACGTGTGCAGTAATAGGGAAGATGATGGTATTCGTCGTCATCCTGTGCGCTGTGCTTACGGTGATGACGTTGATGACGTTGTTTTTTCTGGGGTCCTGAGCCTTGGGTACATGTCCTTCTCTAAGCCTTACATTTTCCCGGGCTTGTGCCTCAAGTTCATCCCCCAGTACCATGAGTTGGTTGTCCCTATCCTCTAGATCATCCTCGAGTATGGCGACGGCAGTATCTCTGTCCTCGATTGCCGCAGCAAGCTTTCGCATTTCCTTAGGTAGCACCTCTTCTACAACCCACCCCAAAAAGGGTTCTGCGTCGGGCTGACCACATCTTAGGAGGAAGGTATATAGACCGGCATCAGTCAGCAAAACTGTGTTTGGTTGGGTGTACTCAGCGCTGAGTACACCCCCAGGGCCTGTTATAGCGTCACCTAATCGAATTTTATACTTGCCAGGAACATATCGCTGAATGGCTTGTACCCCGGCCCTTCGTTTATATCCTACAGCTCTCCAAACATCGGATGCTACAATACATTGACCTTTATCCTGAACATAAAATGATCGGACTTGTTTTCCTTGGAAATAATCAACCGCTGCAATAGACATTTCTTATAGTCCATGTTCAGCCAGAGGTTTTCACCGTGGTCAGTCGAGAATCTTCCAAGCCCTGGGGTGTTCCAACCTCACATACAGACATGCATGCTTGGATTTTTTCAATTCAGCCTTGATATCATCCCAACCCGAAATCATATTCGTCTCCTCATCTATCATTTTCATATCACTCCTTTCTGAGGGATACCAGAGAAAGAGTTGCTTCTTTTGCCTCCTCAGATTCTTGGGCAAGGCAGTGTAGCTCTGCGTTAAGAGCCATAAACTGTGCTTCCTGTGCCTACCCGAAATAGCCAATTCAAGCAGGGACTGTCGCTGCTTATCGAGGCTCTCGTCCGATATCATGTCGTCAACTATGAAAAGACTCTCCTCGCATGCCAACAATGCGGACAATTTTTGGATCCATTCAAACAGCTGATCCTTGGGGTCTATCAGGAACACGTAATCATCCTTCCAGAGCGAGGCCCTTTCCAAATAGGTGGTATTCCATCGTAGGGTAGGACAAAGTATGACTATGTTGTGATAGTGCTTTTTATATTCGTTTTCAAGTAGGTCTAGAACAAGTTGCGTTTTTCCGCAACTTGTCGGGCCTGTAAAAATACAGGTATGTGGGTCCCTTACGACATCCATTTACTAATAAAATAACCACTTTTGATTATGGATTTTTGAAAATACACCGGCACAGCCCAAACATATCAACACACCGCTGTGATTGTTCACCAAAGACCCCCGGCAGGCAGGGCATAGCTTGGTATTTCGAGCCTGGTATTCCATAGGTAGTGGAGTATATCTTAATTTTCCCTGTAGGCATCGTAGTACCTTGCGATATTGTTTAATGAGTAGTTATTTTTCATAGCTCTCGGGTGGTGCCTCAACGAGTTCGATGTACCGGGATATGATACCATATGTCAACAGGGTGTAAAGAAGTAGATAATTTTCATCCTGCTGAATTTCCCTAATTTCGACATCAGTGGCAAGAATGTCTACCTTTTGTTCGATAACAGGGTCCTTGCATTTGATACGACGCCTCTCCCTCGCCTTAGCCAGGCAACCTATACAACTCTTAGTTCGAGTATGTCCCCTAATCTTGAACATCTCATGGGGAAACAATTTTTCCCATTTATAGCAACATTTTGAATCCATTTACTATTCCGGGGCTCGCCTCCTCCATTTCTATTTGCCTCTTAGACAAATAGAAATTTTAATAGGCGGCCTATTTTGGTTTCGGGACTATGGATGCGAGTAGCCACCCTTTTTTCACGGCCATTTCGCGACTTGCTCTCCCTGCCGCGAAGTACGCTACCATCTTAAGAACATCGTTGGTATCCATCTTGGTAGACGGCCTTGTAATACCAAGGAACTTTTTACCTGTCATGGCATAGGCAAAGGTGAAAGATAGATCCACGACGGTTTCATACAACATGTCTAAAATCTCCTTTTCTTTGGGTGATACGTTGCTTGCTGACATTTTATTTAGTGTCATTTTTTAGAAAAAATTCTATAACATTTTGAACATAGAGATATGAGGATGGGCTTTGCCCGGTTTCCCCTGCTGGGGCTCTGGATTGGTCGCTGGCTTGTTAGATTCACCGCCATTTTTGGGGGCAAATCTATACCAAACCCCAACCCCTATCGCAAGCACGGCGAGCGTACCTACACCATACATATACGGCATTGGAATCATCGACTGTACGGAACTAGTCTCAGAACAGGCTTTGACTGCAGGCTCCACAGTACCGTCTTGTTGTTTCATTTCCTCCTTTCTTTTCTTCATCAGTGCTGCCAACTTGTGACCCTGGGCCACACGCCCCGGATGCTTTACTGGTTTTGTAATTATTCGCTCTTCTTGTTTCTCTTCCTCAGTCATTTATCTTATAGCACCGCCGTCCGAGGCTCTTCCTTAGTCTCCTCCTCCTGTTTCTTTTTTTTCTTACCCATATGCCTCGCAGTATGTCCCGCTACCAAGATGGGTGCCAGACACCTCCCAATGGTACAATACACAAGAACCCCCAAGTCTGTCATGGAGTCTCGGATAATAGGATCCTCTTCGATATCTTTTCGGAGCTCCTCAACACTGTCGATATTCACAATATTTCCAATCATGCTGGCATAGAGGCTGATCACATGGGTAGACAGTGCCCTAGCGGTCTTTTCACCCTTCTCCTGCAATTCCCGTTGAAGGTACTCAGTATGTACTTTATCTATAGCCTCTTCCGGGGCCTTGGCAACAAACCCCTCGGTACATTTTTTGGGTAATAGATGCCCCTTGCCTTTGCGCAGGGCCTCTTTCAAAGCCCGACGCTTATCGATGGGTTTTCAACATGTTCGAAATTTTCTGCGGGGGCTGTGTCGAATATAGTCGCGAGCTCTGACATTGTTTTTTATTATACGACGATATCGAAAAAGAACATAAGCGATCAAGGCATACGGTAAAAATTACAGCAATATACAAACACACTTCCATTTATTCGGGGTTATAGCACAAGCGGAGAGGTATGTACCCCATCGCTATGTACAACTCTTTTGTCATAAAACGCAGAGAGGCCGAGCTTGTTCTGTTCGTACGTGATCATACCCTGCTCATGTACCCGAAAACCTACGTTTTTGGCCATGTCTAAACCACCCTTTAGCGCACTCAGGTATCTACCCCAGGTCAAATCATTATGTCTCTTTGACATGCCTTTGCACAAAAATTTAGTACCTTCTTTACCCTCCACAAAATAACACTTGGCTGTCAGGGCAATCATCCTAAAACCAATAAATTCCGCTTTAAATAGCCCTCCTGTTCGACTCGAGTATTTATCGGTGACGAGCCAGTTTTTTACATCCTCATCATACTCGTCAACCAGTTCGGGACGAACGACATCTCTTAACTCTTCCCCAGAGATGGCAAAATAGGCACTGTCGGTGTCCATGTAAATGTACTCAAAGTCTCGACGATCCACGTACTTGTCGAGAAAATCATAGTAAAATTCAAGCATGCGCAACTTCGCGAGCTGATATACTGCAATACCACACTGGTAGGCCCTATCGATAGTACACTTGTGTTTGCCCCTTCTTACCTCGTACGCATCCCCAATCTCTTCAAGATCCTCCAGGTACGGGCTTCGCAGGGCTGCATCAACCTCCTTTTCATTCCTCGTAAACGTAGTATTTGCGTGTCTAGCTAGGTCCTCAATCATCTTGCCATAGAACGAGTTGCCCTTTAGCTTGGCCGTATCTCCCGCAATACGTTTATCGGGGTCCCTATCGGCTTGTCGTCGTGCATCGGCAATCTCTTCGGGGAACCATTCAAAGGGTCTACCTCTAGCATACTTTAGAAATTAAAGGCAGTCACCTTCAAACCATGATCGAGGTACCATTTAAGCACGGGGGTATACAGTAGGATTTTTTCGGCCTTTAGCAACCCCAGAAGCTTACGCGTACCCGGAACACGCTTGCGACCCGTAGTTTTCAAGTACTCATGCATGTGCCCTGGGATTTGATCGTCGGGTATCTCCTTCACCACAAACAGTGGAGCCATTTCGCTGAATTTGTCACGCAGATCTTCGGGTACTTCGATATCAACTTGGGCAAACCCAAAGAGCGACCATCTCGCACACCTCGTGTCAGTATCTCTAAGTTATGTGCTGATGTCGGTGTAGCCACCTTGATCAGCTGTTCCTTCCCACAAGGAAAGTCCTGCATAAGGGTACTAGGGTAGAGCATATTTGCGTCGTACTCTAGAATGGTCCTGCACCTGTGGGGTTCGCTGTACACGTGAGATCTGATACCCGTCACGTCTCGTTCGTGGTATCGACAGAATACGATCGCGGGACCGCCCACCATCCCCGTCCACAAAAGGTCGTAGGCCTCATTCCTCGTGCATTTTTCACATGTTTTCCGTACCTCCTTGCAGGCCTTACAAGTCTTGCTATAACAAGAGTCCTTACACCTATGCCTGCATGGGTCTCCCGGGGCGTATAGCTCTAACTTTGGGTTCAACCGTAGAGACTTGTTCAACACGTACCGCATTGATACACCTGGGATACTTACCACGTCCTTCAAAATGTCTATCTCGTCGGAGTAATACTGCAGCCTCGTTTTATCCACGGCTTCAATGAACGGTTCCACGTCGGCTATATTGTACTCACGTAAGCAGTCCATCATGGTGACGCAGCCTCGTTTGTAAAATTCGGCGCAGAATGACCCGTACTCTTCGGGAGATAGTGTGTTTTTCCCACTTAGCCGACTATAGAAGTCCTTGTGCGCGACAGGCCCAACATGGTTCAGCTTGTCATGGCTCGTTAGCCACTCATACGGAAACATGAGCTTTTCAAGCTTACATTCCAACGATTTGCACCAACCGGCATAGCTCAGCCCTGGAGCAAGGAAATTTTTGATGTCGAGAAATTTAAATCTTGAGGTGGTGAGGAACATGTAGTCGTTATCTTTTTTCGCCACCTTGATCTTATCGCCTTGCGCGATCTCTTCGACAAAATACCGCTTGATCAGGTTGATGTCGTACTTTCCAGAATTAAAACCGATTAAAGATACTTGGCCTACCCACTCGTTCCACAACTCCTGGTTCTTTTTGGAGAGCATGTCAAAGTCGTCAGGCTTCGGGTACATTCTCTCGACCTCCTTCACGATCAGGGCATGCCTCTTTTCCAGCTGCCCCACAAACTGTTTGACCAAGACCTTGGGATTCTCGTGCTCGATGAACGTCGAGTCCCCATTCAAACTATCGGCAATACCAACACTTATCGGAACATGTCTCGAAAGGTATGTTAGATCAGAGGTTTGCTGGTAATTTAAAGGTGATAGGAGGGCTTCGAAATCAAATACAATATAGTGGGGGTAGGGATTGAACTCCTTCTGAAAGTACCTCTTGATTTTGGGTGGTTTCTCACATTCCCAAGCTGTGACGAGGCTGTACCCCTGTTCCTCTATCATCCTTTCCTTAGACTGGGTTGCAGCGTGATGGATCTTGTCCGCCTTGGTTCTCCCAGACAGACAGGGGCAGCCGTGCCACTTACAACCATTGTACTCGTAAACAGTTTTTTGCTCATAGCCATCAACTTTCCACTCTTTTTTGCCATCACGGATAACACGTTCACCACCATGGCCACATAGGGCATGGTGAATATGTCTTCCGGTTTGTTTTGACATGTATTCAATCCATTTTGATGCATCATAGCTATACCCCTCATCGTAAAAGACCTTCTCCGCCCTGCTTGGTATCGTTTGACCTTCCCCCCTTTGCAGATAATCGTCGTCTTGACACCCTCGCATTTGTTCCTTTTATGCCGCGTAAGAGAAGAGGCGTAATTAAACTTCTGTTTACATACCTCGCATTCCCAGTGTTGGGTCTGCACATCTAATTATTTGATGTAAAAACAGTGCCCGTCCAGCATACCAAGATTGATGCCATCTAAACCCTTTTTGTGTTGCTTTTGACCATAGACGAGTCTCCATGGTGCCTTCCGGGAGTTTGTCTTGGGTTCAAAGACCCTAATGTTGACCTTGAATTGCTTGGCAACTCCTTCAAGATCCACCAGCCTCGTAGGGCGCACATCTTTACGCTTTAGCTTGGGGTCCTCGTAGTACTTTCGGGCTAACGTGAGGGCTGGCCTTGTTAGAAACTCTGTTCCTCGTTTTACGTTAACCCTCTCCCTTACAGCTAGGCTTCTCCAAAAGCATAAGTTGTCCGTTCTAGCATCTTCGCCATCCATGGCATATATGCACCTCTTGCTCCGCAGCCAATCTGGGAGAGGGCCGCATCCCAAAAGAGGCTCACGTGTGCTTATCACCTTGATCTGTACGTGATCGAAGACAATTTTACCCTCATATGCCCCGGGGGTCTCGGTGGTTCTAACATGTGGTAAATAAGCCCTGGTCCAGAACTCGTGATCCTCCAGATCGAGGCGCTTCATATCGCATTCTTCTACGAACGCTTCGAATTCGGCGATGCTTGATAGTGACCCGGAGCTCTTAGTTTTGTGATAATCAGACACATCGCCCCCACCCTTGTCAATATTACAACTGAAGCTGTACACAACCTTAACGCGCATTTCTATGTGGGTTTCAATTTTTCGCATGATCGCGTCCCCTAGAGGTTGGTTTAGATGCTTGTTGAACCTCCATGTCTTGATCCTATTTCCATTCTCCAGCATCTGGATATCGTCCCCCGGATATCCCCCGCGTAGTCTCCCTTGCCTCCTGTTCAACCTCGTCGTGAAGCGTTGTACCTCCGAAATTTTTTCCTTTGCCTTGTTGTAATAGAATGCAACGGTATTCCGCACACTCTGTAGTCGATCGGCAAGAGCGTCGCGGGTTGCTGCCCACTGGTGCCGACACGGTGCTATATAGTTTTGCTGATGGCATTCTTAAACCAACTCATCCTTTTCTTATATACAGATTTTAACAAAGTCCGAAGATTACATTTTTATTGCGCATGCGTTGATTATTAGCAGAATTCCCCCTTTCTACTCATTTTTGTATGTTAGGGACTTAACCTTGATATGCATGACTCAACACCGCATGGTAGGGATTTTTCATGCATATCAATAGATTTTTGTGCAATGAGGCGTGACGAAAAGTTGTGACGTCACAAGTGAAATTCTGTATGATAATTTTTATGAGAGTTTGACCGTGGTTTTTGGAAAATGCTGGTTATATTCTAGCTCTACACTAGCTCATTTTGCATTTTATATAATTAAAATTCCTAACATTTCTGAGAGACTGTACACCCTACTAATACACCATCTTTCGTAACTACCAATTTTTTTTTAGGTCTCTATTTTATTGTAAAAACTAAAACATATAGATGAGCAAACATAATCCAGAAAATTTCATTGAAAACTGAAGATCCTACGGCGATCGTGATACCACCCATGGTGACAGTCAGTGGCACCCCTATTCCGGATAACATACTACCAATACCAACACCAGAAGTGATAACACTTATAGCCAATAATCCATGGTCAGTGAATCTCACCCACGTATCATGCATTTTGAACTTTTTAGCGAGCCTATCCCGCTCTTTTGATTCATTGCGGAGGTACTGCTCTACCTCCTCGATTTTGCGCAGTCTGTACACCTGGCTTTCATCAAGCTCATCAGGTGCACTCGGTGATAAGCTCGGATAAAGCTTTGTAATCTCTGTCATTTATTCTATGAGCAAGTGCATCGTTAGGCCTGTAAACAAAATGTTCCTATCGTGATATTCATCCGCTAGCATGAACTCCAAACGATCTGTGGATCCCTTCAAAGGGAGGTACACGGGGCTATCAAAACTCCACGTCAACATGTCCCCCCAATCATTTAGCTCTTTGGTCGGGAGCAAGGCCAATATATCCGATTTCTCACCATTAAACAAGCTGTGCTCCTGATCAATCTGCGTACGCTTGAGTCGTAGTCGCTGGTACACGTCTGTTCTGTATGATCCGTCATAGTCCCCCTCGGGTAATACTAGGGCAATATCATTATCCAAACCAAATATATCTCCCAGCTTTCGATCCATTATTGCCTTATAGCCCGTGCTAACACTAATCCTTGACAAGCCGTTTCTAAGGATAGACACTTTGAGTTTATCCCCGGCTTGATTATTGATTATAACCGCGAGATCCTCAACCCGATATAATCCTTTTTTGATCTTGATATGCACCTTCAATATTGCGCCCGCTTCCTGTTTAAATATCCTCAGGCTCATGACGTCAAACACATTGAGCCAAGTCCCCCTAATACTAATGGATTTCAGAGCGATCCTCGTGCCCTCCCCCAGATGATGTTTGAAAACTACCGGCTTCTCTATATCTGTAACGTACAGCTGTCTCATGTTTCTTTAAAAGAAACATGAATATCTACTCCTACAACCCGAAAGCAAAGTACCACTCCAACAGGGGCGAATGGCCACTTGCTATAACCAACTTGGAGCATCAGGACCTGTACGTATCTACAGACTCGCATATACCGGTTGTATTCCCCGAGTTCACCCAATATCCCATCAAGGTGACAAGTACGTACTTGAACGACCCTGTCATACAGGGTTGGACGAGAGGTCAAGCCCTTGACTACTGGAACATCCAAGTGAACCTCGCATGTCATTGTGCAAGCACAGCCTTGGGCATCTCCGCCAAGCATCTAACTGGCTCCGTACCGCTCGTCAACTCGATCTTCAAATTTCACGTGTACTATCACATGCGACGCATCCTATCAAGGATGAAAGTACCCATGTCTTTCAACGATGGGTTCTCACGCTATAAGAATCCCTACTCCACATCTGGATATGCTCAAATATGTCGTGAGTATGTTGCTGACCCTAATAGTCTCTACAAGACCAAGTCGGTATCAGCGTCACTCACCAATGGAAGATGGTGGCCCCAAGTTGATGGGGATTGGGCCAAATTCATCACCCCTACAAGTCAGGGGTTGACATCGGAGGGTCTAACCAAGCTAAGCGAAAGTATTCGCGTCTACGTGGTCTTGTTGCTTGGATCCCAAGCAGGGGCAAAGGCATCCCTACTAGGCTCGGGTGCAGACAACTATACAGCAAGGCAAATATTGATGCAAAAATTTGAAGCCATGGTAAAGCGTCAAGAGAACGTAGGACATGACATCACGGAATTCCAGAAGGTCTTGCAATATGCTCGAACACCGGTGAATTTTGCCGTCATGCCCAGCGTGTACATGCTACCCTCGGACCTTGAATTGCGTATTGGTAAAATGGTAGGGTACAACAACAACATCCTCATAGCACCTGCCAATGTCAATGTGGGTGTACGTGTTGATGTGAATAGCAAGCCTATTGTCAGGGGTGCGGCCACACCCCTCAAGCATGCCACGCCTAGTGGGGATGCGGCTGCCACACTCCCTAGTACTACTATCGCGAAGCCCGGAGGCAAACTTCCAAGGCAAGAAATACGCGCAATAGCAGGGGAGGGTGCCACCCATACCCCAAATGCCGACCAAAATCCGCATGAAATAGAAGGAGGGGGTGTACGTAGTATGTACACCCGGTCAGGTATCCCAGGAGGCGGGAAAAATCAGCATGAGATGGGAGTGTTTTCAAAACACCCCCGTGGAAGAGGGAAAAATCCGCACGAGGACAACAAAGCCGCCTTGGTTACAACAGGGGTAGGCCTCATCCTTGCCTATATTTGGCTGAAAAAATAGGTCTAAATTTGATTGGTTGGGTATACCTGATATTAAGTACACCCAACAGACTAGATGATAGCCGCCCTATGATTTTTTGGAACTGCGATCCGCGCTGCTACCCTTCCTAACGTATGCCACAACGAAAGCGACAGCAGCCGCGATGGCCATATATAGATGCTTGGCTACGTATTCGACAACCTTCGCGGCTACTCTGAAGAAGAACGAGACCACGCTGCCAATGATCCTTGGTGATGCGGCACCTGCCTTACCTGCTAGGTATTTGAGGAACTTTCCGAGTCTTTCGAGCTGCTTTTGTACAAAACCCTTACCCCCAGCGGCACCTCCCGCGGCACCTGCACCTCCACCAGTAACAGCGAGCACGATGGTTGATACGAGCAAGCCAACGGCGGAAACGATGCTCGCGATAGTCAAGCCTTGTTCCTTGAACAAGATCTTGAGCTTTTCCAGCAGTGATGTGTCATCCCCAGCGATCTTCATCAGAGTATCTTTGATGTGCTTCAGTTGGCTCTGAATCACGGAGGACATTATACCGTGTTGCTCTCGTATGGCTTTCTTCTCATCCCGCAGTTTCTTTAACTCTTCCCTAGCCAAGGCTATATTCCCGTCCTCAATCTCCACCTGTTCCTTGGTTATTCCAGGCGTCTTCTTCTTTCTCTCGATCCTTTTCAATTTGGCTTCTGCTTTGTCAATCTGGCTATCTCTCTCGAGCATCTTGCTGTTCAGCATCCTCAGCTGGCCCCGGATTGTTCGAATCCCTTGTCGAGTCCCCTTCTCTCGCGATCCGTGAAGATCTCGGGTCCTCCAAACGAATTATCTTCAATGAAGCTCTCCGTCTCGTCGAGCACGTTCCCGAGCAGTGGCTCCATATCGACAGTGTCCGCCTTTACCTCGATATGATCTATACCGTTCACGAGCCTCCCAGCCGTTGCCGCGATAGGTGTAATATGGCCTCTGAACCCCATACGCTCGAAGCGCTGCTTGTGGCGTAGCATCTTCCACAGCCCCGGGCCATTAATTCTAAAGTCACCATTATCTGCCCTTGTGAGTCTTATACCATCAAAAAAAAGTTGGTTTCCTCGTGCCTCAAACTCATCGTAAGGTATCGCTTCTAGATCCAGATCTAGCTCCATCCCATTCCTGATAAGATAGTTGTAAAAGCTAACAACCTTCAACCTTTTCAGCCTTTCCCCTTGACTGAGCGTGGTGTCGTCTCCTTCTTTCTCCAGCAAACTTTGCAACCGTTCTGGTTGACTTAGCGTGGTGTCTGTCTCAGTCGCTTCTGTCTCATTCGCTTCTATCCCACTCGCTTGGGGCTCAGTGTCAGACCCTGGAATGTCATCAGGCCGAAGGATCTCCCCGGGCTCAATGTTCTCTTCATCTCCGCGGTCAATGTCCCCCTCTGGAATACCTTTAAAAGCTCCTTCATCTGGATTAATCGACATTTATTCAACGAAAACCAGCTACTAATAAACCATGAGTAACATGTACGGAACTAAACTTGATCCCGATGCAGAAGTCAAGACTATGCTGGGTATGAAAGGAAAGAAGCAGCGTGTGAAAGTAAGTCACATCCCTAGTACCATCAACCAGAACGAGGACTTGTACGTGGATGTACCAAACATGGGGCGGGACGATATTATTTTCCCAGGCTCTCTCAAACTCCTTTTCAACCTGGAGCTTGAGGGTACGAACACGAAGAGAACCATCGTGAGCAATATTGGCAAGGCCCTGGTGCAGAATTTGCGTATCACGTTGAACGGCAACGAGGTGCAGAACATTAGCGACTACATTGTGCTCGCTACCTATAGAGATCTCTGGCTGCCCAAGTTTGAGAGAGAGAACAACCTCATTCTGGAAGGCATCAACCCTAATGACGGTACCATCAGGGCTCTCCAAGTGAAAGCAACGGACCAGGTTGGAACAGATGAAGAGAAGGCGATCGTGGCAGCGTATGGCAACACCTTCTGTATACCGCTAGGCAAGATGTTTGAGCTGGCGAGAGACCTACCCTTCTACCAGGGAGGACTCCATGACAGGCTACAATTCGTCCTGCATTTTGCAGGGTATGGTGATGTCATCAAAGATGCAGGTACAGCGACATCAGGGTCTACGGCAGCTAAACCAGCGGATGCTCAGTACAAGATTACCAACATTGCCCTAGAGTTTGACAAAGTGCACCACGAGGGGCTTAGCAGTGCTATGATGTCACGATATTGGAGGCTGGCGCTGCCCTATGAACGGGTACTCCGTAGCAAAGTGGTGACTATTAAAAAGTCTGATACCTCATATAACCTCCAGATCGATACACCCGCAAAGAGTCTAAAGGGAGTGCTACTACTATTCGTAGACCCTGGAAGAGTCAAAGCTTACTCGGGTGTAAACGAGACGTTCTACAATCCCAAGATCGAAAGAATCTCGATCACTGTCGAAGGTGAGCCTAACGAGCTATACAGCCATACAATGCTACCGAAGGATCATCTTGAACAAGTCTTTGAATTGTTCGGTAGTCATGACAGTGAGGTTACGATCGGGCAGTTCATGACCGAGAGATACGCCCTCTTCATAGACTTTAGGTCGTCCCCCGATAATACCCTGCATGGATCGGGTAGACCATTGCAGAGACTCAGTGACGGCATCACGTTGCATATGACCAAGAAAGCTGACGGAAGTACCGGGGATTTCAAGTGCTATGTGTACTTGCTGCAAGACGCCCAGTTCAACATCCTAGACGGGCGATTCCACGGAGTGGAGTATTAGAATTCCAATACTCAGCTTATGTGGGCGAGCGAGAACATTTCAAAAGGCAATCGTTTCGTCTCAGAATAAAGCATGGCAACAATCGGTGTTCTTGTTGCAGGTGCCGCGATAAACGCGTTGGCATTCAGCGGTTCAAGTTACCTATTCTCCAAACTCTCAGGGCATGGTGAAGCAGAACGTAAGAGGCATGATAAAGCTGTAGAACAGCTGAACGCTGCCCAGGCACAATGGGTCCGGGACAGACAGGCTAAGATTGACTGGTATAACAAGCAGCGTGAGCTGCAGCGTCAAGCCGGTAAAAGTTTGGATGAGTTGGATGCAGGCATGCGAGAGTACTATATCGCAACGATCGAGAAAGCTCCCAAGCTCTCAGACTATTATATACCTTCCAAACAACAACAGGACGGTGAGCTGACTTTCATCGTGAGGTCACTGGCTCTTTTGGGTTTCGTGGCTTACAGGTATATGTAAGGTACATCCAGACAAGGTTTTGACATGTATAATATAAACACATGTCAAAATTATTTACCAAGGAGGAGGCTGAGAAACTCAGCCAAATCTATTACACTCCGGAACATCTCTGGACTGGACGGAAAGCTATCAAATTACTCTCCGAGTAGAGTGGTCTCTCCAAGAAGAGGGTGACTCATTGGATAACTCGTCAACTGCTCTGGCTCCGACATATCAAAGGCCCCAAAAAGAACGACTACCCGCACTTCACCATCACGAAGCCTAATGAGATGCATCAGTTTGACTTGCTCTACATGCCGCATGACAAACTCTATGGCAGCACATACAAATACATACTCACGGGCATCGACGTAGCCTCTCGCTATAAAGTAGCGAGACCCTTGAGAACCAAGAAAGCCAGCGAGGTTGCCGACATGATCAAGGACATTTATAAAGCTGGACCTTTACGATATCCCAAGACCTTCCAATGCGACAATGGTAGTGAGTTCAAGTCGGACGTGACGAAGCTGCTGGAGGGCAAAGGGGTCGAATTAAAGCGGGCAACTACCAAGTACCACCACATTTTTACAGCTTTTGTCGAGAGCTACAACAAGGTGCTCGCGCAGAGATTGTTCAAGCCACAAGATGCGCAAGAGCTTGCCTCTGACGAGACTAGTACCACATGGGTCAAGCACTTGTACACTATCGTGAAAAGCATGAACAATAGCAAAACGGCTATGATCGACATGAAGCCCTCGAAAGCCATCAAGCTGGATGATGTCCCGTTTACGAAAAGTGAGCAGCATCCGGAAGAGAAAACCCTACCTGAGGATGGCTTATACTTGTACTTGCTGCAACCTGGAGAAGAGCACGGTGATGCTAAAAGACGCGCGACCGACGCTTGGTGGAGCAAGAAAACGTATAGACTGGATCGTATCGTGACAGCGTCGAGGTTGTTATACTATCTGGCGGGTGGGCCTGATCGAAGCTTTGTGGCGGAGGAGTTGATGCTAATACCCGAGGGTGTTGAAGTACCTCCAGAGCATGTCAAAGAATGGTAAATTTCTCGTCTTTGTGATTCAAAAGAGTCACAAAGGCTGCCACACCTCAAAAGGAAGCAATAAAGGCCGGGTCCTGTCAGTAAAACTGTGTCTGGATGTAGGTACTCAGATCCAAAGAGTCACCTAATCGCATTTTTTCGAGTTGGATGACCAGTTCACCGAGTCCCCCGGTACGGGGGACTTGCTCAGTTGACACTTGTGAGCGTAGTTAATGTGAGCCACAGGTTCACGTTAATACCAACCCTATCACAGTCCTCTATATATCACGCGTGCTGCCATGATGATGGATCCTACAGTGGCTAATGTCGCGACCTTTTTCGCACAGTCACGCACTTGGCGCAATTCCCACAGTATGCTGCATAGTAGTTCATCCGTATCGGTGTCTTCCGGGTTAGACATGTTATCATAGGCTAGCTCTGTCTCAATTTTCCTAATCCTTTCCATAATCTGCTTAATTGTATCCTCTGTCATATTTTATTTAGGGGTGGGAGCTGAACGAGGGCGATATTCTATAACATCTTATATATTGAAAACGCAATAAGAATGAAGGACCCCACGGTGGCAAATGCAGTGACTTTTCTTGCGTACCCTCACAGGCCGTACAATTCCTCCAAGCTCGCTTCAAGGGAGATGCTTGTATCCAAGGGGTGGCTGCCAGCAAGTATCATACCTAAATCAAAATAAGTGGAGGGGTCCGACATATTAGGTTTCAGAGGGGTACCGGTAGTACCGGTGCCAGGGAGCATCAAAACAATCATGATATATTCATCATATTACCTTGTTTTTTTTTTAAATGTACCAACCGGGTACATTTAAAAACCTCATCTTGTAATTTTTCGACACCTTTCCCAGCTAACCACTTTGTCAAAGCTATTGCCTTGGGCTTTCTTGATTTGACAGCAATCGCCAGAGCACCCCCAAGGGTAACGAAGATATCATGGCTATTTTGACTCGGTTGTACGTACGAGGTACACCCCCTCCTCCTATTTCTTCTCGTGTTTTTATCACTTGATTATCGAGGCTCCACCGTCTAACATTTCCAATCCCCAGAAACCTACCAAGATCAGCACGCTTGAACATAGGCTGATTTTGTTCATCGAACAGAGTCTCTATAGCTCCCACGGGCACGGCGTTGAATAGAGTAATTTGTTGCGAAGACATTTTTGACACTTAACATTTTTCAAATTCGAAAATCTTTTGTATGGACTAATCTATACAAAATTCAGGAGGAAGGTATAAAGACCTGGTTCCGTCGGTACTCCTGTGTCTGGATGTAGGTGGACTCGGGTGTCCACCTCCTGGAGATCAGTAATAGCGTCACCAAGCCGTATTTTGAGAGTTAGATGGTCAGTTTATCGCCTGGCGGCTCCATAGGAGTACAGGTTCGCCCGCAGCGGGCGAACCTGTGAGTGTAATTTTCCAAGCAAAACTGTGTCTGGCTGGGCGTGTAAAATATCTACTACACCCTGGAGCTCAACAAAAGCGTCGCTCACTGCAAAATGCTCCAAATCCTAGGATGCTCCAACCTTACGTATAAGCAAGCATGTTTCGATCTTTTCAACCCTGTTTTGATAGTCCCCCAGTCGTCGATCATGTTCGTTTCTTCATCGATCATCTTCATATCACTCCTTTCCGAGGGGTACCACATGAAGAGCTGTTTCTTCTGTCTCCGGAGCTTCTTGGGGATGGCCGTATAACTCTGCGTTAGCAACCACAAGCTATGACGTTTATGCCTTCCACTAATGGCGAGCTCTAGTAAGGGTTGACGCTTTTTATCCAGGCTCTCGTCAGCGATCATGTCATCAACGATGAACAAGCTCTCTTCACCCGCTAGAAGCTCTGACAATTTTTGGATCCTATCGAAGAGTTGACCTTTGGGGTCCACGAGGAAAACGTAGTCATCTTTCCATAGTGAAGCTCTCTTGAGGTAGGTCCTATTCCACTGTATTGTAGGACATAGAATGATAATGTTGTTGAAATGGTGCTTATACTCGCTCTCGAGCAAATCCAGGACTAGCTGGGTCTTACCGCATGAGGTGGGCCCTGTGAAGATCGCCGTATGCGGGTCTTTCACTATGTCAAGAACCATTTATTCTGTCTGCCGGTAGCAGATAGAACCTTGCACATTTAGTTGGAGATATATCGAAGGCCTCATGGCTATTTTGACCTTCCATAGGGTACCGGTAGTACCGGTGCCTCCTCTATTTTGGTTTAGGCACGATAGATGCGGGAAGCCACCCTTTGGAGACGGCCATCTCTCTTGAACCTCTACCTGCTGTAAAATAGGCCACCATTTTGAGGGCATCGCTCGAGTCCATCTTGGTGGAGGGGCGCGTGATGCCAAGGAACTTTTTGCCGGCCATCGCGTAGGCAAATGTGAACCCAAGGTCCACGACTGTTTCATAGAGCATATCGATAAACTCTTTCTGCTGAGGTGTCACGTTTGTAGACATTTATATTAAAGGGTCTAAGACATCTTGAAAATGTCGTGATCGGGCTGTCGCTCTTGCTTTTGTTTTTGCTTGGTTAGAGGTAATAGCTCTGGGGTTTCCTCAGGCTGGCGAGCCGGCTGTTTACGGAAAATATAGAACCCAACTCCTACACAGGTGAGTAGAATGGCTGCACCTCCAGCGCCATAGATATATATAGTGCCTGACTGCACAGGGGGTTCAGAAGAGGTTTTGTCTAGAGATTCTACAATACCCTCTTGTTGCTTTAGATCTTTCTTCATCTTTTTCAGTGCCGCCAATTTGTGGCCCCACGCGACTCTCCCCGGGTGCTTTGCTGGCTTCGTTAAGACTGTCACTTCTTGCGTCTGTTCTGTGTTCATTTCTTTAAATCGTGAGTGAAGAAATCACTTCCATCCACGCCAAGAAAACCCCTTCGGGCCATATCCTCCCGCGTACTCCAGTGAATTCCTATAAGGTCCCGTCTCTAAAACACAGAAGTGAGGCGGGAAACGAGCCGCCGCAGGTGTTGTGATGACGGTACCATGTACTCCTAAATCAGCAGATGTACTGCACCAATCCGAATAACTCAGGGGTGATAACTTATATAGATCTAGTGCCATACTCTTTAAACGCTCATAACGTTCACGATTGTTCATTCGTATCTTTGATAGACTGTTTCCCATTATTCTCTTGCTGTTCATCCTCTTGCCCCTCACCTACCTTGGACATTGGTATTTGGCAGTGATTAACTGTGTGTGCAGCTAGTAGAAGAGGTGTTAGAAACTTTCCAAAAGCGGAGTATACGAGTAGGCCTAAATCGGCCATGGAGTCCTTGATTATGGGGTCCTCTTCAATATCTCTCGATAAGGCCTCTGCGCTGTCGAGCTGCACCACACGTGCTACAACTTTGGTATACATGCTGATGGCTTGTGACGATAGGGCTTTTGCCGTCTTTTCACCCTTCTCCTCGAGCTCACGTTGAAGAAACTCGGTGTGGATTTTCTCGATTGTTTCAGGTGAAGCTTTATCGAGTGATACTTCGGTGTATTTCTTGGGGAGCAAGTACCCCTTGCATTTGCGTATGGCCTCTTTCAAAGCCTGACGTTTGTCGATAGGTTTGTTGCTCTGGCGGTGTATCAACTACATCAAATATTTCAGCGAGATCTTGAACCATATTTATTACACGCCGGTGGCGCAGGAAGATGTAGATGACCAAGATATAGGGTAGGAGTACAGCAATATATAGACATAATTCCATTTTGTATAGGTGGTTGGTGAACAACCACCTAACAAGCCTTCTAATTGGATATATATCGATTGCCTTTCAATTGATTTTCATCTACCCACAAGGGTTGGATGTTTGTGTAATGGAGCCTCGCGAGTTGCACCTCCTCGCTGGGATATTCACCATTCTCTCTGTATTTAACGGGGGTTTTGTGATCGAATTCCCACTGCCCTCGATTTCCCCAGTTCATCCCATCTCTGAATTGGGTCTGGATATGTCCGATGAATGTGACAATATTACAACCCAGGTACTCTGTGGATGCGATCTCCGTATCATATTTTAGAGCAACGCAAATCCTGTCCAGAATGGGTTTATATTGATACTCATGGAAATAACATTCTTTGCACTTGCTTGGTAGTTTTTCATGGTGGCATCTGTTACGTTCTCGCGAGGCCTTCTGCACATCTAGGCATTTGATGCACATTTTTGTTTGTTGGCCTTTGCCAGGGCCTCTGGTTTGGATCCTGAATTTGTCTAGTGGTAGTTGATGTTTGCATTGTGTACATTGTTTAACATACTCCATTGGTTGTTGCTTTTTTGTAAAATGCCGATAGTCCCAACTTGTTTTGCTCATACGTGACCATCCCCTGGTTGTACACCCTGAAACCTACATTTTTAGCTGTATCTAGCTCACCCTTTAAAGCTCCCAGGTACCTTGACCATGTTACTTCATTCTGCCTTTTTGACATGCCTTTGCACGAGAATTTTGTGCCCTCTTTACCCTCTACAAAGTAGCACTTTGCCGTCAAAGCAATCATCCTGGACCCGATGAATTCAGGTTTGAACAACCCTCCCGTTCGACTCGAGTGCTTATCAGTGACGAGCCAGTGTTTCACGTCTGTGTCGTACTCCTCAAGCATTTCGGGAGGGACCACGTATCTCAGCTCGTTTCCGGAGATGGCAAAGTACGCCGAGTCGGCATCCATATACACATACTCAAAGTCTCGGCGGTCTACGTACTTGTCCAGGAAATCATAGTAAAACTCCAGCATGCGCAACTTTGCCAATTGGTAGACGGCAATACCGCACTGATAGGCTCGATCGATGCTTACCCCCTGCTTACCCCTTCTTAATTTATACGCATCTCCAATCTCTTCAAGGTCTTCAAGGTACGGGTTTCTCATTGCCGCATCTACCACCTTCTCGTCCCTGGTAAAGCTAGTGTTGGCATGCCTCGCTAGGTCCTCGATCATCTTTCCATAGAACGAGTTCCCTTTCAACTTGGCTGTATCACCTGCGATGCGCTTGTCAGGGTCTTTATCTGCCTGCCGTCGTGCATCTGCAATCTCTTCCGGGAACCACGCGAATGGCTTGCCTCTAGAGTACTTCAGGAACTGATAAAAAGCGGTGACTTTTAGCCCATGCTCTAGGTACCATTTGAGTACGGGAGTGTACAGCAAGATCCTCTCTGCTTTCATCAGGCCCAAGAGCTTCTTGGTTCCTGGAACACGTTTCCGCCCCGTCTTGGTAAGGTACTCTTGCATGTGCTGAGGGATTTGGTTATCGGGTATCTCTTTAACAACAAACAGCGGAGACATTTCGCTCAACTTATCGTGCAGCTCGGCAGGCACTTCGATATCTACCTGCGCAAAGCCAAAGAGTGAACCGTCTAGAACGCCTTGCTCGAGAGCTTCCAATCCTTCAACAGGGTCGGCGATTTTGATCAGCTTCTCCTTCCCACATGGGAAGTCCTGCAGCAGGGTACTAGGGTAGAGCATGTTCGCATCGTAACCTAGAATGGTCTTGCACTTACGTGGCTCGTCGTAGATGTGAGATCTTATGGCTGTCACATCCCTCTCGTGGTACCTACAAAAGACGATCGCGGGTCCGCCAACCATGCCGGTCTGCAAGAGCTCGTAGGCTTCGTTTCTCGTGCACTCGTCGCAGGTTTTTCGGACTTCGATGCAAGCCTTGCATCGGGCTTTGAAGCAGTCTTCTTCACATTTGTGTCTGCAAGGTTCTCCTGGCGCATATAGTTCGAGATCTGGGTCCAGGCGCAGGGACTTGTTCAGGACGTAGCGCATAGATACACCCGGTATACTCACGGCATCCTTCAAAATGTCAATCTCATCCCCATAGTATGTGTTGCGAGTTTTGTCGACTGCTTCTACAAAGGGTACTACGTCTGCCAAGTTGTACTCGGCTAGCCAATCCATCATTTTCACGCAGCCTCGCTTGTAGAACTCATCTCGGAACGCCTGGTAATCTTCGAGCGAGAGGGTGTTTTTACCGCTGAGGGTGCTATAGAAGTCCTCATGATCGACGGGGCCGGCATGATTCAGCTTTTCATAGCTCGACAGCCACTCGTACGGGAACACGAGCTTTTCCAGATTGCAATCCAATGACTTGCACCATCCGGCATAACTCATTCCAGGCGCGAGAAAGTTTTTAATATCTATGAATTTGAACTTTGATATTGTGAGGAACATGTAGTCATCATCCTTCTTTGCTACTTTGATCTTATCCTCATCATCAGCAATTCGTTCGACAAAATACCGCTTGATTAGGTTGATGTCGTACTTTCCGCTATTGAAACCGATCACTGTCACTTGGTTCACCCACTCGTTCCAAGCTTTTTGGGTTTGGTTCGGGAGCATGTCAAAATCATCGGGCTTGGGGTGCAGCCTTTCAACCTCTTCTACGATGCGGGCTTGCCTCTGCTCAAGCTGCTCAACGAACTTCCGCACTAGAGTTTTGGGATGTTCATGCATGATGAACGTGGGATGTTCTTGGAGACTATCGTGGATGGCCACACTCACTGGGATATGCTCCGAAAGGTATGTTAGATCGGCTGTTTGCTGGTAATTTAAAGGTGCCAGGAGAGCCTTAAAGTCAAAGACGATGAAGTGGGGATATGGCCGAAATTCTTTCTTGAAGAGCATATTAACATTTGGGGGGTTCTAGCACTCCCAAGTGGTGACTAGGTTGTACCCGAGTTTTTGGATGTGATCCTCCTTGAATTTAGTGAGATAGTACTGATTTTTGTCCACGTTGCTTCTGTTGGGTTGACATGGGCATCCATGCCACTTGCAACCGTGATATTCATAGACTGTCTTGGTTTCCATCTACTCTATACACCTCCTTATTACCCTCACGTATAACGCGCTCCCCTCCATGCCCGCAGAGCGCGTGATGTATATGCATTTCCGCCTACTCCGACAATGCCTCAATCCATCGGCATGCCGCATAGCTGGATGCGTATTGCTCGTAGAAGACCTTTTCTGATTTGCACGGCATGCGCTTGACTTTTTCACCCTTGCAAATGATTGTCGTCTTGGCGCCTTAGCACTCGTTCTTTTTATGTCGCGTGAGGTTTTCGGTTCTGTTGAAGATCTGACCGCAAGCCTCGCTTTCCCAACTCTGAGTCAAAACATCCAGCTTCTTGATGTAAAAGCAGTGACCATCCAGCATACCAAGGTTAATCGTGTCTAACCTCTCTTTGTACTGATTCTGCCCGTAAACGAGCCGCCATGGAGCTTTGTCTGAGTTCTTCTTCGGTTCAAAGACCCTGATGTTGATCTTGAAGTGCTTGGCGATCCCTTCAAGGTCAACGAGCTTCGTTGCACGTACCTCTTCCCGCTTTTGGTTGGAGTCCTCGTAGTACTCGCGTGCGAGTTTGAGGGCTGGCCTTGTTAGAAACTCTGTCCCCCTTTTTACATCGGCCCTCTCCCTTACAGCCAAGCATCTCCAGAGGCACAGGTTGTCGGTTCTAGCATCTTCACCGTCCATTGCGTAGATGCACCTTTTACACCGCAGCCAATCTGGAAGTGGTCCGCATCCAAGTAAGGGCTCCCTCGTAGAGATGATCTTGACCCGCATGTGCTTAAAGACTATCTTGCCTTCGTACGCTCCGGGGGTCTCGATGGTTCTGTCAGGTGGTAGGTAGGCTTTGGTCCAGAACTCTGCATCTTCCAGATCGAGGTGGAAGCGGGGTTTTGTCGATTGAGAGGTGGGCAAGTTGGTAAAAAGCGGGGGTGGAGGTGGAAGAGGCGGGGCCTTTAGGGGTTTTTGGTGGTGGGATGGTTGGCGAGCAGGTTGGTTTTGGTGAGGGAGGAGGGAGGTGGGGTAGGCGGTGTTTTGGGGGGTAGAGGTGTGAAAGGAGGGAAATCCTGTCTATAATCACTCCCTACTACTACTCGAGGTAAACAAAGAAGAAGTTGAGCTAACTTTTTTTCCAAAACGTAAACCGCGTCGATAAAAATAAAGAACAAAAAACTCAGGAACAAAAAAAAACCTTGTTAAAAATAACAGCCATTATATTAAGTAATAAAAATAAAAAAAACAGTTTCGTACACTAAGTACATCGTCAGATTATTAACAACTCAACCTCGTTCGCAGCGCCGGTTGTCTCTTTTTTATATCGGGACGGCGAGACAAACATGTTCGTATCGCCGTTACGAAGTCAGAAAAGATACAAGACGCTCTGGGGACGAGGTTGTAAACAACTGTTATTTATCACACTTCAATGAAATGAATTTTCCATATTAGTATCGATCCTCTTCCTCTTTTTTGGTTTGCTTTTCAAGGTATACCTCTATATGTCTCGCACAATGAATCGTTGTAATATCTGCCGGATGTTATTGTTCCTGCGCAATATCAAAAAAAGACTTGCGTCATTACGGACGATTTATCCGTGTCCGAAATAATCTGTCCAATTTTGCGTTATTTAAACTATGCCACACAATCATTAAGTTTTTTGTTTGGAATATATGGTTTGTACATTAAAATACACTTCGTCACCAGGGCTTTTTGTCTCTCACGTGTGCGCCTATTACAGATCTGCCGAAATGCTTGTCTTGTCCAGATTAGAAATTCCAGAGACTGGGATCGAGGTTGGTTATATAATAGACTTTTTAAAATATTGCTGCTTCAGCAACCTAGCATTTTTTTGACCAGCCTCTAACAAACAAACATTAGAATTTATATAACTTCTCTCTTCTTGTAGAGCTGCCATTTTACAATTTTTAGAGGGTCGACAAAGTAAAACCATGCCGCACAGCGCCGAAGAAGCAAATAGTCCTGGGGAAAGTAGGTTGTTGGGGAATCATTTGCCTTACCCTGGGGGTTTCGCCCTACTTGGGTCAATATACAAATGCCGGTTTTGAGCAGATGCCCTACTTTGGACGAAATAGTCGACTGCTCATTCCGAACGAGCGCACGAGATAACACATTACACCCCAATCACTCAGGTATGACTGAAGGGAAAAGACAGTGACTGGACTGGAAACGTACAACGTAAAATGTAAGACGATTTTTGATACAATTTCCACTAAAAGTGCTTTGTATTTTCTCTTTCTCTTCTTAGCTGAAAGGTTCAGCTAGATAGATAGATAGATAGATAGATAGATGTGCATATTTTACATGGCTAGCCTCACAAATATCGAGGAATATACCTTGTCTATTCTATTATTACCAGGAGGGGCCATGGCTTAGATGGAGAGTCCTAGAGTATTTAATGCTCATTTTGAGCAACACAGACCCAATTAGTAGGGCCCACGCTCTACTAGACAACTCCCGGCAACATCCAACGGCCCACACAGTGTGCCATCTCCCCAATTTCCCTCACATGGCTTGGGTTAACCCGGGGCTATGGTAACATTCACTCGCCCATGTTGAATCGCCGTCAAGAGGAATCGAACCCCGGTCTCCCGCACAGAGTACGAAAGCTATAACCACTAATCTACGGCGCCACAAGGTAACACTGCCTAACATTTTTGTGAGTGGATATTATCGAGTTGAGAGTTTTGGATCCCTATTTTTGTTGTATAGCTAGCTGGTAGACCATTTTCTGATTTATAGCTATCACTAGCTAGCTTAGGTCAGTCAGGGATAACACATAATCGAGGGATCTCCTTAATAATTGAGGTAGCTAGCTAGCTATTATTTTAGTCAGGGTAAACACCGACTAATTAGGCGACTCATGGTAGACTAGTTAGGCCATATATGTAACCTAGTTTAAGACATGACAATATTTAATGGCTTTTCACACACTCCTAAGAAAAAATCTTTGTTCAGAATGGATAGTCTATGCGACCATGATTCCAAAATTGTCACTTGTGCCTCGCTATGTTCACGCAAGTAAGAATTATGTTAAAATGAAATATATAACCTAATTAGGTTACGTGTCGCCTATTTAGGTGACGATAGTAAAATAAGAAATAATTTAATGAAGATATTCTTTCACGAAACGCGAAGATGGATGTGGTAACAATTACTTTGTTTGTTTTGTAACGTTTCTTTTTGATTCACATCCTGTTTTAACAACGTTAAAATCTTCGTCAAACAATACCACGATAATTGGTCAAAATTCACTGCAAAGTAGACAGATTTGATTGACATAAAAATTGTAGTGCAACTTATTTACAACAGTAAGTTTTCGTTCGCCTAGTTGGAGTACAGGTCGCCTAATTAAACTACATCACGTCGCCTAACTAAACGACTCGCCTAATTAGGCCATGCTAATTAGGTGTTTACCCTGACTGTATTTCCCTCAAGTGAAGTAATAATACATGCAGTTTGCAGTCTTTAGTTTTGGTGAGCGACTGATAAATAACAGGAAACAATGACAAGATATATTCCACAAACGTCTAACTGGACCAAATGAGACAGTTTTTTTAATTTTATTATCTTTGTGAAAATTTTTAGCTAGGCCATATAGCTAGTGTATTCTCTGATCCAGGTTAACATGCTTGAAATTCCCTTATAATTTTCAACAAAAATGACTAACATAGTTGAATTCAACATAAAATTTATGAAACCATGCAAAATTTGAACTTTATACACTAAGTACAATTGCCTCTATTAGTAGCCAATCATTTGGTGTTTTACGAAGACATGGCCACGCAAATCAACTGCAGTGAAAATGTTCACTGAAGTTGAATAATACAGTCAAATTCTTTAAAATTTAAACTTTAAATTACCATCTAATAACCATGGGTATTCAAAATTTCCAATCTTATAATTTTTCAAGCTTTTTCTAGGTTTCTGATTATAAATCAGTTGCGAATGTTTACAAAGTTCTGCATATGCGTGCCCATCCTGACAGGCAAGAAAGAGGAGTTCCACATTAACAAGTTCCATGACTACACATGTTGTTCATATGCCCAGACCTCTTCCGCAAATCAACAGGCAAAATAATGATGACGGCAATTATTATTTTTGAGTGGGGGCATCTTTTGATCTTTTTAATTAATGAAATTTACATACAGTAAAAAGATGTAGAAAAATTTTTAATAATAATTTGACCTTCTTAACCTAAAGTCTGTTGATTTTTCCGATTTTTTAATCACATGCACAAGAAAACCATCAAAATGAAACCATTAAAACTTGTCTATAGACCAAGTTGGCTATTTACATTTAATTCATAAATTTTTAGGAATACAAGAGTGTCTGTCTGTCTGTAACAGGCAAAGTGGATGTGTTCATTTTAGAACAGGTTGCATGACCCAGATGACGTCATCAAAATACCTTTAAACTGTAGACAATTTTTTTAATGAGCTGTGCTTGATAAATAAGGCTTTAACAATTTCATGTATATAATGAAAACGGCTTTTCAGAAGCAAATAATGTTACGAAACTTTCTTACTTAGTTTCATTCAAAACTTGTATAACATGTATATATAAGTGAAATGCGCTAACGAAAAGAATGTATTATTTCTGCTACCAATAATATATATATAATATAAATAAATAATGAAGCATAACATGAGAATTAAATGGAAGTACAACAAACAAAAAGAAGAAATGATCACTGCCGCTTAACTTTTACTATCACAAAAAAGATAGAGAAAGAAGTGATATGAAAATATTCGATTCACATTTTTTTTATTTCCTTTGTAGAGTGATTCGCAAAAATAGCATTTCGATTTGCAAATTGCGACCTGCTAATTCGAACCCTGTAAACAAAATAATTTACGCAAGATTTGTGAAAATCTCTGATTTTTTTGAGCAGTTCCACAATTTGTTCTTGCAAAATTTTCCAAACTGTTTGCCAAAATTCTTAATTCTTATACAAATATATACACTTTTTGGCAGGACTCTCTCTCTTTATTTAGTGATTTTAATGTTTTGTCTAGCAGCACTTATAATTTCAGACTTACATTAAAGGAGAACCTTTTAATAAGTGAATTCACAACAGTATTCAGCTTTTGTCCTGAGTCATAGTTAAGGTTTAACACAGTGAAGATTGCTAATCCCAGCTCCACAAAAAAATGTTAGTCTAGCTGGGCGAATAGATCATTTCTTTGCAGATGCAAACCAATGTTTTCTTTCTCATTTATATAGAGAATAAAACTAAAATATTAAGACTTCAAAAAGAATAAATTAATTTTTAAAAACTTATGCAAGACACAGTTTTCACCATATCTGTTTGTTTCACAAGGGTTGCAAAGTTTAATTGAAGACCACAGTTGCAACTTGTTCACTCATTGGTTAAAAAACTAGGTTGTGTGTTTTGAGGTCGAAACAGTTGCTCTTGTACAGGATTGTACAATGTACAGGAAAATTTGTTACATTTTATCTAAATTTCTTTTTATTTCGATCTAGTCCACACTAATTTTTTTAAAACTTTGCTACATGATCTTGGACCTTAGAAGTTAAAGCCTGGTAGTGAAATTCTTGTTGTCTGTATAAACTGGTTGAGAATTCAAGTAGTATTTGATTTTATGATCATAAGGAAATAATAGAGTTTGTTTATTCCTGCGAAAAAATATAACTCTGATTCATAAAAATTTCTTCTTAGGGATCGTCTCAAAATGTTTGTATGTTTTTTTCGTATAATTATACGAACGCTACAAAGTACTTCGTTTCGTGAAACGATTGTCATACGAAGTGCTTCGTTTAAAATAAAAAATGTAAACAAAGTTTATACGAACTTTTTTAATATATGATACGGACTTAAACAAAGTTTTTTTATCATACAACATGAAATGATACGAACTTTGAACGAAGTAAATTGCTATACGATCTTGAAACGCACTTCAAAAGTACCGGCGTAATTGCGCATAATTATTTCAATACGAAACCAGAAACAAAAGATTAAACAAATTTTTTTTAAAAACGAAAAGAAATGATACAAACTTTAAAATTGAACTAAGTGTTAAAACTGCAAGAGCTTTCTTGTTATATGTGTAACTCGCATGTCTATTTACTCTTCATTCAATGTGACAATTGGAAATTAAAACCCTAACCAAAGAGACAGCAAGCATGAATAATTCAAAAACCAGCCTTTCATAAAAAGAGATTCATTGATGTCTTTAGTTGTGTGCAAAAGCTTAAACTTCTTAAAAAAAGTTTTAGTGAATCATGGAGATCCAGGTAAATTTTTCGTATTACAACGACAGATCAAAATCTATCAAGGAGAAGAAAGAGAATACTTTAGATGTTCGTTTTAAGGTTCAAAATTTGAAGCATCTCAAGCATAAAGTATTTAATACCGTAGGAGCAAGTAAAGAATAAAAACAGTTTTTGTGAAAGATTATTATTTTTTATTTTAACTAAGGTCAACTACCTTAGTTGAAATAAAAATGTAAAATATAAATGCCAACATTACTTTGGTTTTACTGACTTGTAACAACATCACATCACATCACATCATTTTTATTTTAACTAAGGTCAACTACCTTAGTTAAAATAAAAATGTAAAATATAAATGCCAACATTACTTTGGTTTTACTGACTTGTAACAACATCACCTAAAAATAATAACAGAGCTTAGATTGGAGAATATCAAGCTTGAACAGGAGTACTTGATCTAAGTATGCCGAGTTTCACATGCCATAATGCTCCTGAGGTATAAACTGCATTATGACTGTTTTGGCCTTGTTTTTTTATATATATTTGAGTGGCCAACAGTAGCTTAAAAGTAGCTATGTTAAAAAGAAAAAAGAAAAATGATTATCTTTATCCAAATCTAATTTTAACATTTTTGAATATTGTTAACAGCAATTAATAATTAAGTCCTGGCTGCTAGGTTTTAAATTACATATCAGTAAAACCTAGTAATGGGACCTGCCATACTGCTCTATTACCAGAAGCAAATCATTTTAATATGCTCAATGTAATTGCAAAGATATAAATAGATTAGAATAACATTCAAGATTTATAGGGGAAACAAACACGAAGGGTTTACAAAACAGGTACTTTAAGAAAATTCTGATTGGGTACTTTTGATAGAAAAAACAAGCGTGAAAAAAACACTTTGCATTTCTAGAAGTTTGTTTATACTATTAACTATTTTATTTATTCTTTTAAAAAGTTTTATTGTAATTTTAACATAAATAAAGAGTATTGGTTGATGTCTCATAAGAGAATTGTTTTTTCTGTATACATTGTTTTATATTAAGAAAATTGAGTAAGCCATTTGAAATATACTTGTATATACAATGTGGGTTTGAAGGTATATATATTTAGTTGCGGGATTTTGTGATAAAAGAAACTTTCAGTTACATGTTTCAAATTAATTAATCTTTATTGTTATTTTAATCATTTGGTCATCCTTTTCAAAGTAATTACAGGAATAGAACATTTTAAATAGAAGAGTAATTAGAGCCAGTTATTAGTCAGAGATTCTTTGTCTCATTTAAAAGTGGTTTCGTTGAGGCGTTTTGAAATTTGTTTGTTAATAAGATGAGAGAAAAAAGAAGAAAAAGGTGAGTTTCTTCGTTTCTTTGTTGTTGTTGTTGTTGTTTTGTTTACTAATGTTCTTTTCTTTTTGTTTGTTTTCTTTTTTTCAACCATATTTGTGTGTTTTGGTCATTTAACAAATTTTCATCCTTTTTTTAACTTTATTTTTTTATTTTGAATAAAAGTTTATGAAAATAATGATAAAAAAGACCTAGTAACATTAATCTTAAAAAAAACAGTGAAAAAGTTAATTTCAAATCCACTTTTGCCATGGCTTTTTTATTGTTTTCTTTTTTAACAAAAGCCAAACTTGTCAAAATCTTTTAACACTTAAGAGAGAAAGACAGCTGTGTTTTGTTGTCCCACGTAAAGGTGATAAATACAGCTGCTATAGATTCCATATTCAGTATAATGTTCTTTGTGTGGTTAGTCTTACCATTTTCTCAATGTATCAAATCCAAAAAACTTAATGAAAGTAAAAAATTGATGAATGAGATAAAGATTATTTTTCATAATTTATTTTTTCAGCAAGCCTTTTTTGTTTTGTTTTATTTCATGTAAAGAGAAAAGAAATTGCAGTTACTTGTTTATTAAATTCAATCTGATATGGAATAACACAGAACTTGCTTGCGTTTTTTATTTAATAAGAAGTTGTAGGATAACCTATATGTTTTTAAAAAAATATAATGTTGCATATTGTTTTTATGTCTGTCATTATTAATTTTATGTTTAACTTATCTATGTTATTACAATAAAAGGTTTTTGTCTGCAAACACATCCCACTAAAATTTAGGACTTGCTTATCTTTTCTCTTAAAATTTTTGATTCCATAGGGTAAACTTTGTTACAGCCTAAATTCAGCTGATTTGTGATATTATTTGCTAATGCTCTGTTAAATATAAAATATAAAAATAACAATATCGCAGTAAATCACTTCTTTTTCATCAGAAACAACTTTTATGTTCCTTTCTCTTCTTTAACGAGATGCTTTTGTTATTTATATTGACATTGTGTCAATCAGGAAAGAAGTCAAGTACTTTCTCAAAGAACAATCAAACTTCAAAACATTTAGAAATGGTTTCTGTTTTGTACATTTCGACATATTCTTGTTGCAAATTTTACCTGGTGATTTTTTTTATTTTGACATTTGTGTAGTGATTGTATCTAAATCAATATATGAGTTCACACTATTGTTTATTTTATATTTTTCACCACAAATGCTTATAAACACGTGTTCAGTTAAACAAAGTCAGCCGAAAAAACATTAAATTATCTTCACAGCATTGGCATGTTAAATACTTATAGGTCATATCAACCACATGAAGTGATCATTAAATTTAAAAAGATCTCCTGTCTTGTGTACTATGTGTTTTAATAAATAAAAAAACCTGGGATCCAACTGATGCAATGCAACATAAGTAGATTTTATTTCCATGAGAGATCTGCATTTGGTTCCATAGTTTGAAGCCACATCCACTCCCTCTCATTCACTTATTTTCCATATCCCATATTAAGTTTGAGAATCCACCCCTCAGTTGCATGCCAATTTTATATTCGCAGAGTCACAACAAGTGTAATATAAAATGATAAGACTGCCCAGGTACACAAAATGACAAACTTAAGAATGTTAAATACAAAAACATGTAGATTTTGTTGAAATTACGAAAAGGTGATGTGTAGCTTCAGAAAAACTAGATCTGATTAATGTTATTGGTATTATACCTTGGAGTAATCCATTGTTTCTGTGTAAAGAATAAATAAATATCTTTGAATGATGTTTTGAAGTGTTGTCTGAAGTGTCAAAAAGCTTTTAAGTAAGCAGTGTTAGATTTTAAGTTTTCAGGGCTATCTTTGTTTAGATTTGTCTTTTGAATATGTTTTAATATTCATCCTTTGCTTTATTGTTTAATCAGGTTACCTTGACAACATATGTAATATAATTTTTATCCACTACAGAATCGAAATTGCTATGAGAAGACATTTCTGATGTATGCAATTAAATAAAGTGTTTACTTGTTCTATGTTAATGACATCCACTTAAGTAGATTTGATACAAGGTGAGAGAAACTTGTGACAAAGAAAGACAGTATTAAACTGAAAGAAATTGTCATGTGAAAAGAGGGAATATAAAAACACTTTAAAAGTTTGTTACATCTGTGATAATCAAGAATGTATTTAAAAAATGGGAGGAGGGCATGTTGATGGGTTATATTGAGGTTTATTAATTTTTTATTTGAAATAAGAAAGTTCTTTTATTTTCTAGTGTTTTATTAGCAGGTTTTTGATTTTCTTTTCAAACGTTAATCACACTTGCTTTTAAAAGCATTATCTCATATGCTTCTTAAAGCACTTTGTATACACTATCTAATGGTTTAACAATATTGTTTTTATTATGTAATGTGGCGAATGAGTAATATTTTGAACAGTGAACAGAAAAGTTTTAATTTTTGTAAATTTGATATGTATTTACTTTTTAATTCATTATCAAGTTTATTTTAGATTTGAAATGTTGACATAGCTGTCTGTTTGGAATATCTGTTATCTTGCTTTTGTTAAACTTTGTTACTTTGTTGTTAAAGTTTCTTTTTTTTTCTAAATTTTATGCACTGGCAGTTTAGCTTGCTCTATTGTCCTTAATATATTCTGAAGTGTAGTTTTTTTTCTGTGCGTGCATAAAAGAACACAGTGCAAACTTTTTCTGCCAATTTGGATTTTAAATTTTCAGTTGGTATGTTACTTTAGTCTTCCCTCACTGATAATATATAGGTAGGAGCAAACTTTTGTATATGGAATTTTTTGTTTCCTTGAAATGCCTTCAAATTATGATATTGTTGTCTGTATTGTGTTGCTTTGTAAGATCTTATAGCCTCAAAATAAAATTTGTTGGTGGTTTATACTTTTGTAAATTTTACTTAACATTTTCAGGGATGGTGAAGGGTCTCTTTAAGAGACAAGAGAGGAGTTGAACGTCCTCCACCATACCTTAGTTTAAAGGGGCGATTGTGGAAGTCCCAAGAAATGACACATAGTGATGGTGTCACTTTAAAAAACACCCAGTCCGGTCTGTGAACGGTTGGCGCTAGGAAGGGCATCCAGCTGTAAAACAATGCCAAAACTCTTTATTAATGGCCGTAAGAACAGTTGATCAGACAAACTGCGTAAACGGGGCTGGAACTCTAAGGAGTGAAGGTGTCGCGCACGGTAGGACAGATGTCAGATGTGAGCATCGTCAGACCGTTACCCAGCTATCACATAACAAGGAAGATAACACTAGGTTGAGGATGGCTAGTGTAAATGTTGGTACTCGGAGAGGTAGAGCAGGTGAAGTAGTTGAAATGTTAGAACGTAGATCTGTTGATATGTGTTGTGTTCAGGAAGTCAGGTGGAGAGGAGCTTCAGTGAGATTTGTGGAAGGTAGGAGGGCAAGGTATAAGCTTTTTTGGATAGGTAATAGTGATGGATATGGAGGAGTTGGCATATTCGTTGCAGAGAAGTGGGTAGAAAAAGTAATAGATGTTATGCGTGTTAATAGTCGTATTATAGTGATAAAGTTTTTGATAGGTAATAGGATTGTCACTTTTCTGTCAGTTTATGCTCCACAGTGTGGACTCAGTGAAGAAGATAAAGATAAGTTTTATGATGAGTTAATAGCAGTCACATCGAAGTTTGGAGACACTGAACTTGTCATGGTGGGCGGCGACTTTAATGGTCATGTTGGGAAGTCATCCAAAGGTTATAGAGGTGTGCATGGAGGCTATGGATTTGGGAGCAGAAATAAGGAAGGGCATAGATTGCTTGAGTTTGGAATGGCAACGGACATGGTGGTTTGCAACACATCATTCAGTAAGAGACAGAGTAGGCTGATAACATATGAGTCAGGTGGTTGTAAGACACAGATAGATTACTTCCTGGTTAGAAAGCCAGACAAGAAAGTGGTGAAGGACGTGAAAGTTATATCGGGGGAAGAGTGTGTTTCCCAGCATAGGTTGCTGGTTTGTGATATTATCTTGAAGAGTGTTAAAGAAGCCAAGGGAAAGTACAGGTCCCGTCGTAAAGTCTGGAAGCTGAAGGAAGAGATTGTAGCAAGACAGTTTAGTGCAAAAGTTCAGCAGTTAGCCCACAATGGTCAATGTGATTGTGACAATGTTGAAAGTACTTGGACTACTTTGAAGAATTGTCTTCTAGAAGCTTCTGATGATACCTGTGGGTGGACGAAAGGACCAGCTAGACATAGACAGACCTGGTGGTGGAATAATGAGGTTGACCAGTGTATAAAGGAAAAGAGGAAACTTTGGAAAGAGTGGAAGTCAGGTGGTAGTAAAAATATTTACTTAGAAGCTAAGCGTCGTGCTCGTACAGCAGTGTATAAGGCAAAATCAGAAGCAGAGAGAAACAGATTTGCAGATGTGTTAAGAAGGGAAGACCAGCGCAATGAGGTATTCAAGATAGCAAAGCAAATGAAGAAGACTAATCAAGATGTTGTAGGTGAGAAGTGTATACGTAATGATGAAGGTGTTTTGGCTAGCACAGAGGAGGAGAAAAGGGTAGCTTGGAAGAATTATTATCAGAGGTTGCTTAACACTGAGTTTGATTGGGATGAGGATAATTTGTCTGATGATGATGTTGTAGAAGGACCAGCTACGCAGATCAAGACAGAATGGGTAGTCGAGGCTATTAGGAAATTGAAGATTGGCAAGGCTGCAGGAGTATCAGGTATTGTTGCAGAGATGGTAAAAGCATCTGGATATATTGGAGTTGAGCTTATTACAAGTCTTGCTAATCAGATTATAAAGGATGGTGCTATTCCGAGTGAGTGGCAGTCGAGTGTAATAGTGAATTGTTTCAAGGGCAAGGGTGATGCATTAGAAAGAGGTAACTATAGAGGTTTGAAGTTGGTTGATCAAGTAATGAAAGTTATTGAGAGAGTTTATTGATAAGTTACTTAGAGAAAGGATTGATATAGATAAGATGCAATTTGGTTTTGTTCCAGGGCGTGGCACTACAGATGCAATATTTTTACTCAGACAGCTTCAGGAAAAGTATTTAGGAAAGAGAAAGAATCTCTATTTTGCCTTTGTAGATTTAGAGAAAGCTTTTGATAGAGTGCCACGTAAAGTTATTTGGTGGGCTATGAGAAAATTAGGTGGTACAGTCTATGTACAGCAATGCTAGAAGTCGTGTCAGGATTAAAGATTCACTTAGTGATGAATTTAGTGTAAATGTTGGTGTACATCAGGGTTCTGTACTTAGTCCTTTGTTGTTTGTTCTAGTCTTAGAAGCGCTGTCGATGGAGTTCAGAACAGGTTGTCCATGGGAGTTATTGTATGCGGATGATTTGGTTTTCATATCAGAGTCGATGGAAGAATTAGTTGAAAAGTTTGAGAAGTGGAAGAAAGGACTAGAAGAGAAAGGGCTAAGGGTGAACACAGCAAAGTCTTAAGTCATGATTAGTAGCATTGCAGCCAAGTGTGACCTTGTAGTTGGAAAGTGGCCTTGTGGAGTTTGCAGGAAAGGGGTTGGTAGTAACTCAATTTTTTGTCAGACTTGCAAGTATTGGGTACATAAGAAGTGCAGTAGTATTGGTGGAAGGTTAAGAGCTGACATTCAGTTTGTATGCAAGCGTTGCAAAGGTGAGATTATAGAGAATGAAGTATTTCCAGCTTTAATGATGTACAACATCGTTAGAGATAGTTGAGAACTTCTGTTACTTAGGTGATATGTTGGGCAGTGAAGGGGGTGTTGGAAGAAGTGTTACTTGCAGGATAGGTTCTGCTTGGAAAAGGTTCAGAGAGTTACTGCCTTTGTTGACTAGCAGAGTCTTGTCAATTGAGGTAAAAGGTAGGTTGTATGAGGCCTGTGTAAGAAGTGTTATGTTGTACGGTAGTGAGACATGGGCAGTGAAGCAGGAAGATCTTGACCGTTTAGAAAGGAATGATATGAGAATGGTTAGGTGGATGTGTAACGCCAGTCTGAGAGACAGAAAGAGTTCAGATGAGCTAAGAAGCAGGTTAAGTATCCGTAGAATTAAAGATGTTATCCAGATAAGAAGATTGAATTGGCTGGGGCACTTGGAAAGAATGGAGGAGGATAATTGGGTAAGAAAGTGTAGAGACTTGATAGTTCCTGGGGCAAAGCCCAGAGGCAGACCAAGAAAGACTTGGCAGAAGGTTATAAGGACAGACTTGATACAGAGGAAGTTGAGTTTAGATCTAACACAGTCTAGATCAGATTGGAAGAGGGTCATTAATAAACCCCGTCCAACCCATGCTAGCATGGAAAACGGACGTTAAGCCGAGAAAAAAAAAAAAAGGGATGCTCAAGTTTTTGTTAATGCATTTTCATGTTTAAACTTTTACTGTTTAAACTTTTTTTTAGATCAGAATTAGAAATGCCAGCAGGTAGTGTTCAACTGTCGGCTGTCGAAAGAAAGATACAAAACAAAACAGGAACTGGTGCTGGTGCTGGTGTGAAGCGAGCAAAATCGTTTGGTTCAACAAGTGCACCAACTTCTCCTAGTGTTTTACGAAGAAATAAACAACCCGCAGTAGAGCCAAGGTTTGCTTTCTTTTTATTTCTTTTTATTATTAATTTTTTTTTAGGTTTTCGTTGTCATAGCTTGCTAAACAGCTTGACTAATCTATGCCCTGTTATGCTATGGCGCTTTAGAAATTCAAACTTTGGTAATGTAATTTATATTTTCTGCCTCAATCTATCAGTTGTAATAATTTTTATTTTAAATAAAGTGATCATATGGTTCAATTAAAGAATCACTATTCTGCAAATGTCTTTATCAGTAAAGACACATGCCATATTCCTGTAAAAAGTCTGTTCATGCGTGTGAACCTGCAATGTTCAAGATAAAATTAAATTATGATTTCATTGCTGTATCACACAATTCACAATTATTTTTTTTGCGGTCGGGGGAGGGGGGGGGGTATAAGAATATTTTAATAAGAATATTTTAACATAAATGTTCTTTCTGTTATGGACTTTTCGTAACAAACGCCAAGTCGGAACCTGTCGTTGTTTACAGTCACTTTTTAAAAAGAAAAAATACACACATTTCGATACACACAGCTTTTCAGTTCTTCTCGTTAGAAAAGAAAGTTTTTAAGATGCATATTGTAAATAGCATTTAATGGCAACATTTATTTTTTATTCACATTTTTTCGTGCATGTCGAGCAAAGCTTAGGTGCACGCTAGGTGCAACCTCACAAGATTGTGCCTAATTTTAAAACCTTTTCATAGTATGAAAGGTGACACAATTTAATTCGATTTTGGAAATGTGTTTTGCTTAACATTGATGAAGTTGACTACTATAATGCAATTGTACTCAAATATACTCACTGGCGTTCAAAAATAGCAAATGTTATAATTAAACGAAAAACATGATGATGTTTTCTGAAAGTGTGCTTTGGTTGTCACACTATTCTTTGTTTTTCTACAAAGCTTAGGTTTGATAAAATCAGCTTCACATGTTTTTTGTTTTTAATAAAATAAAATTAATTGTAATTGTATATGAGAATTGTATGTTGCATTATTGTGGGGTTTAAATAAAAGTATGCAAAATTTGAATATGTTCTATAAAAAGTATTTTTAAAAAATCTAACGGAAACTTAAAGTGAAATGGAATAATTAAACAGAAAAAGTAGACACTGCTACTTTAACATTACTTTCACAGAGATGTAATTTGTGAAAATGTTGGATTCACAATCTTAAGATTTCCTTCGTTGGATAATTAAAAAAAAACAGCATTTTAGTTCGAATTACAAGTTAATTCGAACCCTGTGTTGTCTAATCAATGAAAATCATAAATTAAATCCAAACAGTCAATCCAATCTCTTTGTGACTTTTCTAGGTACACAAAATCTACACACCTTCTTATTGAAGCCAAGCGTATTGCAAGAGAGTTAGAAGAAAAGAAAAAAAGTGGTTCTCTATTGGTACGCCCACAGTCAGCAAAAACCATAAACTTAGGTATGCATGTTTTTATTACTTGAAAATTTGAGAGATTGAAGCACAAGTTCAATTACTCAGTTGTTAATATCTAAGGCGGTCTGTTTCTTATTTATTCTTTACAGATGTTTGCATGATTTTGGTGTTAATTTAATTTTGATTACCTCAAGTTGTCCATGTATGAACAAATTACCCAAACTATTTAATAGCATGTGCACAAATTTTTAACACGTGTAGTTTGCACAACCTCAATGTGAAAAACGTTATGTAAACCTTCCTGAAAAACGCTCATTAAGGTTTGATATCTTATTTCAAGTAAACCTTATTTCACGTCTGTGTAAAAACTACCTAAAACTTTATAATATAGTTCAATACAGTTTAAGGTAAAGTGAAAATACAAACATTTGAACAATTTTTGTACTCTTCCTTCCTCAGTCATGTCTGTATTTGAACATATAACAGATGGTGTGAGAGAGGCTAATACTAAAATAGTGAACTATAGCACTACACTTGCATTAAAATTGAATCAAGACTAAATATTGTTCATTTTATGCAATCATTTTCAAGGTTCTAGAGCACGTAGTGGCTCCGGTGGTATTGCAAGTCAAGCTAAAGGCGTAAAGAGAGCAGTCACTACTGAATCTGCATTTAGAAGATCAGAATCGCCAAGTATGTACCTCTGTTTGTGGTTGTGATAATTTTATCAAATTTTAGGCCATGATGTGTATGTAAAAATTTGTGTTGAACATCATCTTCAAACATAGATTCCCTTTCGCAAGTCTATTTTCATGCTTACAAGAAAAGTAGTTTGTTCTGCTTTTTTACATTTAAACACATTTGCAACCTTTAAGTTAATTTCACAAGAGTCGCATCAACAATTGCATCTGCAATTCTTGATGTGACTTTGAGCCTAAACATTCTTGAATCTGTCCTGTTTATATATTAATAATATTGTGCCAGAATTTTTTGCCCAATAAAATGTTGCCTTTTTATGTTCTATATTCTATGTTTGATGTGTGAACCAATAATGTTTTTTGCATTGTTCTGTTACTAACAAGCATGCATATACACACCTGCATTTATCACCTTGGAAACATTCAGTTACATTGAGAACACTGTAATAACTGATGTGTTATAGTAACTGACCATATAACAGTATACGTCATTACATACACATGCATATTACATGATATACACATAAAACACACACCTGATAAACACTTTCTTAGCATGACCAGCACATAACATTATGACACTTTTACTGCAAGACATTGAAATAAAAACAGAGTATTGCATGGAAAGACTTTTCATGTTCAAGTTTTAAGGATTTTGCACCACCTGCTAAAACACATTCATTTTCAACCATTTACTAACCTTCAATACTAACAAAAGAAAACAAGGCACTTATTTTTTTATACAAGTTCTTTTTCTTAAATTCAAGTAAGAACAAATATTCGAAGAAGAGCAAAGTCACAGTATTGTCGAGTGCCTCCATCAGAGCAAGAGGAGGGTAACAGTAAAGTCGGTAAGTTGATCTGCCACAGCTAACTGCACAAACTTGCATGCTTCCGAAATATTTAGTAACTTTGCACATGCACCTTATCAGTAATGCATGACCATACTAGACATTGACCTAACGAAAATATTATGATAATAGCACTGTAAATAACGTAACTTACATAAAATGCACTTTACGTCCAGACATTCCCTTTCAC
This sequence comes from Hydractinia echinata, assembly GCA_030067915.1. Lineage (NCBI taxonomy): Eukaryota > Metazoa > Cnidaria > Hydrozoa > Anthoathecata > Hydractiniidae > Hydractinia > Hydractinia echinata. The sequence continues at coordinate 1,318,902 of JASGCC010000006.1, forward strand.
TGAAAAAAATTCTTTAGATATCGTTTTGTTATGTCGAAGAGTGGTTAACGATGCATTTTGTTGTTTTTGTGTCTAACAAAATAATATGGATAGCTTGTACTCAATCTTTTCAGTTTTTTCTTTACTAATAAACGATAGTAAAAGTTCACTCTTAAAATGCATTTCAAACTTAATTTTTAAAAAAAACTTTATTGATGCAAATTTTAATAAAACAAGCAAAATTGTGATAGCCCTGGATTTATAACATCAGAAAAAACTGTTTTTACTCATTTTACCCTCTGGTCCCCCAATTATAGGACCAAAAAAAATCCCTGCAAAAAAGGCTTAAGGGTCTATTGTTCTCAATCTTTGTGCAAAAAATCAGAAATAACTAATGATCCAATTCCGAGAAAAGCTAATAACCGGCGCACACAGTTGGTACAGGTCATTTTATAGGACCTGTTTTAGACCTCACCTGTACCAGGTAGGTCTAAAAAAAGTTGACCTTAACCAACAGCCAATGAAACTATTATGTTTGTCACCAAAGTATTCCTTGTTGCCATGAAATTATTGTTATGCTAAAAATGACATTTTTAAAGTGGCAAACAAAGGTCTCTGAAGTGAAGTCTTGAAAAGTTTGTTTTAGCGAAACACCAATCCCTGAAATTCCCCCTTGTGTTCCAATTTCGATTTCTTTAAAAAGAAAGCCTCTAAAATAAAATAAAAATTAGCAACTTTAAATGTTGAAATAATGTCTGTCTCCACAGCACTCAAAATGGGTGTTTTTTCTTCTTAAACTGTGACAGCATATTTTTTTAACCTTTTTTTTTAGATTTAGATGTAAGTCGGTTAAATCCTCTGAGAAACTCTGGAAGAAAACGAAATTTTGTTGTTTCGTCAACAGTAGCTGTGAAAAGTTGTGATGAATGTGATAGAACATTAAAGTCTGGTTTTTATTCAGAGGTTAGCTGAATGTTTAGTTTGTATTTTTTTATTGTTGTTGTTGCCAAACAAATTGCTTACATTTTTTGCCAAAGATGCCTTGTGAAATGTTGTCTTACTGAGAATGAATAAATTTGATACAAAAATGAAAATGCAATATCTGTTTTATTATATGCTTAAACTGTTTCTTAATAAAGAAAACAAACAAAATTTATGTGGACTAAACACAACTTTTTCACCATTATCTTTTGTTTTCAGAATCTAAAAATGTGTTTGTATAGTTTTGTAGAGTTTTACAATATGCCTCAAACATTTTAAAATCTTGTAGTCCAACAACATTCAACTGTTCTGACAAGACATATCAGACTGAATTCAATTTGAATTATGTCTGACTGGTTTGGAAATATTTGCACTTACTCAAAGACTAAATATTTTTATGTTTCAGCATAATGGGTTATCATATTGTAATGTTCCATGTTATACGAGTTTGTTCAGTTCCATGTTATCGCGTGCTGACGATTCTTCCACGTGTTCAACTTTATCCGAAGAACAAAAGCAATTCAGGTGTGTCTCGACCTCTCCTTGTTTTATTTTTCAATGTTGTTGAATTTGTAGTCTAGTGTACCTAGCCCTAACACTAACAATCAAGACTTTTTATACAGTAAACATTTCTTGAGTTTTATTAACATAATTCCAACTACTATTACTTTAAAATAACTTATTGGTTACAACGCCAATAAATGTTCTCTTATTAAGTAGCACTATAACATATGCCTTCTATTAAAACCTCTTCTAATTGAGAATTAAAGGATATGGCATGTGTATTTTGCAATAAAATCCTTAAAAATATAAGTTACACAAGAATGTTAGCCTTGTTGTAGAGCGTTCGCTTCCAGTGCAGGAGGTCTTGGGTTCAAATCCCGGCTGAGTCATTCCAGAGACTATAAAAGTGTGAATCTGTTCTTTCTGCTTAGCGCTCAGCATGAGAATAGGATTGATATCTTAGGCGGTTGTCTAGTTGAGCAATTGCTGTGCTTGCACGACTATGGTCCAATTACTTACTATTTGATGTTCAACTAGTCTTTTGTTTCGTATTACTCTTCTACTTAATTTTTCAGTTGTAGTTTATATTTTATTTTCAGGACCCTATTAGATAACAGTACCATTTTGTAACTGGTCAGGCCATCCTGTGTAAATATTAACTAACTAGTCGATAAGGCCCGTGGAAAAATCCACTTAGGCAAAAGCCCAATGAAAAAATAGGTTGCTTTAGATGTTTTGCTCACAACACAAAATGTAAAAATCAACCAGTTAAGAACACAAAAATTTTATTTCTTAGTATATGATGAACCATACTGCCCTTTACCAACAATTTTAAACCTAAATGTCAAAAAATCAATAAGCAAAGAATAAACTTGAATCAACAAACATTGTATGTATACGGTTCATAAACAAAGGTTTACATACAATGTAAAACAGATCGGTTTTTGAGAAACACATCTAAATCAACAAAAATAAGTTCATTCAGCATGTCGTATATTGCCATTAATCATTAATCTTCCACAAAAAGGTTATGAAACACATCAAAATTTAAAAAAATCAGTGATTTCAGTGCATACAGTCCACGCGTTTAGATTACAAAATATAAAAAACAAAAACAGTTTCAGTCAGAACATTAAGTAATTTTTTTATCATCAGCAAACATTTATCCCTACAAAATTTTGTAAAATTCTCAAGAAAAACAAAAACGTGAAACCATGGAATTTTCTTCCAGCAAAAGTTACATCACATACAGTTAGTTCTCCCAAACAATAGTTTATAATACGAAATATAAAGACAAAGTTGTTTATATAGTCTGAAGATGTACTTAGTGTACGAAAAGCTTAACAAATAAATACTTTTTAACTTTCAAACTTGTTTTATTTTTTTCTTAATTAGTAAACTATGGCTGTTATTTTTACCGATAGAGACATCAGCTTTACAACAGCTTACAGTGAAGTCTGATTCTACAAAGATTTGTTCTTTCAGTATATATATTGCACGTGGTCTATTTCCACAAAAGTTTACACAAAATTTCAAAAAAACAGCATTTTGCAACACAAACAATATAAACTGACAACCATACCATCCTCTCATAAATTTTTTTAACCCAAAGTCATAAACCCACGTGTATATAAATTTCCAATCAAATGTCAAAAACCCCTGTAAAAAAACCTGGCATTTTACATGTAGGCTGACAAAAGTTTAACAGGATGACGAAACAAAACAATAAAAAATAACTTAACACACACACTTTAAATTCTATAAAATTCGTTCCACTTGTCATATTGTGGTCCCCTTGTAAAGTTTACAGGAAATGTGAAAAAATTATTCTCTATGGGCATAAAAATGTGTCACAGTATCCTAAAAGTTCAAGAAAGATTTTGTAGCTAGCTTGTTACATGATATATAATTCGTGTTCAAAAAAGAAGAGAAGTTTGACTACTAAGGTAGCTATAAATACCTAAAAAAAGAGGAATAACAACAAAACTCATAGATTAAAGCTAGCTATGGGATGGAGCCTTGAAGCTAACATTAGCTAGCTAGCTAACAAAACAGTATATACCTAAGACACCCAGTTAAATATACTTAAGCTGGGGAGACTTATAGCTACGCCTATAGCTAGCTATTTATGCTTAGTTTAGTACAACACATATAAAGGAAAACAATAGCAATGTAAAAATTATGACATTTGCAGATAGTTCAACAAACCAAAACTTTCCATTTCGCTGGCACATTTGTTTGGTAGCCAGCTAACAGCTTTATGCAGCATTTTGAATTTTAGCACATTAATTATGCAAACAATTGCTGGCTTTTTTATAAAAAACGCGGTAAAATATAAAAATTAAAGAATTTGAAGCTCCAATGGATTTTTTTTGAGAATGCGATTCTTTTTTGCTACATATAAAAACGGAACGTCTAAAAATATAAAAGTTCTTACTTTTTCTCAATTCCAATTCACTTGAAACTCTAGCATTAATTTTGTACTTCTAACTTTACTTTACTACTTCCTAGCTCCACTCTTCACTTCCGAAGTAACTTCTTGTGGCTTTCAACTTTTTCTTTACTTAGAGTTTTCTTTCTCTGAATCACTTTTTGCACTTTTTTCAAGACGAAGGGACCTTTCTTTTGTGTTTTTTTCGGTGTCGAGGGACACCATTTTTGGAAAGTTAGCCGTTAAATTTATTTCAGCAAATCAAATTGAGTCGTTTTCATCACGTGACGTAAACAAAGTAAACCCGCTAGCAAAATGGACATAATTTTTTCGGCAACATCAAAGGGAATTTCGGCAACATCAAAGGAAAATGACGATATCAACTTTGCCTGTTACAGACACACGGAACTGGCTTATTATTATAGAGATAAATAAATAAATAAATAAGTGTAATAAAAGTGTTCACTTCAAGAAAGTCGGATATGACAATTGAAATAGAAACAATAAAATAAATAGCCCAATCTCTCCTCCCCTCTAACATTCCCAGCTATTACTCCCCTATTTTTGGTCACCCACTTCAATTTATTGATACCATATCTATCGATCTATTTATGTAAAAAAAATTAACCCTCTTCTTTCTCTACAACCAGGTTACGACAAATTATGCGGATTCTTAGTCAAGCTAAAACTTTTCCAACACAGCCTTCTTTGAATTTCAACCCTATAAACTGTTGTGGGTTTCCCTTGTAATTAAAACAGTTTTACCTGAATTACTTTGTAGAGGAAGCTTAATACCCAAACTGAGAACGTATAATGCATATTATGGAGACAAACCGTGTCAAATATCTTGCAAAGAGGTTAGTTAACCTTTTACTTTCTCATATTTGTTGCATGCTATCCTTGACAATAAATTTTATTTAAAATTGGATGAGAGAGCAAGCAATTTTATCCAGTGCTATAATAATAAAATAGAATAATAAAAAAATACTAGCTTATTGATGCAGTGACCATTTTATGTCACCAACCCTGTGAAGTCTATTGACTTGCATTGTCTAGTAAGCATAGTACTGTAATGTTGACTTTTTGATGAGTTTAATCTTTTATCCACATGAGAAAATTTGCAATTTCGTGACGTATGTCAGAAAGATAGTAAAAGACATTTTCCTCATTATCCAGCAAGAAAGGCTATTTTGCACGACTTGCTTTTTCAAGGAAATAAATTGAAGTGATAAACTTCAGTTTCTAAATCACAAACTTAGGCAATAGTGTAAGGTACAAAACTATTTGTAAGCACCATAGCATTGATGTGTAACCAAAATTTGGACACAGTAATTTTTAAAATCTAGTTTGTTGTAGCTTTTTTCAAGAAGAGACTGATAATTTTGATTTCCGCCTATGTGTGTGTTTTTAGATGAACGATAAATTTGTGCTAGAAGGAATCATTAAAGTATACTGGGGTCTTCACTCTCCAGTCACGTTGACCGATAGCGATGTGTCGTATTACTGGCAACACTTCCATCCCGACGATGGCAACAAAAGAAACGAAAATTCGGAAAACGTACCTCCAAATTCAGAAAAAACGAAAAAGGTAGGATGTTTGTGAATCTTTGTTTGTGTCATTGTTAAAAACCTTACACGAAAACTTTACACGAAAAAGTTCAGTGGGGTTAGTTTTCTTGCAAACATGGAATGTTGCAGACGGTAATGAACTGTTCTGTTATCCAGTTTCCACATTTAGCAATTTTGTTATATTTTTTTTTCAAATTTTGATAAACGTTGTGCCTCAAAAAGAAATTAACGCTACCCCTCAAAAACGTCTAATGGTGGCCCTGAAACTCAAATTTGTAATGTCATAATAGGATATGAATTGGAACAAGAAGCCCTGCGGCTTAAAGATTTCCGCCATTAGCAATAATCTGAAAAGGATATAAAATCGTGACTATAGATTTTATAGCTATAATACATTATCTTTCACCAAAAATATCCAGCCTCAACAATTCCTCTTTAAATTAAAATTCATGAATAAGTAATTCGTTCTGCTGAATACAGCTTTAATCTACGTGCTTGCGAAATTGTACAGAAGGAAATGACATAATTATTAAAGGGAAACGTTAATAACATCATGGCGCATTATAAGACGATCTTCATTATGCTACAATGCACGAGCTTTAACTTTCGATAGCATATAAACTTTAAAATAAAGTATTGTTCATGGATAATAAAACAATTTGTTGCACTGTTAGGATTCTTATTGGCTTAAAACTCATTTTAGCCTCTTTCTCAAAAAAAAATCTTAGCCTGGATAAGTTTCGGGCGTCCAGCCTAGCTGCGCTGTCTCTATCTATCTATCTCTCTATCTATCTATCTCCTCAGGCGATTTTAAAGATTCCGCCTTCGCTGGCGGAAATCAATAAATGGATACTGATTAGAGACACTACCTCAAATGTCCACTCTGTCACGGATGTAAAGTGGCAAGAACTTTCAGGAGTTTTCAAAATATTAAAATGAAGGATAAAAGTCAGAAAATTTGAAATTTCATTGATATTTGAGGAAAATGTCTGGAAATTTCAGGTTTAATTGGTCGAGAATGTTTTTAAAATGATCCAGTAAAGTGTGAAATTTTTGGCGAAAACAGTTGGAAAATTAGTGAAATTTAGTCGAAAATGTAAGAAATGTCATAAAGATAAGGAGTTTGTATTAAGTGGACACCATGTTCCTATTTCTGTGTGCAGGATTAACTTACCTTTCTTGTCCTCTCTTGCAGCCTTCTCTTTCTGCTATACGTCGTGCGAGAAACGCTCTACAAGGCAACCAAAATAAATACAAGTACAAGAGAAAAGAAAGTGGGGAAGGACCAAGAAAACGATCTGGTTGTGTTGCTTGTAATCACGAATCTCTCAACGGCTTTGAGGTTTGTACGCATGTTTTCTTGCAACTTCATATCCAGTTTATCAGCAGCTTTGAGTTATGTATGCTTGTGCTCTTGCAACTTCGTACCCAGTTAATCAGCAGCTTTGAGTTTTGTATGCTTGTGCTCTTGCAACTTCGTACCCAGTTTATCAGCAGCTTTGAGGTTTGTATGCTTGTGCTCTTGCAACTTCGTACCCAGTTTATCAGCAGCTTTGAGGTTTGTATGCTTGTTCTCTTGCAACTTCGTACCCAGTTTATTATTGGCTTGGAGATTTGTATGCTTGTTCTCTTGCAACTTCGTACCCAGTTTATTATTGGCTTGGAGATTTGTACGCTTGTTCTTTTGCAACTTTGGATGCAGTTTATCAATTTGTACACTTCAGGGTGTCTGGCAGACCCTGATAACCCTAGAAACCCTGAATTTAAACAAGTGGCCTTAAGAACCCTGGAATTTAGATTAAGTGGTTAAAAAAGTTTGTAATGACCAGTTTGCCAAAACTATTGGAAGACTCTTTGTACTTTTATATGTATAAAGCACCATTTTTTCATCACATTTTAGTGAGATATTTCATGGACGAATTTTTTTATGACAGTTTCTTTATAGTATTTTTTGTTAAGAATCTTTAAGAATAAAAAAACCCCGAATAACCTCGAATTCGTTCCAACAAATTTGCTATACACCCTGCACTTGTCCTCTTGCAACTTCATACCTAGTCTATGAACAGTTTTGAGGTTTGTACACTTGTACTCTTTCAACTTCGTACCAAGCATACCTCGGTTGTTTAGGCTGCTTTATGTGAAGTCATTGAAATAGATTTACTGATCAACTATCGAAGTATTCACTCCAAAATTTATTTGTTTATTTTTATTTATCTTTGTCTTTTCTCCCTCTCTTGTTTTTCTCTTTTAAATTTCGTTTTGTTTCTTTTTGACTTGAGTGATGAACTTTCATTGCGTAACTGCGATTACGCGTATTTCTTTATAAGCAATTGCACTAAAACCTGCAAGAGCACTAAGAAACTTTAGTACAGGCAATATTGATATAAGCAACGTTTGATCGCAGGAGTAACTCTCAGAATTGGAGAACTCTCAGAATTTTTAATAGTCCTTCATGTTGTTTGATTTTCTTCTAAGCAACTTTACTATTGGTTTTAAGGACTTTTTTAACAAATCAAATACTAGGTGAAAAGTCAAATTGCTCATTAAAAACTATGTGTATCGCTATTATTCGACCTTCCCTTGAAAATAGGCTTCTTCTGTACTATACTACTTTTATATACCTGTTACGTTATTTTTAGGGAAATTCAACATTTGTACCTCCATATGGAACTCCGACTACATTAAGAATTACCAATCACGTGACAGCACCTCTAGTGATCGATATGTTACTTAAAAAATTTCAAGTAAGTTTTTATTGGAAATGCGCGTCATACTTCGTGTTTGTTGAGAATGCGTGCCTTGATGTTTGTAGAAGCATCATATATTTTCACAAAAACCTATTTACACAGGAGTATTAAGCTCGGTTCCCACTAGGCGTTAACTGGCGTTAATCTCTGAGTACTATTTTTAAGCGCCCTAGCGCGTAGTGTGAACCTAAAAAGTACCTGTAGCGCAATTTAGTCGCTTATTACGCGCAATTTAAACCCCCTTTAGACGCCAATGTTGATAATTTTTAAGGAAGTTAATCGGCGTGTATGTCGAGATCAAAGAAAGCCGACATATTTCTGCATTTTTTTCATACTTCTGCATTTTATTCTGCACAATGTAGTGACAAAAAAAAGTTCTGACGTCAAAATGCTTCTGGTGTGAGCGTCGGAAGTTATTTTTCTAGATCAGCGTCTAATTGGGGCGTTTAACAAACAGATAAAGATTAACGCCAGTTAGATGCCTAGTGAGAACCAAGCTTAAAAAATGTGAAATGAAAGTTACTGCCGGATGTCTTCAATTCAACATACCTTTCTTGATGCTAACAAATTTGATTCATATATGAAATAATGAAACAACTAGTGGAGGCTTTAACGTCGAATTTTTATACTTTTCTCTTTTGACTTTAAACGCCTTGTGTCAAAGCTTTCTCATATCTATTGGAAACTTCTGTTGGTTGGTCCTCGGTGTCGTTTTTGCCTACGACATCCTTGATGAGCGTAAATTTTACTTTTCTGAAACCTCGTCCCCAAGACTTGTTAGGCTTTTTATATTTGGACGTTTGTTCAGGCCGTCCAAACATAAAAGTCCTGGGGACGAGGTTGACTTTTTTGTACAGGGTCAAGATATATCAGCAATAGTGTTTCACATCCCGCTGCCCTTTCATATTCTTCATATGACTTAGCTCTAAGGTTTTTGGAAGTATAATTATAACCCGTTCTTTTACTTTCATTAGATAAAAGACAATCGAAAACGATTTTCTCTCTTCACAGTGTATGAGAGTGGAGGTACGTGCCCAATATATTAAAAGATGTGCCCATTTTGAAACAAAGCTTGAAAATAAAAATATCAATGTGCGAACGTTATTTTTTTAGGTCAACGTCGAATGATAAATGACAGTTACCCTCTTCTGACGCGTCTTAGTCTTGGCCCATGCGAGGTAAATTTATATGCTTTCATAAGAATAGCAGGTTTTATCGGTCCAAAGGGATCAGCTTTTGCTAGGTGATCAAAACTGTCGCGAGAAAAAAATCAAGCTGATCTAACAAAATATTTTGGTCAACAATGTAAAAATGTTTTGTCGGTAAAATCAAAAGTTTGACATGTGACTATAACCTGATCTGACAAAAGTTTTGCCCGATAAGGTTTATATACTTATTTTTTGAAATACTGTTGCTAGAACTTTGCTAGTGGACAGACTAAAACTAATAATACAAAGGCGGTTGTCTATGTATTTTTGCTATGTTTTTTCGTCTTCTTTAATAAACTAGTCAGTGGCCTTTGGAAGAATCCACGGGTTCGTCCGTCCTTTTACACCGCATTTGCGTGCGTCTCGCTACTTGCGGTACCATTTTTCGTGACAGACGTATACGGGTATTATAATATAGAATTTTGTAACCCATGTGTGACATCGACTTTTTTTTCTTCATAGGATGTAGCGAAAATATTTATTATGGATCGAGCTGATCAGATGGATATTCCTCTTGAAGTATGTTTCTGCTTACGAAGTCAATATGCCGCCCTACAATATTTTTTGGTCACTAAAGCTGCAGTTGTTTTGCGTGTTCTGACTGTTGACATTAACGACTTGTTAATTGACGAGAAAGGACCAAGAGAACTAATTTTCGCGAATGCGCGAATTTCCGAACAGATTTACGAGAATTTGTTCTCGCTAGCAGAAACTCTATATTGCGAAAATTTAATATCGTCAGTGTGAACCTGTAACGATTTCTAGTATAAAAAGGAGATAGCTGCGTCGAATTTTTAATAGGTGATTTAGGATAGGGATGGGAAGAAATCGTAGAATATACGTACATTTTTCCCTTCAAAGAAATTATTTCCCGCGAATAGTCTGTGAATATGTGATTCGCCAAAATTTTTTCTGGCGAAAATTAATTCTGTTAAGGCAAACAACTTTCAGACTTGTCTTGAGAATCAATCAATAAAATCCATTCATCTTTCGCTTTACTTTCAGTATAAACAATTTTCTAATTGCAAAAACTCGCGTACATTACTTTTCTTTAATTCGAAAGTAAGACAGAAAGGGTTGTCTCTAAGCCTTCTGATTTGTGAAACAAATTTTGGTGCTTGACTAAAGGTGAAAAGTTTACTTGTACTTTGCCTTTGATTGACACCTTGAATTTAATTGACACCTTGACCACCCATGTCATCATTTGTTTTTTATAAAAACAACTATTGTCTCTTTTTTTATAAACTGTTTCTTCTCTCTATAGGTAGCGCAATACATCAACTTTTCAACGCAAGTTTTAGAAACGTTCGTTCAAAAGTTTCACGAAGAAGAAGAACGCGAGATAGAAAGAATCAAAGAAAAGTAATCAGTTTTGTTTATCTGTGTACATGTTATTTTTTTTATATAGACTTACATATGCATCCATACGTGTTTTATTCCTCCTCGATATATACTGATATATGATACGTAATTATCTTTCTCATATACATGTTTTATATTTCGTCGATATATGCTCATACGATACGAAACAAACAGTTTTTTTTTCTCCCGATATATGCTTCTTCTTGTTTTTCTCAAGAACTATATATATATGAACAAGAAAATTATGTAGCATATGTGAAAGTATATATAGATATATGTTCTTTTCTCTCGATATACGCTATATGCGATACGTAACTTTCTTGTTCATATATATAGTTCTTTCTTCTCGATATATGCTATATGCGATGCGTAACTTTCTTGTTCATATATATAGTTCTTTCTTCTCGATATATGCTATATGCGATACGTAACTTTCTTGTTCATATATATAGTTCTTTCTTCTCGATATACGCTATATGCGATGCGTGATTTTCTTGTTCATATATATGTTCTTTCTTCTCGATATATGCTATATGCGATACGTAATTTTCTTGTTCATATATATAGTTCTTTCTCTCGATATATGCTATATGCGATACGTGATTTTCTTGTTCATATATATAGTTCTTTCTTCTCGATATATGCTATATGCGATGCGTGATTTTCTTGTTCATATATATGTTCTTTCTTCTCGATATATGCTATATGCGATACGTAACTTTCTTGTTCATATATATAGTTCTTTCTTCTCGATATATGCTATATGCGATGCGTAACTTTCTTGTTCATATATATAGTTCTTTCTTCTCGATATATGCTATATGCGATACGTGATTTTCTTGTTCATATATTTAGTTCTTTCTTCTCGATATATGCTATATGCGATGCGTAACTTTCTTGTTCATATATATAGTTCTTTCTTCTCGATATATTCTATATGCGATACGTGATTTTCTTGTTCATATATATAGTTCTTTCTTCTCGATATATGCTATATGCGATACGTGATTTTCTTGTTCATATATTTAGTTCTTTCTTCTCGATATATGCTATATGCGATGCGTAACTTTCTTGTTCATATATATAGTTCTTTCTTCTCGATATATGCTATATGCGATACGTGATTTTCTTGTTCATATATATAGTTCTTTCTTCTCGATATATGCTATATGCGATACGTAATTTTCTTGTTCATATATATAGTTCTTTCTTCTCGATATATGCTATATGCGATACGTGATTTTCTTGTTCATATATATAGTTCTTTCTTCTCGATATATGCTATATGCGATGCGTGATTTTCTTGTTCATATATATAGTTCTTTCTTCTCGATATATGCTATATGCGATACGTAATTTTCTTGTTCATATATATAGTTCTTTCTTCTCGATATATGCTATATGCGATACGTAATTTTCTTGTTCATATATATAGTTCTTTCTTCTCGATATATGCTATATGCGATACGTGATTTTCTTGTTCATATATATAGTTCTTTCTCTCGATATATGCTATATGCGATACGTGATTTTCTTGTTCATATATATAGTTCTTTCTTCTCGATATATGCTATATGCGATACGTAACTTTCTTGTTCATATATATAGTTCTTTCTTCTCGATATATGCTATATGCGATACGTGATTTTCTTGTTCATATATATAGTTCTTTCTTCTCGATATATGCTATATGCGATGCGTAATTTTCTTGTTCATATATATAGTTCTTTCTTCTCGATATATGCTATATGCGATACGTGATTTTCTTGTTCATATATATAGTTCTTTCTTCTCGATATATGCTATATGCGATACGTGATTTTCTTGTTCATATATATAGTTCTTTCTTCTCGATATATGCTATATGCGATACGTGATTTTCTTGTTCATATATATAGTTCTTTCTTCTCGATATATGCTATATGCGATACGTAATTTTCTTGTTCATATATATAGTTCTTTCTTCTCGATATATGCTATATGCGATACGTGATTTTCTTGTTCATATATATAGTTCTTTCTTCTCGATATATGCTATATGCGATGCGTGATTTTCTTGTTCATATATATAGTTCTTTCTTCTCGATATATGCTATATGCGATACGTAATTTTCTTGTTCATATATATAGTTCTTTCTTCTCGATATATGCTATATGCGATACGTAATTTTCTTGTTCATATATATAGTTCTTTCTTCTCGATATATGCTATATGCGATACGTGATTTTCTTGTTCATATATATAGTTCTTTCTCTCGATATATGCTATATGCGATACGTGATTTTCTTGTTCATATATATAGTTCTTTCTTCTCGATATATGCTATATGCGATACGTAACTTTCTTGTTCATATATATAGTTCTTTCTTCTCGATATAATTCCTTGTTCATATATAGTTCTTTTTCTCGATATTGCTATATGCGATACGTGATTTTTCTTGTTCATATATATAGTTCTTTCTTCTCGATATATGCTTATATGCGATACGTGATTTTCTTGTTCATATATATAGTTCTATTCTTCTCGATATATGCTATATGCGATACGTGAATTTTCTTGTTCATATATATGTTCTTTCTTCTCGATATAATCTATATGCGATACGTAATTTTCTTGTTGATATATAGTTCTTTCTTCTCGATAATATGCTATAGCGATGCGTAATTTTCTTGTTCATAATATAGTTCTTTCTTCTCGATATATGCCTATATGCGATGCGTGATTTTCTTGTTCATATATATGTTCTTTCTTCTCGATATATGCTATATGCGATACGTGATTTTCTTGTTCATATATATGTTCTTTCTTCTCGATATATTCTATATGCGATACGTAATTTTCTTGTTGATATATAGTTCTTTCTTCTCGATATATCGCTATATGCGATACGTTAATTTTCTTGTTCATATATATAGTTCTTTCTTCTCGATATATGCTATATGCGATACGTGATTTTCTTGTTCATATATATAGTTCTTTCTTCTCGATATATGCTATATGCGATACGTGATTTTCTTGTTCATTATATATAGTTCTTTCTTCTCGATATACGCTATATGCGATACGTGATTTTCTTGTTCATATATATAGTTCTTTCTTCTCGATATATGCTATATGCGATGCGTAATTTTCTTGTTCATATATATAGTTCTTTCTTCTCGATATATGCTATATGCGATGCGTGATTTTCTTGTTCATATATATAGTTCTTTCTTCTCGATATATGCTATATGCGATACGTGATTTTCTTGTTCATATATATAGTTCTTTCTTCTCGATATACGCTATATGCGATACGTAATTTTCTTGTTCATATATATAGTTCTTTCTTCTCGATATATGCTATATGCGATGCGTAACTTTTCTTGTTCATATATATAGTTCTTTCTTCTCGATATATGCTATATGCGATACGTGATTTTCTTGTTCATATATATAGTTCTTTCTTCTCGATATATTGCTATATGCGATACGTGATTTTCTTGTTCATATATAGTTTCTATAATTTTTTCTTCTCGATATTGCTATATGCGATGCGTGATTTTCTTGTTCATATATATAGTTCTTTCTTCTTGATATATTCTATATGCGATGCGTAACTTTCTTGTTCATATAATATAGTTCTTTCTTCTCGATATACGCTATATGCCGATACGTGATTTTCTTGTTCATATATATAGTTCTTTCTTCTCGATATAATTCTATATGCGATACGTAATTTTCTTGTTCATATATATAGTTCTTTCTTCTCGATATATGCTATATGCGATACGTGATTTTCTTGTTCATATATATAGTTCTTTCTTCTCGATATATGCTATATGCGATACGTGATTTTCTTGTTCATATATATAGTTCTTTCTTCTCGATATACGCTATATGCGATACGTGATTTTCTTGTTCATATATATAGTTCTTTCTTCTCGATATATGCTATATGCGATGCGTGATTTTCTTGTTCATATATATAGTTCTTTCTTCTCGATATATGCTATATGCGATACGTGATTTTCTTGTTCATATATATAGTTCTTTCTTCTCGATATATGCTATATGCGATACGTGATTTTCTTGTTCATATATATAGTTCTTTCTTCTCGATATATGCTATATGCGATACGTGATTTTCTTGTTCATATATATAGTTCTTTCTTCTCGATATACGCTATATACGATACGTGATTTTCTTGTTCATATATATAGTTCTTTCTTCTCGATATATGCTATATGCGATGCGTAATTTTCTTGTTCATATATTTAGTTCTTTCTTCTCGATATATGCTATATGCGATACGTGATTTTCTTGTTCATATATATAGTTCTTTCTTCTCGATATATGCTATATGCGATGCGTGATTTTCTTGTTCATATATATAGTTCTTTCTTCTCGATATATGCTATATGCGATACGTGATTTTCTTGTTCATATATATAGTTCTTTCTTCTCGATATATGCTATATGCGATACGTGATTTTCTTGTTCATATATATAGTTCTTTCTTCTCGATATATGCTATATGCGATGCGTGATTTTCTTGTTAATATATATAGTTCTTTCTTCTCGATATATGCTATATGCGATACGTGATTTTCTTGTTCATATATATAGTTCTTTCTTCTCGATATATGCTATATGCGATACGTGATTTTCTTGTTCATATATATAGTTCTTTCTTCTCGATATATGCTATATGCGATACGTGATTTTCTTGTTCATATATATAGTTCTTTCTTCTCGATATATGCTATATGCGATACGTAATTTTCTTGTTCATATATATAGTTCTTTCTTCTCGATATATGCTATATGCGATACGTGATTTTCTTGTTCATATATATGTTCTTTCTTCTCGATATATGCTATATGCGATACGTAATTTTCTTGTTCATATATATAGTTCTTTCTCTCGATATATGCTATATGCGATACGTGATTTTCTTGTTCATATATATAGTTCTTTCTTCTCGATATACGCTATATGCGATACGTAATTTTCTTGTTCATATATATAGTTCTTTCTTCTCGATATATGCTATATATGTTTGCTGTTTTGTTTTTTATATATATGCTTATATATGCTTGTTACTTCTCATTATAAAACACATATACGATTTTTTTAGATATCAAGACTACAAAGAGATGATTCTAAAGAGAATGGAAGAATATGAAAGAAATAACAGATTCCCAAAAGAAGAATGACATCCTGTCAATAATAAAAGCATTGCTCGTTGTAGTAAAAGATAAGAGGCTGGAAATGGCCGTTGTCCTTAAATTATCCAAATGTTGAGGGCCGAGAGCAATTAAAGTCAGTTTAATGGATTTGAGATTATCAAGAGAAACCAGGCTGACGTCATATTAGCAAGTTATCTAACCTGGTTGTCACTTGCAGACCTTATCTCGCATTTAGTGCGAATTTCACGAAAAAAAAGCGAAAGTTTCCTAAAAAGAGAGTTTATCAAACAGTTTTATATTTTAAGACAGATCTACATTTATCTTCTATTTTTATATTTTATATAAAACTTATTGTTAAAGGAGAAGAACATACTCAGACTTCGAAAGAAGGAGAAGAACATACTCAGACTTCAAAAGAAGGAGGAGAACATACTCAGACTTCGAAAGAAGGAGAAGAACATATTCAGACTTCAAAAGAAGGAGAAGAACATACTCAGACTTCGAAAGGAGGATGAAATATTATTATTATTATTTAAAAAACAAACGACTTACTCTGTTGTAATAATTTTACGCTTGTGTGGATCTAGCTTTACGAATATGGGTCGAATTTGACTACATCTTCTGATTCTTTAAAGGCGATTTTAACGCGTGGCTTACACCAGCAAGATGGAATTTTCTCCTTCTTTTGTGTCAATCATGAAGAATACAACTCAACAAGTAAAAACTTTTCGATATTTGTAGAACACGTGTAAGAGCTGGTTTTTATTCAATAAATTTCTACGTTTAGAAATATTTGCGAAACTTATTTTTACGATTTGAAACCATTTCGCAAAATTATAAATTTCCCATTTCCATCAAAAACCTAATCGTACGAACGAAAACAAACAGAATAAAATCCCGTTGCGTATTACTCGTCATCTACGTGTATATCTGCGCTACTGTTGTCGAGTTCTCAGTTCTTGTACCTTCTGTTCTTCTGTTCCAAATTCGATGGTTGAGTTAAGCATTTGTATTTATATCTACCATTTTAGTTTTAGTTTGTGTGTTAACTTGGATTAGCTTTTTCGAACTTAGTTAGCCGTAATAACATAATATTGTGTATAAAGTAGTCCTTGTATATATTTAACGTTTCGAAAAACAAAATTATTTTTATGTCTGGAAAATTTTACAAGATGTTTTAGCCATGATTTTTTTATGTTTATTTTCACATGTAGGGAAAACCGACGGTCTTAGATTCCATTTTTGTTTGCTTCCATATGTAAACATTTTAAATGGAATAAATGGAGGTTAAAGTTTATATTGTGATGTAAAACTATGATACCATAAAATAAATTATTTTACTATGTTTTATATCCTTCTTTTTTGTCCAATATTTTCGTTGCCACAAAAAATCCACTTCTGAAAAACCTGGAGAAGGGTTGGGGAATTTTAATTTGATGTCACAAAAAATACAAGATGCCCTGGAGACGAGGTTGGATAGCGGCCACTCCGAAATAAAGGCTCAGAGGCCACAAGACCCTGTGGATGGAGTTGATTTTAACCGTCAACTGCTTGAGTGGAACTTGAATAGTGCTATGAAATTTTGTTTTTGTAATAAGTAATTTGCATCAAAAAGTCAGGAAAATTTCCTTTTGTTAGGGGAATGAAATCTGAGATAATTTTTACAAGAGATTACATACAAAAAGAATTTAAACCCTTCGCCCGCCTGAAGAACCCTCATATTTATTTCAATCTTCTTAAATGATTTGCGAAACTTTGGACTACTTTCATACTACGAATAGATACACCCTGTTCACTCATACCAGAATAAAATACTTGTGCTCTGATGTCTTGCACACGGTTGCCACTTTGCCTGAGAAAGGCTTGAAAAGACCTGTTTTTTATACATTTGCCAGCAAGAAAGTTGGAGCAACAGAAACCAGAAGTTGAGTTAAATTCTTAAATGCGTCCATTCTTCAAACTTGATCCCAGGGCCTGCAGCATTTTTTTTACATGAGGATGAAACGCGTACGAGTTTCATCCTCATACCAAAAAAAGCTACAGGCCCTGGGATCAAGGTTTTCCATTCTTTTCCTCAGGGTCTCTTGGCCCCTGCGCCGTTATTACGACGCTATGAAATTAATCAAAAATGGGGATGAGGTTGAAATGATGTCTTTAATGTCGAACGCCGGAAAGATCTGGAGCAATCATGCGCCAAAAAAACTTATCTAAAAATAAACCGAAAAGACGTTTCATTCCTATGATTTTAGTATCCAGATAAAATGTATTTCCTTCAGCTCATGAAAGAAAAATGTTCGCACTTTTGTTTAAAATATTTGCTTTTTCTGTCAAAAATGTTCGCTTTTTCTGTCAAAAATATTCGAAGTTTTGTCAAAGAAGTTTTTCTTGTTCCTTTTGTTTGCAGTGGTGGGCCACCATACATTTTGGTAGGTAAAAACGGCACACTCGGCGGTAACGCATCGCGATCCACCGTTTAGATAGATAGATAGATAGATAGATAGATAGATAGATAGATAGATAGATAGATAGATAGATAGATAGATAGATAGATAGATAGATAGATAGATAGATAGATAGATAGATAGATAGATAGATAGATAGATAGATAGATAGATAGATAGATAGATAGATAGATAGATAGATAGATAGATGTGCATATTTTACATGGCTAGCCTCACAAATATCGAGGGATATACCCTGTCTATTATTTCCAGGAGGGGCCATGGCTTAGATGGAGAGCCCTAGAGTATTTAATGCTCGTTTTAAGCTACGCAGACCCAATTAGGGCCCGCGCTCTACTAGACAACTTCCCGGCAACATCCAACGGCCCACACAGTGTGCCATCTTCCCAATTTCCCTCACATGGCTTGGGTTAACCCGGGGCTATGGTAACATTCACTCGCCCATGTTGAATCGCCGTCAAGAGGAATCGAACTCTGGTGTCCCGCACATAGTACGAGAGCTATACACTAATCTACGGCGCCACCGTTTCGGTTACTACTTTCGGTGTCCACAGGAGATAAGAGAGAGGGACGAGGTCATCCCTTTTGCGATCCCTTGTTCTCACTCTCGCTATCGGAGACCGTGTTAATGTTATCATAATGGCAGACGTTAGCTGTGTAGCGTTGGAAAATCTTGATTTTTTGATTTTTTATTGATTGCCTTTTTTTTATTTGATCGGGTGTCAACTAGTTTGTCTTTAATGTATACATGTAAAAAAGTAAAGTCAAAGTAATACGCGCGTGAACACTAATAATAATAAATTGTAAACTTTAAAAAAATTAAGTTGAATAAATAAAACTTTAATTTTAAATAGCAATGTTTGTTGAAAAATAGATAGATAGATAGATAGATAGATAATTTATTTGTTAAAGAAGGTTAATTACAATGGCGGTTTAAAAACTGATGTGGACCTCCTGAAAATATAAAATTTAAAACAATACATTATATACAAGTACATGAAATTACCAAAATTTATTTAATAAGGCCGCCATCAAAAATATGTTATGTTCGCGTCCTCCGACCGACTCACTTTTGGCAATAAAAACCCGAGTCGGTAAGTCGGAAAAAACCCGGAAAAAACTTTTTGATCCAAACGATATATATTTGAAAAAAAAAATTTGTGAGAACTAATTTTCCCAAAATTGACAAAAACTCGCGAAAATTAATTCCCGTAAAAATTAATATCTTTAGGGTACTCATGGCAAGTTTACAGACAGGGCGGCGAAAAAAGGGTCTGTCGAGTGGTGCTATACTGTTTTGAACGAATTTTGCCCCCATCTGAAAATCCCGGGAAAAAATACGCCCGACCGACCGACCGACTCATTTTTGCGGGGTCTTCAGGACGCGAACATAACATATTTTTGATGGTGGCCTAAGTACTAAACGTTATTTAGTAGTTGCATGTACTAACCCAGAACATAAACTTGTCATGATGCAAAGAAAAGTCATATAGCTGTATTGCTTAAGTTGTAGATTGTAAAGCAACCCATAAGCTTGCACATATGAAAACCTTACTGAAAACAAACATTTTAAAGTATTGCTTAGAATAGTAGATTATTATCTTTGTTTCAGACACTGAATAAAAGGTTTTTCACATCATCATCATCATTCTCGGCTTAACGTCCGTTTTCCATGCTAGCATGGGTTGGACGGGGTATATTAAAATGACCCTCTTCCAATCTGAACTAGACTGTGTTAGATCTAAACTCAACTTCCTCTGTATCAAGTCTGTCCTTATAACCTCCTGCCAGGTCTTTCTCGGTCTGCCTCTGGGCTTTGCCCCAGGAACTATCAAGTCTCTACACTTTCTTACCCAATTATCCTCCTCCATTCTTTCCAAGTGCCCCAGCCAATTCAATCTTCTTATCTGGATAACATCTTTAATGTTATCACAATTGAAATAAAATACCAGGGTTAGAATAAGTCACCAGGAAACCCTGACTTTTAAATAAAATGATAAAATTTAGTGTTAAAATATTAAGATAAAATAAATATCAAATTCAAAATAAAAGAGGAAAAGAGGTCAACAAAAAGATTCAGAAGTTTGCCTGTTTCTGGAATCATACTCTCTTCCATCTCTAGTAGAATCTCATATGCTTACATAGTGTGCTAAAGGCACTTCACACAAAGAAATTTACCACAACGTCAGGGAAAGGGTCATTTGTAGGCACTAGGCGTGTCAATAGCAATCACGGAGACGGGCAATAAGACATTATTTCACACATATCACTTCTGTGATGTGTATCCATACCAGATTGACACTCCGAACCATCCCAGGTCTCAAGCCTCAATACAGCCCCAAGCACAAAAAACCAATGAGATGGCCTCATTGGTTTCTCACTTTGAACTACCCTGAAGCCCGCAACACTGGGACAATGCAGACAACCAACCAGATATGGCCACAAACCAGGGAACATGAAACTCTGTAGTTTAATAATACTCATAAGCATCATCTAGTGCTTTACCAGAAATAAAAGTGTGAAACTGAATTTGATTCAAAATTGAAACGTCTTTTGTTAGGTCTAGTTTGAAGGTTTCATACGATTTCCGTTTTATATCATCTGCTAGATTGTTCCACAATACCGAGGCTCTATAACGAAATGATGTTTTATATCGAATAGTTTTAAATTGTGGCTGTTTGATGAGCATATTTTTTCGAGTACAGCGAGTGGTCGATCGTTTTTCAACTAGAGATGCTAAAGGAGATGGTGACAATTCGTTGTAAATGTTATATGTTAAACATGCAACACGTCTCTTGTAGTACCAGCTAACTTGTTTCCACTTACATGTTTTAAGAACAGTTTCATTGCTCACATTCTTTTTGATTCTACCGATGAACCTGGCAGCTTTTAAATGAATACTTTCTATTACATTCATAAGCGTAGACGAACTGTTACCCCAAACACTTATACCATACAGCACAGATGGAAGTATTCCACCAAAATAAATCGATTTCAAATCACCAGGTTCCATAAACCTCATTGAGTATAGCTTCTTTACCTTTGATCGAAAATCTTTACATACTTTATGTACCTGGTCATTCCAAGACAGTTTATTGTCAATGATAAGACCAAGACATTTTGTGGAGCTGGTAACACTAATTGTATTTTCATTCAATTTAAAATGTGGATATGGACCGATGAACTGTTTACGAGACATAAACATAACTTCTGTTTTACCTGCATGAATATTGAAGCCGTTCAGAGAAGCCCACTTGCTAACTTGATTTAATACTCTTTGGATTTCAAGAAATGCTTGTTCAAACGAACCTGTGATACAAAACGATGTTGAATCATCAGCAAACATATCAGTCTCACCATCATCAACGTTATCAGGTAGATCATTGGATCATTGGATCATTGGAATATTCAGAAAGCAAAGTCTGCATGTGGCAATTGATCACCATATCTATAATTAGATATCATTCTGACTCTGTGCTTGCGAAAGAACATGCTGGAAGTGATTTCACGTAACGAAAGCATTTAAAGAAGAGACGGAAAAGTTGAACTTAAAAATTTTTTTTTTAATTATAAACTAAATTAAAAAAAAATTAAATGGTGAATTAAAATTAATGTCTTATATGTTTTTCTTTAATATAACTCGCGAGTAACATGATATATTTTTTTAAAGATTTACTCGCGGGTAGTTTAATTATTGCGTACTCGCGTTATTAAAAAGATTACTCTCATTTATTTTACTCGCACTCGCATTGTACTCTCACTCTGAACTATTTTACTCGCATTTATTTGCACTCGTACTCTCAAAGATGTGTAGCTTTACTCGCGATCGGCACTGTAGTTGTTTTGATTTTGCGTCTAAAACAATGGACATGCGCACGCATGCAAACAGGCAAAAAATTCTCGGATCCGGGTTAACATCAAATTTTAAAAAAGAAAACAAGGAACTTTTGAGAAAAATGAGTGACATATTTGGATTTATCAGCAAAAATTATATAACATAGGAAATTTAGTATACCAAAAGATTATTAGAACAGGATTTATTGTAATTTGAAGTTTTTAAATTTTATAAGAGTTTGACCGTAATATCTACAGTGAAAAATTTTCACTGCAGTTAATTTGTGTGGTCATTTCTTCATAAAACATCAAAAGTTTGGCTACTAATAGAGGCAGTTGTACTTAGTGTATAAACTTGAAAATTTGCATGTTTCCATAAATTTTGGTGCTGAATTTAAATATATTGGAGAAGATTTTAAGAATATCCGATCCGAGAATATAAAGAACAGACCGTAGTGATCAAAGAAATCAAGTTAAAAAAGTATCTTACTTTTTGAAATAATTAAAACCTGTTCTTAAAAACCAATTCCAGCTCCTTTTAGATCGTTTATTCCTTAAATCTATGAATTAAAGGAAATGGTCAATTTTCTTTATGTGGTCCTTCTTTTATTGCCTGTGAAGATGCGCGCGCATATACGGAACTTTGTAAACATTCGCAACTCATCTATATGGTTAACAAACAAACTTTGTCAAAAGATTGTTGGAATTAACATGCCCACCAAGGACCAGTGTTTGATACAATTTGCTCAATAAATATATGGTTAACAAAGTAGCACAACTATTTTTTTAAAAATTCAGAAATTTGGAAGAAAGCCACTTTTTTATTTGAAATGTTGCCCGGAATCGCATGTGCAGGCATTGTTTTGTTTTGCCGAAATGAAGGTTAAATTACTGCAGAAGTTTTTCCTTTAAGGTATTCTTGAGTGACGTTCGCGTATTAATTTTCAGAACATAATATATAATAAGAATGCCCTTGTCATAATAAAGCAAAATAAATAATTCTCAAAGCATGTGTTTCTGATATGATGATATTTTTTCTCACGTCAGGGGGTTCGAGGATGAAATATGGATATTAATATTCAAAAACAGGAAATGTAATAATCAAGAAAATGATTCTATTTAACTCTCATTTTTGTTTTGTGAGAATATTTGTTATATATATATAATAAGAATATAAAAATGCCAAAAGCAAATAAAACTTTGCAGAGAAAAAACAGCGACGGAAACTAAGGCTTCGATTAATATTATCCAATGATGAACAGCCTTGGAAAATTGTTCATCATCCATAACCTCGATTTTACTTTCTGATTTTTCTTCTTCGTCAGACGAGCTGAATTCATAACTTGCAATTATGTTTTGACTGGCAAAAACGTTGCTTTCCTTTTCAAAATTAGCTTGGATCTCTTGTTCTCGCAATAATTTATTTTGATCATACCAAGATCCCTTAATCCAATACCTTAGCACATTTTGTTTCTCTGATTCAAATTTCCGTTGTTTATTTTTCCGTTACGATAATTTAACTTATAATAATAAAAAAATGTTGAAATGCTATATTATATATTTCAACCTTTTTTCCAGTGCTTTTTGTCTCACTTATATCTCACACCTTACGCATAAATATTGCATAAACCAAAAGTTCTCAATGCTGAAGGTCAGATATTTTTTAGTAAACGTGAGTCAAACTCATTTCGTGCACAAAAATATTTGATCGCCAGAACAAAGACCTATGAATTGGAATATTTTGGAACACTAAATCCTTTAATTTTCAGGATACATTTTGGAATAAAAAATAGTTCATTGGAAAGAGCAGTTTTAAAGTAAAATGTGTTAAATTAGCAATTTGTGTATGACTGTTATCTTCGCAGTTCTCTGTATAACGCAACACCAAATAAATCCAATTGATTTATACACAACACAATATAACACCACTATTCTAAACACAACGATTTCACCAGCAAGATTGGTTCAACACAATTAAACCCCACCACCAATTGATTCTTATTAGTAATCGCCCAGAATGGAAGATTAACAATCTCCCTCTATTTTCTTTTCTGCACATTTTTCAGTTTATTCGGCTATGGGAGGAATTTATAGCGACTCCTACTCGCTTAGTATAGCGGTCCTGGGGAGAAATTGGCTTTTCACCAATGCCCTCTACTATACAAGTCTTGATATCAAACAGTTACTGAAGACTATTTTTTCTTGGGTCCTTGGTTGTGTGATGCCAAGTGCTAAGTGGTATTTCAGCAATGAATTCTGAAAAATAAAACACAAAAAAAATATTTATATATAATTAATTTTTTTTTTGAAAACACAACATTTAATTGGTCACTAATACTCTTCATGACCATTTTGTAGCACATTCAATAGAAGTGTGCTATTTGCTCCTTGCTTTGTTAACACATCTGCTAACTGATGTTTGGTGGGAATCCACTTCAATATAACTTCCTTTTGATTGATGCTCTGTCTGAGAGAAGCCATGTCAACTCTTAATCGCTTGTCTTCTAAAGCTTTTGTTGAATGTGCAGCTTCATACAAAGATTTGTTATCTGTGTTGTACCTTCTAGATCTGTCTTCAAATTTCCATTATTACATTTTTTACCCAGATACATGCATCAATACCATTAACAAGTGCTAATGTTTCTGCTGCAAGTGTGCTACGCACAACTCTCTTAATCGTTTTGACTGCCATGTGATAGGTGTCATGATGTTCTCAACACCTTTAAGAAAAAGAAAAATTCCACTTTGAGAGCTTCTGTCATGTAGATTTCCAAATGATGCATCAGCGTACAAGATTAATTGTAACAGAGGTTTCAACTTCCAAAATTTTAGGCAAATATCAGGATCCAATTTCAACTTCTTTACCAATTTATTAGCTCTCATAACACATCATCAACATTTGCACGGTTTAACTTTGTGCTCAGTTGACAAACATCAAAAGAAGTATCTGGCCTTGATTGAGATGATACCCAATTTAATTGACCACAAATACATCGAAACTTAGATTCCTCTTCATGTGGGAGTTGTCGATGTCTGTCTTTGGTGCTTAGAATCTTAACCTGTTCCATGCTTGCCACATATTTGCTTTGGTCATACTCAATAGAACTATTGAATTGTTGTATGTTGACTCCGACATACTTAAAATTACTACAATTCTCTGACCCAACCCGAAATATTTTTCTAATGGGTGCAATGACTTTCACTTGAAAATCTTCTGATCCTCCCCAAAGAAAATCATCAAAATTTATTACAATCAATCCTTGCTAACAGTCATCTTGAACCCAGTAAAATAAAGTGTCATCAAATAAAGACATTTTCATTCCCAAACCAATTAACTGTTCCTTTACTCGTAAATACCAAGCTCTTGAAGCATCAGCAAGGCCATATACTACTTTATTCAATTTCCAAAGAACCCCTATTGCATTTGCTTCCTTTGGGGGCTTTATAATTACATCAATCTGGTTACCGTGAAGAAATGCTGTTTGTTGCTAACATTGTGAGTACAATTTGCAGACTTTCTTTTGAAAACATTGGGGAGTCTTTAGTCAGATTTTGAACCCTCTCTTCTTCAAAACCTCTTATGACCAAACGAACTTTGACAATTTTGTTGCGCTCTATATTTTTTGTTGTGATTACCCATCTTGTGGATATTGTAGATTGACCTCTGTCTTCAACAGTGGAGAAAACATTGTTGTCTTGCCAGTTGGTTAATTCTTTAAATTTCGCATTCAAGACCTCGTCTTCAATAGTTGCTTTTATCCCTAATAATACTTCGTCAGTGTCGTTGGCTTCAACGACCGGTTGCTATTCACTCACACATCTTTTGAAATCTAACCAATTAATTTCACCTGTGTCTTCATTTTGCATATTTAAACAGCTGCCATATTGCCTGCCTTCTTTTCCTTTTCTACTCACTTTACCTGCTCTGCTGTGAACTAATCCTTTAATCCACTCACTGTCTGGAGTTAGCTTATAGATGATTCTGGTTTTTAACTTTGGTATTCCTTGAAATATAGGTATTGCCTTTTTTTTCATTGACTGTGGTTTCACAGTGCCGATCGCGAGTAACTATACACGAGTATTAAACTACGGGTACGAGTAATTTCTTCTGTGGGTACTCCACAAGTACGCGACGAGTATACTGCGCGTACGAGTACGCCGAAAATACTCACATATTTTTACTCACACAGTACTCCCAAGTGCACGATAGGCAAACGGTATAATTAAACAAGAAACATTCCGATATTTTCTAAAAATGTGTTTCGGTGTTTACGCTATTCTTTGTTTCAATATTTTTTTGAGTAGGGCGGCGATTTGCACATATGTTTCGCCGCAGCGCGCCTATACAAAGTGTTTCGCGATTGTATGTTTTATAGTTCTTGGATAACATATACCTTTGAAAATGGCCTTCGCGGCTTCGGCGCAGCGGCGAAAGGTAATGCGCTGCGCAATGTTTCGCAACCTAACCCTAACCCTAACGAAGTCACAAAGCGCTGTAAATAATTATCAAAAAATGTATTTAGTTTTCAACGCAACGTTACGCTGCGCAATAGTTTCGCCGCTGCCCCGAAGTCGCGAAGCGCTGTAAATAACTATTAAAAAAATTATTTAATCTTCAGCGCAACAATGAAATAACTAAAAAAAATTTTATTTAGCGCAACAATGCGCTGCGCGATGGTTTCGCCGCTGTGACGAAGTCGCGAAGCGAGGTTAACAGTTATGAAACTTTTACTATGCGGTAAAAATACAAGTTATAATGCGCAACGATGCGCAGTGGCGAAACATTTGTGCAAATCGCCGGCCCTGTGATTTTTTTTTTGAATGAATTTGGACGATGTCTCGTTGTTATATTTTTAAAACAAAGAACAATGATTTCTTAAGTTCAGAGGAACTCCGTATCGACAAGTTTCACATGATTGTGTGTTTTAAAAGACTTGTAAGTTACATTATTACCATGGGGTTTAAAAAAAATTAGATACGCAAATTTTTAAACATTTTTGTAAAAAAGTATTTTTAAGAAATACAAAATTCAATTGAAACCTAAAATCCATTTGTTTGTGAATTATCAATGGTCGCATCCTCAGTTAATGGTGCTTCTGTTACTGGTACTTTTGTAGTATTACTTTCAAGATTTACTTTTGTAGTATTACTTTCAAGATTACTTTCAACTTTCAAAAATTTTGTCTTCCAGTGAAACACAGTTGTCTAACTGCATAGTTGTTACTTCTGGGCTCTTTTCAGAGTCTTGTGATGGTTTCTGTGAATGTACTACTTGATCTACCTTTTGCAACCAACAAATGTGGACTCTCACATAACTTGCACCATGCTTGACAAGTACTTGTTTATTTTCTTGTCCAATTACAGTGCCTGGTCCATGCCATTTCTCACTGTCTTTTCTTTTATAAAAGACTTTATCTTCAGTTACATACTGCACATCATTGTAACCCTGGACATTATGCCGCAATGCTCTACGTATTCTTTCAGAAGATTCTGCTGCTATGAATGCTCTTCGTTACGCATGCATCACAGCAAGGTTGTGGGCCACAGTTTTACTTGAAACTGTATCATTCATGGCTGATAACTGATCAGTGAGGATGCAGGGATAGTCAAAGTTTTTACCAAAAACAAGCTGGTTTGGTGAAAATCCATTGTTGTTTGATAAAGAATTCTTGGCACTAATGGCCCAGAAAGGTGCTCGATTAGGTGTACATTTCGTATCCTCTATAATCTTACTCAGCATTTCCTTAATGATACCATTATGCCACTCACATAGCCCATTCGACTAAGGACTTTTGGCTGCTGTTGTGGAAAATTCTATATTAAATTGCTCACACATTTCTTCATACACTTTATTGATAAATTCTCCTCCATTGTCAGCCAGAAACTTTCTTGGTTGACCAAATCTTGCTAACCAAATTTCAAAGATAATGTCTGTTATCACATCTTTATCTTTTGTCTTTGTTAACTTTGAAGATGAAAATCTTGTGAAAGTATCTATGATATGATTGTGAAAGTTGCACTAAATCTAAAGCCACACACTGATTGAATTCCAACAACATTGGTAGGCCAACAATAGGACGTGGTCTTGGTTTTCTATACTTAAGGCATACTTTACAAGAGTGTGAGACATTTTCAATTAATTTCACGATTTCACTCTGGTCTTCTAAAAAGGAATTTGATGCTTTAATAAAAGAGATTTTAATTTTTCAGCACTTGGATGACAGAACTGACGATGAAGTTTAATTCTTGTTCCACCTGGATACTCTTCTGGCATTTTATCACTATCAATAGTATCAATGAAACATTGGTACCAATTCTTATCACAAACTGTTTTGGTACAACCATAGTCTAAAACTGCACATGACAAAGTTTCACCAACAAGGGATTGCATATCACTTTCTTTAATTTTAGAAAAAAATGTAACTTTTGAAGGACTCTCTTCCTTTTTCACATCTTCAGACTCCTGATTCTCATAAGAATGGGGACAATTCACAGCCCAGTGATAAATGGACTGACAAATATTGCACTTTGAAGGATTTCCAAATTCATCAGGCGGATTCATTACTCTGTTACTGGATCTGGTTTGATTTGGTGCTACAGCCCTTCCTCTTTTAAACCTTGAACGCTGCTATCCACCTCTTTTAGTGAAGTAATTCTGCTCCGTAGAATCTGAACTTGCCTGTAAAACAGGCTCTATCTTTACAGCATCATTTGACACAGATGAGGCCACAGTATCACCAAATATCTTCTTTAACTGTAATACCATTGAATCATAGCGTAATTCATTTATAGTTGCTCTAGCCAACTGTTGCTGCTCTGGTGTAAGATTAGCGCTTTGTAAAACTTGGTATGCCAAAACTCCATCAGGAAGTTCCATACGGTGAACTTGGATTTTGTGATATAATCGTTCAAACTCTATAAGGTAATCATTCATGCTCATTTCAGAGGGTCGTTTGAATTTTTCAAAGGTTTCATAAGCCAGGTACGCAGTTTGATTTTCATCCTTGGTACTGGTAAGGTACTGTCCGATTAAAAATCAACTAAATTTTGGCAAAAAATTCTTATTTGTAACTAATTTCTATAAAAGAATTAAATAATTATTTGTTTTCTTTCCTAACACCAACTGAACAACATCTCATTCTTGTTTACAAAAAAAGCATGCGGTCTCTCGCTTCGATTGTTTATATGGATGGTGGATAGACACTAAAGCGAGGCTGAAATAATATGTTGCGTGTGACGTATTTACCTGGAGCGCGCCGAAGTGACCAAAATAAATAAAACGTGGGCCAGGCTGATATTTTATTATATGTTTAAAAATTTTGGTAATTTTACCCCCTGAATTGTGAAAGACCGCTTTTTATGAATTATTCATATGGAATTAAAAAATCTAAGGCGAGAGATGTGTCTAGACCTTAAGGTAAACACACACTGTGCTAATTCCTGTACGAACCTAAGTAAGAAGCATTCGCTAATAAAACTTGAAGTTCAATATGACTTCAGCCTTAGGGTTGCATAGTTGTTTCCAGCTACTCTAAAGCCAACCACTCAATAATTAAAAATTAGTTTCCTCTTTACTAGATGTCCCGCCACAAAGAGATTAGACTCAGATCGCACATTCAGTATGGTTGAGAGGCAGAATAATGTCGTGGTGCGCTGTTGTGAATTGCACTAACAACAGTCGAAAAAACCAGGATAAAATTTTTTTTCGCTGCCCAAGGATCCAAAAAAAAATCTTCCGTATAAGGAAAACCCAAAAGTCAGATAGATTTCCGTCTTGGTCAGACACTTTTAGATCTCAGAAATTATTGAATAGTCCTGGTCCTTTTAATCCACGAGCAAGCCTATTCATAGCCAACCTGACCATCCTAGCTAATTCACCGACTCCTGACTTAGTTAAAAGAACTACGTAGACATAAATCTCTTTTGCCTGGCCCCTTCGTCGTTGGTAACCAGGTCTTACACAAGAAATCCAGCCATGCGGTTCTTAACTAATGCGGAGGTGAATGCCGACGGAGCACGGATGAAGCAAGTCTGCAAAACTGCACTTACAGGCGGAATAGACATTTTATCATGGATTTAATTGTAGATAATGTCTTCATTTGACAAAATAATTGGAAATCATAGCAGGTCCGAATTTAATGGATTTTTTCTATATGCCTGTAAAAACGAAACCCACGGGCGGTATAAATTTTTTTCTGTAAAAATTTTGTTAAAGTGTAGCTGAACTTTCTGAATGAATTTTGAAGTTTTATTCAAGCCACGTGGATAAAGATTTTTTTTAATTTGAAAACAAAGCATATTTTTGCCTATTTGCTTGTGACCTGAAAAATAAACAATAAATATAAAAATGACAGTATAGTCATGCAAGATTGAGAGAGTCGCTATACCAGTAGACGCTCGATCATCGTGTTTGGGGTTCACGATTTAAAACGTCCCCCACTTTTCTACCGCAAAATGAATATGCAACAAAAATAACCTCGGAGCACGTATCGCAGGCGTAACATTCTTTGCACGTGCGTTTTACATCGCACCCGTTACTTGATTTACACGTGCGAATCATCGCACACCTACTCAAATATTCCTGAAAAAGACTGAGAGTCTGTCTCGTGACAGCAAAAACATTCTACTTCAGAGGGCATCCTCTCACATTTATCGCACAGGCACCATAGACCTCCGTCAACATTTAGGCGAGTAGGAGCAACAAGGTCTCCAATGTTATGTTCGTCTACGTCTTGAAAAGTCGGAACTAGCTCATTATTCGCTGTCCTTTCCGGCTCGAATTGAAATCCTGGAACCTGCGAATTATTTTCATTCATTGCTATCTTCATGAAGAACTTTTTTAAACAAAGGAAAAAAATTATAAATAAACATTTGGTAGTTCGATGCGCAAGTCGGGGGGGTTCGCCTAATAAGAAGCCAGGTAACTACGTCACAAACAAAAATGTGCTGAATAATGAATTGACCCAGTCCTTTTGCCGCGTTCGAAAGTTCGTGAAGATGGTAGGCGAGTGCAGCAAGATCAAAACAAACAAACGATGGTGCTAAGTATTGGATAAATCTTTGTTGTTTAATAGTGCAATCTTCGTTATTTTTGATACTTAATAAAACAAAACAAAAGATATTGTTTTTTAATCGGACAGTACCTTTAAAGTAAATTTTGTCCAATCTGTCAGTAATAGCTTTTACCCCAGTTGTGGCACTGATTTGTTCAATTTCCAATTCCAATACTGCTTCTTTAGCTTTTCCTATCAAACCCATGAATATAGCTGGCCCTTGTTTTTCCACCTATAGTTCTGTGAGTGCTTGCCATATTTCAACTTCTTTTTTCCAGACTTTGTAACTGGTCTCTGTATTCAATGATGGTGAGGGTACCCATCTTTTCGACATTTCGCTATGATACTTTGCAATTTTATTCCTCTGCTACCATTTGTTAAATTCGCAATATGTGTATGACTAACCTGTAGGTTATCTTCACAGTTCTATGTATAACGCAACACCAAATAAATCCAATTGATTTATACACAACACAATATAACACCACTATTCTAAACACAACGATTTCACCAGCAAGATTGATTCAACACAATTAAACCCCGCCACCAATTGATTCTTATTAGTAATCGCTTTTAACAAAATTTTCCTTAAAAAAAAAAAGTTAAAAAAAATGATTATTTACCATACCGCAACCTTAAAACACATGCAGTTTTTGTTGCTTTTGACCTGAACACACCCATTTTGGTTAAAATATATTACCGCTTGGTCAATCGTATGAATACTTCCATTTTAAGACAACTTTAATCAAGTCCAAAAATATTTTCTTCATGATTTTTTTATCTTTGTTTAGTTATATGTTATATTATATACCTTTTATTTCAGCTAATAATACTGTGGCTAATGTGTCTTTAAGTGTGTAAAAAAAATGGATCTTTTAAACAAAAAGAAAACTTTCATTGGGAAACCAGCACCTCTTGGATATGTTGCTGGTCTTGGAAGAGGGTATGTTTTTTTGATTTGATTTTTTTTTTGAACTTACTCATCTTTTTATTCTAACGCAAGCGATCGCACCCACACGCCTTCGCACACGCCTTACAAAATGGTCTTTGTACATGTGGTGTTACATTCAAACAGTAGTATGCTACTCAGCACTTTTTTATGGAATTTAAGAAGTTGTATTTTATATTGACAAAATCTCTTTAGTGCTACTGGCTTCACAACACGTTCAGATATTGGTCCTGCACGAGATGCTACAGATATTCCGTAAGTTCTAATTTCAGCTGTGTTAGATCCAATTAAAATATTTTAGTCTCTGATTTAAGCTACAAAAGGAATCACACATGGTAGACTAACAGGATTGTATAAAATCTTTTTTAGCGATGAAGCACAGCAAGCTGCCTTGCAAACTCAAATGATGAGACACAAAAAGCGTGATGATGATGATGAAGATGAGGATTTGAATGAATCGAATTATGACGAGGTATAACAAACAAAACAGAAAATTACAGCACTTTTTCAGAACTGTTATGCTACTGAGAAAGGATAGTAAAATATGCAATCGTGAATAAGTAATTATTTATGTCAGTATTTCAAGTTGATTTAAAATCAGAAACAGCATTTTGAGTAAATGGTCCAAACTTGTTCTGGTCCGGGAATTGAAAGTACACAATCTCCTTTAATATTTTTTGTATTTTGTGTCAATCAAGCATTTGTGTATAAATTAGTTTATAAAACTTTGTTACTGTCATGCATGAAAGTTTTACATTGGTTAGTAAATTGAAGGAAGTCAGAATATTTTGACTTTGTGAGAGGCTGGACAGTGTGATATAGGTTAAAACAAAATTATAGACAAATTTTTTTAACATTTAGTTTGCAGGATATGGTGGCAGCTTGTTTACAAGTGGTCCATATGAGAAAGATGATGAAGAAGCTGACGAGGTGTATGAAGCAATTGATCGAAGAATGGATGGGAAAAGGAAAGAAAGAAGGTAAAACATTGTTTTCGTTGTGATGTTTTACTTTTGTTGTTATTGTCACGTTCTGTCTGATAATTTTTGCAGCATTTTTCTTGCAATTTCATATGCGCCATGTTATGTGACTTGCTCATTCCCAGAAAAGATTTAGTTTCAATGATAGCATACAATGTTGTATTCTTTTAACACAGAGAGAAGAAATTCAAAGAAACTGTTGAGAAATATCGTCAAGAGAGACCAAAAATCCAACAGCAGTTCTCTGATTTAAAGGTATTTCCGTCATAACATTTTTTATTATTTTTTATTAAGTAAACAGAATATTTTTTTACAACATGCAACTTTGTAAAAAAAAATAAGTACTCTTTCTCATGTAACCTATTTTTGTTTGTTAAAGGGAACCCGAGGTATAAAATGTTTTTAAAAGCTCTTTTCGTTCTCAAGATATTCACATATAAAGAATTACAGATTTAATTATGCTGCATAAATTATGATGTCATATTTAAGTATAGCAAATTTTGACATTTTCTGTCATCATTAATTTTAGACCTGTTAAGGGATATGCATTCAAACTTTATCAATGCATAGATATTATAAAGGTGAATTGATTAACATTTTTTTGACAAAATGACACTCGTTTGCTCGTCCCAGGCCTCTTAATTTTTTGCTGACGACCCAATAACTTGGGATCTGTAGCTTGGTTTGCAATAAAATTTTCTGGGTAAGCTTGTACAGGCCCTATATGTTTACTCACAAAATTTGAGTTATAAGTTTGAAATGCTACCCATTCAGTGTATTGTTTTAATATAGCGAAAACTCACAGAAGTTTCAGCACACGACTGGGCAATGTTACCAGAAGTTGGAGATGCAAGAAACAAAAAGATGAGAAATCCAAGAACAGAAAAGTTAGTTTTTTTGTTTATTATGAATTAAGAGATGTTAACGATGTTATTCAAATAAAAAGATTTGGTTGGGACACTTGAGAAATAGGAGGTTATTTGGGCAAGGAAGTGTAGTTAGGACAAAGCCCAGAGGTAGACCAATAAAGACTTGACAGAAGGTAATGAGGTTGACTTGATGTAGAGGAAGAGCTAACAGTCTAGGTCACATTTTCTAAGCAGAGAATGATGACAATGATGATGATTTTTCAGTTAAAATGTTCTTAAATATAACCTGAATAAACTTTCTTTCCTGTCTGTGAGTTTTGAAATAACTTTTTGTGCCAGTTATATAATCATAATATTTCGTAAAGATCTACTATTGCTATATATTGGTATAAAAATATCCTGTTATTATCATTCTCATATAATTCAAACTGATTTAATCTTGATAATTTGATTTGGAGGTAGTGTACAATGTTTAATCTTATTCCTATGGTTTTATATTGGAGATGGCTTCAGACTAGAAGCATGTATTTTTGTTTCTGTTACTAAAGGAAGGTGCAATGGGTAATCAGGATAAAAAATCTCTTTACCTACCTGTAGTAATAAAACTCTTTACCTACCTGTAGTAATATAACCTAGTTAACCCCCTTGTCTACCCAGTGAAACTTTGTATACACACCTTTAAGGACTGTTGATCATCAGTACTGCATTATATCGTTAATTCCTAAACCAAAACCATGTATAGATTAATTAGCTTGCATATTTATTGTTTTGAGTGTGGTAATAAATAAGCAAAAACCTCAAGCAGGACAAATAGTTGTATATACATGTTTGTTTTTTACGGTAAACACAAAGTGCACGTATTGGGTTAAAGTAAATTAAGAAAAAGGTGAAAAACCGTAACATGAAGAATTTCTTTATATTTAGGTTCACACCAGTTCCTGATAGTGTTATTAGATCAGCTTTGATGGCTGGTCAAACAGTAACAGCTGTCAATACAATGGACCAAGTAAGATATATTCTTGCAGAACCATAGTGGCAACTGTTTTTGCCTTATTCAAAAATTTGTTTTCCAAAATCTTAAAATCACCTATAATCTATAGTATAATAATCACTGTCTGTCTGCAAGTCAGTGAGTGATTTTGTTGTAAAAATAAATACGAGAAGATGCATTGATGTCATTTCTTTTTTTACAGATAATTTGTACAGTTTCTACTGAACATTATCAACGTATGCAGGGTTTTGTGAATCGAAAACACCATTATAATTGCACCTATAATCATAGTAATAACCGCCCCCCTTCCAATTAAATTTCATTTCTTTATGTCAACAGGCGAGCAAGGATGCACAAAATATGTACGTCAGACAATTCCCCCTGAATTTTCCATGGGCTAGCAACTAGTGTTTTTATTATGTTTTATTTAATAATCACTTTTTTATTAACCTGATCTTAGTTGGGTGGTTTGAATACACCATATCCTGGACTTTCCACACCAGCCACAGGTGATTTGGATTTAAACAAAATTGGAGAAGCAAGAAAATCATTGGTTAATGTGAAATTAGATCAGGTATAGATTTTTAAAGCAAACCTAGAATATTGACTACTGATGTCCTGCAAAGTGATCAACGTGTTCTCTTTTGGACTTAAAAAGCAGCTTTGTGTCAATACAACATTGATCTATGTATATGTAGGCTTCGGATTCAGTATCTGGTCAAACTGTTGTTGATCCAAAAGGGTATTTAACAGATCTGCAAAGTTTAACGCCAAGTTCTAGCGGTGACATCGGCGATATTAAAAAAGCAAGGCTGTTGTTGAAATCTGTCATTACAACCAATCCAAAGCATGCACCTGGTAAGTAGCCATCACAAGAAAAATATTTTGTACTTGTAACTTGTTATAACATTTTTTTGTGTTTGTTGTTGTGAACATTGCAAGTAGAATTTTTTATGTCCATAGCTTGCTAGTTTTACAATATTTCGAGCTTTTTTAGTGTGACAACAAAAGTAGTTTTTAAGTTCACATAGACCTTTTTCTGTTCAGACACCTCTAAATACACATGTTTCTTTTGTAATAGGTTGGATAGCTGCTGCTCGTCTAGAAGAAGTCACTGGTCATTTACAGAAAGCAAGAAACCTAATCATTCGAGGTACTGAAGCATGTCCTAAAAGTGAAGATGTTTGGCTAGAAGCGGTTCGACTGGAGGTTTGTGTGATTTAGTTTACATGGGTAAATTGGTAAACTAAATGAATTTGTAAGAAATGGTTAAATGGTACATCGGTTAATTGTGTGTCACAAGCTGTCATGGAAAAAAATTAGGCTTAATGATAAATTTATGTCGAGGGTATTGTGATCTACAAACATTGTAATATGTAGATATTTATATTTATTTTGCCAGCCAACTAGTCTAAAATAAGATCGTTAAATGTTTAATTCACATGACTGTCTGACTATTTGTATTCAAAGGGGGGCACTCTGTGCTAATGTCTAACTTTAAAACAAGTTCCATAGCCAGACAAGATTATTTTCTGAAAGATAATGTTTTGTTTTTATACAGCCAACAGATTTGTCAAAGGCGGTTGTTGCGCAAGCTATAAAACACCTTCCACAGTCTGTTCGCCTTTGGATTAAAGCAGCTGACATGGAGGACGAAATTGTGGCACAGAAAAGAGTATTTAGAAAAGGTGGATGATTATTAAATTCATTTGTTGTTTGTTTTTCGCACCAACATGCAGATATACTGTTTGGTCAGTTATGTGAAATCTGACTGAAGGATGTGTTTAGTTTTGATCAAATATTCTATCTAGCTCTGGAAAATATACCCAACTCTGTTCGTCTTTGGAAGGCTGCAGTCGAGTTAGAAGAACCTGAAGATGCTCGTATATTGTTGTCTCGAGCTGTTGAGTGTTGTCCACAAAGTGTTGAGGTATGTAATTGAACCTGCAAGAGATATGTATGTTGGTCACGTTAGTATATTGTTGTCTCAAGCTGTTGAGTGTTGTCCACAAAGTGTTGAGGTATGTAATTGTACCTGCAAGAGATATGTATGTTGGTCACGTTATTACATAACGTTGACAAGTCATGAAATATAACACCGATTTTTACTCTTCCTGCTTTATTATCGTGCTTTTTCTAATTTGGGAAATGTGATAATTAAGCGATACATCATTCTCCTGTCTGTGCAAATTTTGTGCTTTCAAATCAATGTCAAATACAAACTGACATGTATATAAAGCCATCTGCTGTAACACTCATTTATGCTGACAGTGATAGGTGTTACAGTGCAGTGTGTTACAATATTGTCAATTATTGACACACTCTTACTATTACAAACGTGTTACGATATGATATAGTGTTTCGTGCAATAAAAGTCCTGCAGCAAAATTTTAAAATATTTAGTGTTTTTCTTCTGCTATCTGGATTAACTCTGTCTGCAGCAATGTGTTTATTTATCCGTATTCAGTGTTAATTCTCTGAGAAAGAAATGTTTTTATATTTCTGTTATTTTTCTGTCTTTTATTTTCTAAGTTGTTACTCAGCAGCTTTCTGTAATACACCCAGAGCTTGGTTCCCACTGGTAACATAGCATCAGCATGAATACATGAAGTGACATAAGCATAACGCATTCTCACCTATAACAGAAACATAACATCTAACAAGAGATGGAGAGAGGACTTTTAGGGTTTTTGACATTTTTATTCCTCAAAGAATTAGAAATATATTATAATAAAATAAACACATTAGTCAGGAAAGTATTCAGAAAAGTGGTCAAATATTCTGTCAGTTTTTCAGTTTCGTTTAGCTACAATTTTTTAGTGTTTCTTAATAAAATCAACTGATCAATTCATGCTTGTTTAATTTACACACGGATCTATCTTTAACGATTTTTTAATGTTCTTGAACGTTTGACGAAAAAAAATGATTACATAACATTGGCATGTTTATGTTTTTCTGGTTCCTAGTGCAAAAAATGTGCTGCAAGCATTGCATAGGCATAAGAATAGCAAAAGGTTATGATATCTTATATCATTCACAATGTGAGTTCTTATATGTTTACGACGTTTACACAAGGGTTTTCTTATGCTTATGTTTATGTCGCCAGTGGGAACCAGACTTTACTTAACTCCTTTCAGTTTTTCAACTTACCTTTGGGATCCTAAAATTTCTGAAAAAAAAGAGTGGCAATATTTTTTTGGAAACAGATTTCTTTTCTATAGCAAATCTCACAAGAGTCTTTTAATTGACTTTATCAATCTTTAAGTTTGTTTAATGGTTTAACGAACTCATGAAAAATGCACAGGTCAGGTGACAAAATGATAAACAAGGTTACATTAGTGAAGCTAGTTGAATGTCCCATCAATATATTGCGTAACGTTATGTTTTTTAAACTAAAGCATACTGTAAAAAGAACTGCTTGGTCAATGAAATTTTTAAACATGTTCGTTTTAGCTTTGGTTAGCTTTGGCGCGTTTAGAAACATACGAAAATGGTAGGAGAGTGTTGAACAAAGCTCGTGAAAAAATTCCCACAGATCGTCAGATTTGGATCACTGCTGCAAAATTGGAAGAAGCTAATGGGAACACCACTCTAGTAGATAAAATCATTGAAAGAGGTAGTGTACAACTTATTGACAATAACAGTGATAACGTGAATCAACAAGTGTTAGCAATTCTCTCATGTGCGTTGTGTTTATAGCACCATACACAATTTTTTTTTATAAGCAACTTTGGATTTTGATCAGATCTCAAGTTGCTTATTTTTTAGTCAATAGCTAGATCTGGAGTTTTTTACTGTTGCTTAATTTTATTGAACTAATTTTCATAATTTATGTAAGAAGGGAAAAGAAGTCATATTTTCAGTAAAAGAAAGTTCTTTAAAATAAACTGAAGTGTGTAACAAAGAAGTTGTTACAGTTTTTTTTTCTGGGGGGTTTATTTCTTTTGTTTTGAAAGCGCATCTCTTTCTATATTTTTTTTGTGTTCTTTGTGCTTATATTCGCACAAAACTAAAGTTGCCTAATAATTTTTCAAATCCAGTCCAGTTGCTTATGGACGAGTTGCTTATAAAGAAACCGTGTAGTGTTGGTACTTACAGAAAGGATCAGGACTCTTCTTTCTATTGTTGACATTACACCTCAACCTTATGTTTCTGGTTATTAGCAGTGATGAAGATAAAGCTCTTAAATCAATTTTTAACCTTGAATTGACATTTCTTTTTATTCTAAGATTGTTTTGAGCCCCTCTATTTACCATGTTGTGTTTAGCTGTCTCGTCGCTGGCTGCTAATGGTGTAGAAATAAATCGTGAATTATGGATTGTGGATGCTGAAGATGTCGACAAATCAGGCTCGACATACACTGCCCAG
The DNA here is from genome assembly GCA_030067915.1 of Hydractinia echinata. Taxonomy (NCBI): domain Eukaryota; kingdom Metazoa; phylum Cnidaria; class Hydrozoa; order Anthoathecata; family Hydractiniidae; genus Hydractinia; species Hydractinia echinata. The sequence continues at coordinate 1,358,364 of JASGCC010000006.1, forward strand.
TCCATCATGTGAGTCATATTTGTTTGTTTATTGAGAAAATGTAGTGAAAAAATTCTATATGGACACATCCTGATGAATACTGTTTCCACTAATCGTCTAAACTTTCTCTGTTGTATCCAACTCAATGTTACAGTAAAAATGATAATAAGTCAAAGTGTTGGTCTATTCACCAATTAGGAATTTGGCAAAAAAACAGCCATTACCACAACATATCTACACTTTGAAAAAAGAAACACCAAGACTACGCTATGCAGAATTTGAGAATACCACAATCTTAAGATATCTCGATAATTTTGCCCTAAAAAGTCTGCACAGAAAATGCTGCATAAATATTGATTTAGAAATCCAAATTTTTTTGCTGACCTTTACAACGTGTTGTTGATTAAATCTTTGAATATAAGCAATAGTACGTATTTATATAACACATGTACTTTTTGTCTAAAAAACAAAACCATAGATTTACAAACATATGTAGGTAGGTAAATATATCCTACAATCATTTAGGTTTTTTATTAGTACTTAAAGTGCAGTCCACCTTTCAAGTAATATTTTCACCATTTTAATTTGTAGTCGTACAGTGATTGGTGTAGGAATTGAAGATGAAGATCGAAAACATACCTGGATAGAAGATGCTGAATCAGTATGTTCATTTCATTTCATTTCCAATTTGGAATTCCATAGGGCTTGAGAATAAAAATTTAAAATAATAGACATAAATAAGTGTTTTCTTTTGATAAAATTCTTTAAAGATTATGAAAATTATTTTTATTCCATTTTTTGTCCAATTTTTTAGTCCAATATAAGTGCTGTCTGTTGGTATGAATTTTGATAAAAATTACACAGCTATTTTTTGTTTTAATATTATGAATGTTATGTACGTTATATATTTAAAATTTTGTTGTGCAGTTAATTTTGTTTTGTCGATCTTAATATTTATTCCGAATACAGAAGTCACAAATATCTGGGTGAATTTCAACAGCAGTTACAAATAAGTTCAAAATGATCTTCTCGCATTGTTTTATGTTCAATAAGGATCAATAAAAAATTCCTGAAACCATTTTAAAACCAGAAAACAATTAAAGTAATTGGTAATTGTGATTTTTTTTCTTTAGTGTGCTGCTCATGGTGCATTCGAATGTGCTCGTGCAATTTATGCGTACGCTTTGAAGGCCTTTCCTAACAAAAAGTCCATATGGTTGAGAGCAGCATACTTCGAAAAGAATCACGGAACAAGGTGAGGAGATGTTGTGCATATCGTCATTCAGTGGATTTGTTATTTTACGTTAAATTCTCACGAAAGCCAATGTTTGACCATCTCCATTCAGTTGATTTGTTATTTGACGTTGAATTCACACAAAAGCCAATGTTTCACAATCTCATTTCAGTGGATACGTCATTCCACGTTAAATATTACACAATGTTTACTATTTTTCAGAGATGCTTTATTTTCTTCTAGAGAGTCACTTGAGAGTCTGTTACAAAATGCTGTCAAACATTGTCCAAAAGCAGAGGTGTTATGGTTGATGGGTGCCAAATCAAAATGGATGGCGGTAAGTTATTTACACACATGTTAGCATATCTGAAGATTGTCTCAGGTTCTTCCTCTGTGATTTGTTATTTCTTGGAAGCATATAGTTCACTCTTTTTTAATGGAGAAATGTTTTGCTAACGCAAACAAAGGGACTTTAGTCACATTGTTATACTGGTAACAAAATATCGATAGTTGTCACAAGGAATTCATGTCACGATAAAGAAGCTTAAGATTAACTAAAGTACAAAATGCACTTCGTAAAGTAGTTATACGGGATGGTCTGGTAAAAATAACGATAGGAGATGCTTCCGTTAACATCCATAGAAGTGGCTCTCGTAAAAATCGTTAGGAGTTGTTCTCGCTAGCATCGATCGAAGATGCTCTCGTAACATCAGTAAGAGTTGTTCTTGCTGGCGTTGATCGAAGATGCTCTCGTAACGTCGATCGAAGATGCTCTCGTAACATCAATAGGAGAGACTCGTAAAAATCAATAGGAGTTGTTCTTGCTAACATAAATTGAAGTTGCTCTCGTAAACATCAATGGGAGATGCTCTTGTAAACATCGACAGGAGACGCTCTCGTAAACATCGGTATGAGGTGCTCTCGTAATTCAATGTTTTATATGACATTCTTTGTTTTATTTTCTTCTAGACAATCCAAATTTAAGATTTTCTTTCTGTTATGTATTTTTTGCTGCTTTTTTATGCAGAACGAGATTCCAGCCGCTAGATCCATCTTAGCTCTTGCTTTCCAAGCTAACCCAAACAGTGAAGAGATCTGGTTAGCTGCTGTCAAACTCGAATCCGAAAACAATGAAGATGAAAGAGCGAAACGTTTGCTTGCAAAAGCAAGGATGAGTGCTCCTACTGCAAGAGTAAGTGTTCCATGTCTACTTTTCCTGGCGAAATTGTTTGACATGAGTGTGTTTACCGTGTTAAACAAAATAAATTTTTATTGACGTTATGTCTAGTGTTGTGTTTTACGCGTGCCTGACCGTCTACGTAGAAAATTGACTGAAAAATGCACACACAAAAATTTTCAAACAAGGGTGAATTCTTCTTTGGAGGCGAATAATTTTGGTGCAACAAAACTTTGTCACGTATTGTTTTTGACGGGAATGTTCCTAAAGCTCTTAAATGGCTAAATTACATACACTAGAATAAATATTTAAGGAGAACTTTTATTTGTGCATCTATTTTTGTTCGACTGTTGGTAACTAAAATGCTTATTTTATAAAATAATTTTTTCTATTTCTGTCATCCATTCACTGGGTTAATTATTTATCCATTCATTTAGGTGTACATGAAATCTGTTCGACTTGAATGGGTGCTTGGAAACTTGCAACAGGTAATGTTTTTGATTGGCTTTTCTTAAAAAAAAAAATGTTTTTCTGCAACAATACTGACAGACCTTACGTCTAGGTTAGGGGTGTCTTCCTTTGAAAATACTTACTTTGAAATATTGTGATTTAAGACTATAAGGTTGCTGTTGTTGACAATGGATGGTGTAAATTTGTAATGTTCTTAGAACATGCTTTTTAGGCGAAAGATTTATTAAAAGATGCCTTAGCAAAATACGATGACTTTCCCAAGGTAATATTTCCACGATACCGTTGACTAGAATATGTTGTGTTTCTTTGGTTAGCTTGTTAGCTTAAATATGTCTCGATTAACACAACACTTGTTGTTTCAGCTCTGGATGATGAAAGGTCAAATATGCGAAGGTGAAAAAGATACGTATGAAGCGAGACAAGCCTATAGAAATGGAGTAAGTTTTTGTGCTGTTCTTTTTCTTTTTTTTAATTTTTGTTATTTTCTGATTTTTGTTGTCGTACACCGCTTAATAAGAAACGTGCTACTGAACGTTCGATATTATTATACTTTTGGCACATGCTGTGTCAACCTGAGAGAGAGTTGGGCTGATGTCTTACAGAATGTGTCGGCTAACTCGTATATACTGTTGTTCCTTCTTTCTTTCTTCGCCATTGGCGAAACGAAGTCTTGTCGCTTCTATCATCTTTTTTCCTTTATGAAACGTTTCATTGGCGAAACAAAGTCCTGTCGCTCTTCGCATATGTTTCCTTTATGAAGCGTTTCGCAATTCTCGAAACAAAGTCCTGTCATTTCTATCATCTTTTCGCTTTATGAAGCGTTTCGCCATTGTCTTTTCTTTTAGCTTTTTATTCATTACGTGTTTTGCGAATGACGAAACAAAGCGACATTTGCGAGTGAGTTTCTCGTTGTTTTTAAACTTTCAATATTCACTTTCCATGGCCAAAGGTCAGTGATGTGACCAAAATATTATTTCATTAAAAAATTTCATAAAACATTACAAATTAAATAATTTTGATTGCGCGATTTTACGACGAAAAAACCCGCGAAACTTCAAGGGGATAATGTGACTATCCAGGCTAATTATGCCTTTAAAATACCTGTAGCTAATGTCGGAAAACGTACTATGATTCTTGGAAAGAAAGTGTCTCATATAGTATCATAAAATCTCGAGATAAAATTTCAATGCCTCAGTGGTGAGCTGACTATCACCATTACGGTTAGCATTAGGTGATTTCTTAGTAAATCTTAGCCTTAACATGCTCATAAATGTTATACTTATGAAAACATATCTATGTAAAAGTGGTTTTTCATGAAAATTAGCGGTCTGAATAATTATACTCGTCCAAGCAACATAAACAAAGATGGCGGATTTGCGGTCGTCTCGTTGACTTCGTTGCAGACTGACAAAACAACATCACAATTACGTGTTGGTTTTTCCTTCAACGTGGTTTGGTAATATGCTATTAATTATTAACTGTCACTCGATCTGAAAAAAAAACAATAAAACATGTTTTTGTGGCAATGCAGCAGAGAAAAATATCACGGAGATGTAAACGCTTCCTTTTTCATAAGTGCTGCAAAAAAATTTGGTGTAGGTCCTGATTTAAACAAATATCACGCTTTTTTTGTCTCTGTACAATTCAGGTGTCGTAACGCAAGAAGCCACTCTGTTGTAACTAGTCGTCAACCCGTGAAAAAATCCACGGGGTTGCCCGTCCTTTATATATCGCATTTCGTGTTTCCGTAACAAACAGACAACCAGACGGACGACGGCTATTATTATAGAGACTAGCCGTTAACCCGTGGAAAAATCCACGGAGTCGCCCGTCTTGAATGACGCTATACTCGCGGACAGACAGACAGAAAAAATACGGCTATTATTATAGAGATGTTATAGTGAATTGGAGATGTTCGGATATTTCAGTTTCTGTAAACCCAGGGGTTTTTGTCTTCTGTCAAAGCATTATGATTTTAAAAATATTACCACTTATCTGTTCAGTCATTGTCATTGAATAATATAAATATTATCATGTCATGAACAAGCGAGTTTATTCTATCTCTTTTTATCTAATTATCTCTTCAAATAATAAATAGCCAAAGATAATTACGATCATTGCCCGTCGATGACAGCTGTAGCTGTCGAAACGTAGCCTAGAATAAACTCGCTTTTTCATGACATGATAATATTTATATTATTCATTATGATTTTGTATTGTGTGTTTTACTATAATAGTTGTGTCAACCCCTTTTAAAGCCGAATTTGATTTTTGTTTCAACGATTAGTTCAAAAGATAACTGTTTTTAATTATTCTTTTTGTTTTTTTAATTTTTGATACGCGTAACATACCACGAAAATAAGTTGACTTAAAAATCCAATTTTTCACGTATCGACACACATCGACCACAAGATCAAGCTTGTCCAATCAGATCAACTAATTTTGGTAGGATACGCGTTTAAATGGAAATCCATCTTTATATTAGTATTTATTAGTAAGTATTTATTAATAAGGTTTCGGGTTTAATTAAAGATACTAACGGACGATAACAGAAAATGTTCAGTATGAGAAATTTTGAAAGAAAAAAACTATAAGAAAATTATACTTTTCATATAGGAAAAATGTTTTCCTCTTTAAATCCCAAACATTATTGTTACATAATTCATCCCGTTATTGCTAGAGACCATTTTAAAACAAAAATGTTGGCTGGTTGTCCAGAATTAGATGGCTTTAATGTCAGACGCATCTCCTTTTGAGTAACTGGTATAATCTCACAAAAAGTCTTAATGCTACTTTCGCATTTCATCAGAGTTGCCTCGAATTCTCAGAAACTCCGATTTTTAAATGTCTTTTTAAATCTCCTCTAACAGTAAATTTCTTAACACCTTTCTCCTCAATTTTTATTTTCAATATGCGTACATACATCTGTACAACAATAATTTGTTTTTCACTCATGTTATTAACTTTAATATTTCCTCAATTTTTTTCTATAAAACACCGTCATCTCAAGACCGTGGAAAATTCTCATCAAAAGTCCTCAAACGTCATTAAATTTGACTCCATAAAAAGAGTTAAAACCCTCTTTGGCAGTTTATTAGAATGCTTTTTGCAGAGTCATCTTACTGTTAACGTCTATCTCGATATGCTGGGTTAAAGTTTTTTGTTTAAAAATCACTGTCCGACATTTCTTTGTACTTCGTGTTGCAACAACAGTACATGAATTAAAATTTCGACATTTTGTTGTGCCTTGGCAACAACTTTTGTGCCATAGCAACAACTGTCTATCATAGCAACAACTTTCAGATTCGGTTGCGTGAATCCTACAGAGTGATATTTCTTTTTTCTTTTCACGATTGTCAAATCACGAGATATTTTGCTATCTGCGATCCACATTAAGAAATTACAAAATGTCATATATTACTTCCGTTGTCATTTTTAATAAAAAAAAATTATGCGTTTTTTCTCTTTTGATGTATTCGATTGATGGCATTTAGTCATGAGAAGGAAAAGTTGATATGAATTTAAGTAGCAATGTAGACTCAATTTCCGCTGTTACTTTTAATTATGTAAGCTTTGATGAAGTCACGTGACCTATGCAGGCGTTTTGTTGTGGTAATATTATTTTCCGTTTTTAAAAATATTAAAATATTAGTCGTTAGCCTGTGGACAAACCGTCGATTGGCGATCAACAGTTTCATCAACCTTGGGTTTACAACAACCGAGTTGATATCATTGTTGAACTTTAACTTTAAAATCTTCTTATTCTTTTTCTTTTTCACGCAATCTAATTTTCATGCAGTTTCTGAAACGAATAACCCAACGCAAATTAATATTTCGCGTAGCCATATGCGCAAAATTTTCGCGAAACTTAGATGTCTGGGGAAACGCTTGTTTGGTTTTATTTCTTGCCATCTAATAATACATAGTTTGTTTTCTCAGTTGTACGGTGGATTTTTTTTTATTTTATAAGTAATTTTATGAGAATCATAAATAAAAAGAATGTCCAACAAAAGTAACGAATTCTTTTAAAGGGTGACGAGAATATTATCTTACCAATAATTTTGTCCTGCGAATTATGTTCGACTATACTGACGTAAAAAGTATACTTTAGAATCGTTTGATTTTTTTATTTTTTTTTAAATTTCGTTTGCTTCACTTTAAGCGTGTTAATGATTCTATAAGATCTTTGTTTTTATTTGTTTCGCCATTGAATTTGATGTTGAATCTTGTCATGACGTTCCATAGCAAGTTATTGTATTTTTTGCAGGTGAAGAAATGTCCAAACTCAATTCAACTTTGGATCTTACTTGGAAAGTTAGAAGAAAAAGAAGGTATTTTTTATGTACGAAACCGGGTTTATGTAAGAAACCGTGTTTTTGTAAGAAACCGGTTTTTTTTGTAAAGAAACCGGGTTTATGTAAGAAATCGGGTTTATGTAAGAAATCGGGTTACATGCCACCGAAATTTAAAAATTAGTTGAAACTGGAAAAAACTGATAATTTTGTTGCTGATAAAAGTCTTGCAAAAAATATTTTCAAGTAGAACAGGTTTCAAGATACAGTGAGAAGTAGTACGTTTTAATATATCGTTGATCCGTTTTTTTATCTACAACTTCAAATACATGCATATTTAGGAAGTTGTAGTTTAATTCAGAAAACCTAAATTTATTTAAAAAATCCATTCACAAACGTTGGGAACTTGATTGAGATAAAAAATTTAGGAATTTGACCGCTCGCTAAATGTCTTATAAACACCTATAGCAGATTGACCATTGCAATAGGCAACTCGTACAGAATGCAGTAAATTTGTATTGTATTGTAAACAGTAACATCTCGTGATAGGTAACTTAACGAAGGCTCGGTCAGTACTGGAACAGGGACGACATCGCAACCCAAAGATCGACGAGTTATGGTAGGTTTCTGTTTTATGGAACTTGTTAGTGTCATCTTTGTGCAAACATTCAAGTTGGAGGGAATGTCTTATAAATTTAAGATTGTGAAGTGCAGAGGGAAAATTTGAGAGCACTGAACATCCTATGTTTGGATTGGCTTTTTCTTCAAATTTATATTTTGAAAATTCTTCACGTCTCTAAATGTGGTATTAATAATCAGAGAAAATTTTAGTCATCAATGTATATAATTATTTGCCTTCAATCGACTAAAGTAAACGGAAAAAAATATCCAATTGTTTAGAAAGAAAAATATTTTCCTTTCCATTAAAAGTTCCCTAGCCGCGTAGAGTTTTTGTTGTGGTCTGTTGTTTGCTGTTTTTATTTTGAATAGTATATACATTTTTTATAAAGTTGTCCTAGGGTTCATGAAGATCCACGGGTATTAATATAGATATAATACAGATAAGAATATAATTAATAAGAATTAAGAAATGATAAAAAATGTCACTAATTTGCCAAATGTGCACGAGACTTTAAGTCCTAAGGAACTTGTGTAGTTTTTATTCTACTTAAAATATATTATACCTCTACGTATATTATTTAGCACTTTCTTTGAAGAAGAGACAAACGAAGAAAGACTACACTTTTTTATGTTTTAATAGGTTGCATTCTGTTCGACTTGAAAATCGAGCTGGTTACAAAGACTTTGCCAAATCATTAATTGCAAAAGGTAACTCTTCAACAGCACGGTTGTTTGTGAACGTAGCATTTTTTGTGTTGATCACAACAGCACGGTTGTTTGTGGACGCAACAATCTATGTTTTGATCACGACGCCATTGTTAGTAGCGGTGATCAACTAATGCGTGTAAATTTTTCAAAATGAGAGATTGTGGCATAAAACCGTTTCCTACTTCCGTGTCATTGCAAATGTACGCGTCGTCGTGTCGACGTCACCGACGTGTTGACGTCGTCACTAGCGTGTTGACAACTTGACATTTGACTAGGGTACACGTTGTGTAATGAGGAATTAATTTGTGTCATTTAAATTGATGTTCGTTCCATTGTGTCCTGTCGTTCGGTAATTAACACACCAATTAGCTTAATTGAATTAAAATTAATTAATTGGAATAGAGTGGGATATATTTCTCTTTGTGACTCAGTTGCAGAGGCTCTTGTTGTTGTTGTTGTTTTTATCGAGACTGTTGGGTTATTTTGAGATTTATCTCGATTTGTATATTATGTGTTTATTAAAAAAGGGAAAAATTAATTAACAAAGGGGAGGGGATTCGTGACAATAGAGTCCTTGAAACAACAGCAGGGATACATAATACACAATGGGAGCCTTGAAAGTACAATACGGCCTTGATAACCATGAAAAGAAATAAAAATTTGCACTATTATATTTATAACCACACCTCGATATTTTGAGAGATTACATTGACTTCACTGTCACCATGTTTAAAATAAAAATGGCGGTTTCACTATCCACTTGCATAATGCAGTACTCCAGTATCACCAGTTTTGTTAATTACTCGAAACAAATTATTGAATGTAACTTATGTGTTAAAAAACGTTATTTTCCTCAACTCTCTCTCTTTCACTGACTTCTCTATTCTCAACCTATGCTAACTTCTTAATTAACCAACCCTGAACCGCCTCTGCAAACTGGTAAGCACTTTAAGTATATATTTGGGCGTGAAAAACACCTAGATAGGGTTTTGAAACATCCAGAAAAAATTCATAATTTTAAAAAAAAACTTCGTTGTGTTTGTTATCCATTTGTTTTTCACTTTTTTTCACTTTTTTCACTTATTTTTTTTTCGCCAGAAAAACAGACACTTACCTGGAAAATAAGTTTTACGTTTTTTTATTTTATGATTTATTTTCCTAGCTATGCAAGATTGTCCAGCGTCAGGCGTACTATGGGCGGAGGGTATTTTCATGGAGTCCCGCCCTCAACGTAAAACGAAGAGTGTGGACGCGTTGAAACGATGTGAGCACGACCACCATGTCTTGTTAGCTGTATCAAAGTAAGTAGTCGGAAGACTGGGTACGAACTGGGTATATTATCACAAAAACTCCTTTTACATTACGGTTGCAAGGAATTTTCTTTTTTTTTCGCAAAATTATTTTACTTCCGTAACCTGCGTACTAACGCTCAAGCGGTATCTAAGAAATATACAATATGCGGGGATGGTGTAGTGGTGGTAGCGCTGTCAACTTGTTCTCGTAAGGTTGCAGGTTCGAGTCTCCACTTCAGCGCACTTTAAATGTAGTGTTGTCAGCCCGTTTGAAACCATCTACTCTACCAATTGATATGTGTGCCAGGCAAGCAAGTTAGGGCAATGATATACGTAATGTGACTTAGTTACCGTCACAGGGAAGGAACAACCAACCGTTCGGATGGAATCCCCAAGAACTTACCATAAGAAACGCAGGGTGGTCTTATTCTTATTTCTTTATTGTTTTAGCCTGAAATCCCGGCCTGATATTCTAATAAAGCATATAGGAATCTATATAGAAAAGCATGTATACGTTCAAGGGAAATTAAAAACAGAGGTATAAGCGACATGAAAAAAGTTAGAACATTTTAGAACTTGTGATATATTTACTTGTTCATTTGAAGTATTTTACCTCTGGTATGCTCACGAAAAGATAAAAGCATTCAAACTCTACGTATGACGGTCGATTCGAAGTGGCAAGCTGCTTAAGCGATATCCATTCTGCGTCCTAATCCCGCTTTACATTCTGTCCTTACCAACGTGTAAGTCATTTGATGCACGTAATTTATGAAGGTCATGATCTAAGAGTTATTTCACAGCCATTTCCTCAGGCGCACGTGTTTAGGATGGAAAATATGACAAGACTTACAAAATGTTCGGCATTTCCACTCGCCCGTGTTCTTCGCATCCCACAGATGAGTTTGCTTGTCGAGTTTGGGCAAGTCTCCTGCTCTGATTGAGGTTGTGCTATGCAATGTGGGCGTTTCTTTGCGAAGTTTTTCCTCATACCTTTTGTAGGTTGCTTGGCACGATTTTGTGGCGTCATGCATTGTTATTTTTTTTCTAGATTATTTTGGAGTGAACGGAAAATCAACAAAGCACGTGATTGGTTCCACCGAACGGTAAAAATTGACCCTGACTTCGGCGATGCATGGGCGTATTTTTATAAATTTGAATTACTCAATGGCACAGAAGTAAATATTTTTACCTTTTTATTGTTATTGTTGTTGTTGTTTTTTAAATGGAGATTGATATTTCAATGTCGGTGTTGGTTTGTTGTTATCCCCGTCTGTTCCCCTGCTGTTAAGCTGTGATGCAACAACCCAACAAAAAAATAATTTGTTTTAGAAATTATGATTATTTCTGTTGACTAAAACAATTGGTTGATTTTAGGCCAATCAGAAAGCAGTGTTAGAAAAATGTGTTAAAGCCGAACCGCGTCACGGCGAACTATGGCAGGAAGTTGCGAAGAATACGAAGAACTGGCGAAAGAAAACTGCTGAATTGTTGCCCCTCGTTGCGAAGTCTCTGAAACCAATCGAAAGTCTGTAGCGTTTGGATGATGAAAATATTATACAGATGATGAGTTCGTGGAGGAGAAGATGACCGCTCAGAATGCGCATGCATTTGTTGTCACTGACACCAGGTGACTGTCACGTGGACATAGATCTTCTTAATGTACATAAAGGAAAATTGGTTTGAAAACACATTAATTTTCACCAATTTTAATAAAGAAATGCTATATGTGGAAAAACTAAAAGATATACCTTAAATGATCATTACCTTTTTACTCCCCTTTCCATTTTTGTACTGAATTTTTGTTCAAAACCAGACTCTTTATTCGTGCCACGGTTACTTCTTTACAACTAGTCGATATCACGTGAAAAAATCCACGAGTTCGCTATCAACGTAATTATTTCTCTGCAGGACACGCAGAATAAGGCTGCGCGCGCATCTATTTTGAGTAGACGAAATACGAGTCCTACCCAAAGTAAGACCATTCTAGACATCGTTTTGCACCGAAAAACATTGCCTAAAAAAATTCAAAGGACGGATCACACATTGTTTACGAAGACTCCAAAGGATCAGTACTCTTAGAACGTTTGTTATTTTCCCACGACATTCGTATTTGTTATCAATAAACGCGCATCACGAGAAAGAAAGGGGTGTCTATCATTCGGTGAAGAACGTGACCTAGATACGGATATTACTTATATGAATGTATATGACGAAATGTTGTATCCGTTAGAATGACTAAAAGGCCCACGCAAACTTCATCCCTAATTCAGCTCCTGCAAAGGAGAAGTGATTGGTCACTTACTGTGACTATTACGAAATATTTTTTTCACATTAATAAGAACGCGTTAAGGCCCCCTCCACACCTAAGGAAGAAAAGTGAGTAACAAGTGTTTTGTTTTAGCATAAAACATAACATGTAGTTTTGATAAAATTGCGCATACGCGTAACGGATTTTCTTTGTTTGACCCATCAAAAGTGTGTTACTGTAAGGCTTGGGAGAGGAAAGTTATCGAGTTTTTTACAGAACAGCGAGATAAAATTAAACCGAAAGCAAACACAGGACTAAGTGTATGGGTTTGATTATGCGTTGTAGAATGCTCAGCTTGGACGAAAACATTTTGTCAAACTTTTTTGCCTGTTTTAATTTTCCTCATTCTTACTCACGTGGATGTTTGGGAAAGTTAATTAAGAAATATAAATATTTTAAGACTGTATGCCTGGTATGATGGCCTACGCTGTGTTTAGATAAAAGAAACTTGGCTTTTATCAAACAGATGATAGAGCATGCTGGGAAAGGCAGGACCGAAATGCTTTCGGATGGCATGATAAATAAAGAAATTTAATTATTCGAGCGCATGTTTGGGAGAATACGTGGGAACGTCTCTTTATCTTATTTATTCATGAGAAATGGAACCTTATTATTAACCAATCAAAACAAGTACCTTTTTCAACGCTTAATTAAAAATGTAGTAATCTTACGGAACTGTAAAAGTGCAAAAAAATCTCACCCGGAAATAACTACGCAGTGAGATCTTTAAATGACCTTCGCAATGTAACAGTGCCATGTGACGGATATCACCAAATCAACTAAACGAGGCGACGGAAATCTACATGCTAGGTTCTATTTGAACTATTATTTATCTTATATATTCATACTCTATATAAATTATATTTTGATAGATTGATTTTGTTATTAAAATATGATTTAAAATCATAAAAAAACAGCTACACCTTATAAATTTCAAAATAACTTTTTTTGTGCATCGGAAACACATCCAAACTCCTACGTAACGCCTGTCAAGCATTAACGTTTTTTCCCATCATGACGTAACAAAAAGGATCGACGGAGGAGAGCGTATTGACGAGCATGTAGGTATTTAAGCGAGTTCATTTCACTTCCACTTGCAAAGGAGATATAAGAGCTGATATGATTAGCAGTTATTAATTTTTTTGCTAATTCTTTGAAGTGTTTTTGTTCAAGCTGAAACTTATATTTTAATAACGAGAATTTACTGTGTAGACCCACTTTTGGTTTTATGTATTTTAAAAATCGTATACTATAAACTACTGCGACATAATATATTGGGTTTTATTTATTTTTATTTTATTTTCATTTTTTTCCAGAATAAAGAATTATATAACGCTGATGACAGCTTTGAAAGGACACAAAATGGAATTTTCAGAACAAAACAACAAGAACAAATCTAGAAGACGGTTTTTCAGAAAGTCAACAAAAACCACTAAAGACAACAATAATAACAACAACAACAACAACAACGATGATTTTCTGCACCTGAAGAACAAGAAGATCATGGTCCCTTACGAGCCTTATGGCGAACTTATATATGTCATTAAAAGTTTCCTTGAGGTAAGAAACCGAATTCATTTTTATATTTTGCGATAAATTTTCTTCTACTCTTCTAAATTTTTAATATAAAGACTTTTGTTAATATACTTATTATAACTTCCGAAATAAGAGCTGAATTTCTTGCAAAAATTTCGTTTCCATCTCAGCAGTCTATCGCTTAAATCTTCATTTATAACCTTTTCTCAATGCTTGAGAATACATACGGACGTGTAGCTTCATCTTGTGTGTCTCTCAAATTGTCGTGCTTCGTGGTAGCTCTTTCTTAATTGTGTGGTCGTTTTGTGGGAAGGCATTTTCTGCACGAAAAACTTAGTTTGGTCGATTATTATGTAACTTACACTGGAATATACGCGAATCAAAAGCGCCAACTTTGGCTCTGGGGCTTGGTAATTTTTTGTATTGAGACTTCCCGTCGCAAAACGAAATGGGGATGAGATTGTGAAAGTGCGAGCATTTCGAGGAATCAAGCGAATATCTCAACAAGAATATCTCGACCAGGATAGATAACGGGAGAATTACTTACAGTGAAAGGGAAAGCGCAACATAACTGTTCGTAATTCGATTAGTCATGCCTATTTTGATCAGATAAGATGTAAACAACACTATAAAAATTACATCTGATAAGCGATAAGACATTTTGAGAAATTTAATTTAGACTCTAGTTAAGTTTCACAAGATTGGGACATCCACAGGTCATTAACAAAAAAAACTGCAGCGTTACTTCCACTGGTTTCATTCCCAGCATTTAATGGATATTGCGTATTTCCTTCATGACTAAACATCGTGAGAAATCGATTTTTAATGACTTCTCTCTTAATTATGTTCTTAATTGATTGGTTTGATTAGGAACGACGCATCCTCCTGTCTCGCGACAACCACGCGGTCAGATGCGTCACTTTTCGCGATGGCAACGCTTTATATTTGTTAAAATAAGGTAATGTCAAGGATACGCTTTTCTTTTCGTTATATCCTTGTCCCCAGAATTTCATTTTTGTTACATCCTTGTGCCCAGGCTCCATTCTCTGATTGCCACTTTATACCGAGAAGTTGAACGTGCTTTTGTATAAGAACACTGAACTTCATTGAAGGCGTTAAATGTTCTCAGTTTTCAAGATTTTGGATTAAATTAAAAACCTTTTGCATTTCAAAACTTAAAAACTTTTAAAATTAGCAATGTTATTGACAAAATGTGTTAGGCTTTTTTGTTTTCAAACAAGGTTATGTATACGATACAAAAATGTTTTGTCAATGTTTTTACACGGTTTCTTCTGGTATAAAAACTTGATTTTTGTACTTAATATATAAATGTATGGCTTAGTTATGCAAACAAAAGACATTTTGGATGAAAAAAAGTACATTTTTTTATTTTTTTATTTTACAGTTTTACGAGTCGTGAAAATGAATGTTACAAATTCTATTTTTAAAACATCGTAATCCTAAATACTTCAAACTTTTTTCTACTTTAACAAGTACCTTAATTATGCGTATAATTACTCATTTATGTAATTAATTAGCATTAATTACATCGCAATGCAGTTGCCATGGCGACTTATAAGATAGTTGATTAAATAAATAGCATATCGAAATAAAAACGAAGACCAAAGCTCTGTTTACACTAAAACTAATCAAATAAATTTTACTGTACACTAAGATTTTAATAAAAATCCAGGCGTGAAATAAACTCGATTTGATTTATTTTTCTAAAAGATATTTATCTCTCGTATATAAATAGCGTTAACACCCACCTAAAGTATGTTTTTGTTTCTTCAAAAAAAAAACGGTATAATGTAAACACGGCTTAATCTTATTAAATCATTTAACAGTCTTATCTCCTTTCAATGGAAAAACGTTTTCAACGTTCATTTTTTGAAGCAAAAAAAGTGTTTAAACACGAAGACGAGTTTAAATGGTTTCGGCAAGAATTAATTTTACCAAAATAAATATTGTCATGTCAACATCACAAAAGAAAAAAATTAAGGTGGAAATTTAATTAGTGTGACCAGGGACTTTGAACTAAATTGTGTTGAATAGGTATATGTTTCTTGGTGAGTTATATTTTGGTTTAAGAACAAAACGTTGTTCATTTTCTTTATTTTCGTCCCCGAAGTTTTTTGAGATGAAACTTTGTCTCAAAGAGCTCTGGGGACAAGAATGCATTTTCACTACTTTAAAGTTTTTTTGCTGACAAAAAATGACGTATATGGTTATAAACATGAGTTACGTAACCAGAAAAAATAATTTCTTCCTAATCTGGTTTCCCGGTTTGTTGCATCGGATACCACTAAGATTAGCTGGAGATACTGCGGTTAACAGTGCAAGATATCAGACAATAACGTCACGATGACGTAACGTCGATTAAAATTTAAGACGGAAGAACGAAATTTACATTAAAAGTTAATTCTCGATAAAGGTCGTTCCCAGTTTTTTTGTTCTATGATTGTCTATCATGTTGGAAAAGATTGAGAGACTGGGAACGAAACGGTCTAATCATAATATATTAATGACACGTGTTTTATTTTAACCATGTGGTAAAAACTTTAAAATATTCAAGAAGGTTTTTCAATAGAAAAATGTAAAGCATCGGGCCAGTTCATTTTCTTTTTCATTATTTGGGGACCTGTTGAACGATGTGAGTAAAAATTGTTATGGTGAAAAGTTTCAACGATTATTTTGTGGCAATGTTTTCCAGTCATATCACAAGGTTGGGAAGACAATTCGAAAAATAAAAATAAAAATTTTCTTTTATTCTCTAAAATTCAAATACTATCCATTTATCTAAGTGAAAAAGACGTTCGAGAAGAACAACCGTATTTTCAAGTTTTTTTTCTCTGCGAAAATAGACTGGGAACAAACTTGCCATGACTTTAAGAATTATACATAAAACTCATTTTCTGAATAATTTTTAAACATTCTGTTTAACTCTCCCCCGTGGTAAAGCCCTGAGCTTTTACTGTCGCTGTTTATAACGATGGAGAGCCAGTATTCGAACAGCTTATCGCGATATGTTCTATTGATCTTCAGACGCAAGATTTCATTTTCGGCACAACAAACAAAGCAGAAAGCGCTTCATTCAAACTGTATTTGTTTCTTCATATCTCTTTACTTAAATGTCTTTAAGGTTTATTTTATATTTCCAACAGTTTCAAAGTGTTCTGTTAAAATATTAAACGTAGTTTAAAGTAATTTAAGTTCGGTATTTTTCATATTGTCTATCTTGTTACCATTGCGATTGTTTTTAATCATTTATTTATTTATTATTTCTACAAATTCATCAATATTTTTTTTCACAGTCAAATAATGTGTGCATGGAGAAGCATCCCGATAAACCAATTTTGTTTTTATTTAGATAAAAGAAATGATGGAGGTGACATCGGGCGAGTATATAAAGAACGAGGTTAAAGAAACGAGTCTTATTGACGATGATGATCTACTGGATATTAAAGAAACGAGCCTTACCGATTGGAGTGAAGATGAAAGTGAAAAGCTAAGCAATAAAGGCTTACACAGTAATTCTTCGTTCACTGATATTTGTGACGAGTTCTCAAAGTTTTTAAGTCAAGAAGGAGATGTATCGGAGATTAAAGAAACGCGACTTACAGATGACGATGACATGATATCTATGCCAAAAGAAACAGACCTACGAGAGGATATCACCTTTGAAATTAAAGAAACAGACCTAACTGATTTTCACGATATTGAGATTAAAGAAACGGACTTCAGTCATGGTAATATTAGCACTGACATTAAAGAAACAGACCTTACTGGAAGTGACGACGACTTTGATTATCTCGATGTTGTTAGTAATCACTCGAGCGAAATTAGTAAAAACAATTTGGTTAACAAAGACAAACAAAACTATTCTTCCTCGCTGTTTATTGAAACCGTTGCTAATTCTTATGGAGATAAATTATATGATGACAATACTTTAACTGATCATAAAAGCACAACTCTTGATGATGGAGATAAAACGCTAGAGAACGAAGATGAAGCACTTAATGGTGGAGATAACTTTTCTGACAGTATAAGATTTCAGGACATCGAGACGGATTATTTTGAAACTGATTGTGAGAACGAAACTAAGGACTATGACCACACCAAAATTAAATTTCAAGACTTAGAAAGTGACTTCTTTGAGACGGACTGTGAGGCCATGGAAACTACTGTTAACTCACGAAATGGATATTTTCAAGACATTGAAAGTGACTTTTTCGATGACGGTGATGATTCCCCAATCAAGGAATCACCAAGCTTAAATCTCAAAACAAATAAACCCCGAACTGAAACTTATTCCAAAAAGTCCGTGACCGAGAAAAACAAAACAGCTGCTATGAGCAACACCTTGCTGAGGTCCACCATTAGTGAACTAGAAAAAGCTCTGAACGACAGTAATATTCTTCTCTCTAAAAGAGATCAAAAAATTCAAGAGCTTCGCTCGCGAAATAACGAATTAACCAGAGGTTTGAACAGAGAGCTTGATAATGCGTCACAAATGAAGTTGTTGCTGCTTGAAAAGGATGCACTGATAGCTGAACGAGAAGTCAAAATATCTGAACTACAAAACGAAATTAAAACCATCAACACAGAACTCATTGATCTGCGCTTGTATAAAATAAACAATATTTCTTATAACGAATCAAGTACAGAAATTACAGACTCTGTATCGAACGATAATTACGGCAGACGAACGCTGGAAAGCGAAAAAATGTCAGGGTACAAAATGGAGAGAAAAGCTTCCAATGATAGTCAGAAAGACACAAGTAAACAACATCAATGTCGGTACAAAAGACAGCAAAAAGATCACGTGACGAAAACTGTGAGTAGCGAGAGCAGATGTTCGCACAGTGAACAAACAACACGAACAACTGAGTATCAATCTGGTACATCGAGTCCAGTCATGGATGAGAAGGTCACAAAGACAGAATTGCATTCAATTTACGCATGAAATTTATGAGAGACGCGTTTTTTTATTACATGATCGGGTTTCATTCGGATGAGCAGATCAATGCGATTCTTGCCATTCTTGATTATGGAGATAAAAGACAGGACTTCGTGTTAGAGGCGCACAAAATGAGAAAACTGGGTAAAAAATTCAACGTAACAAAAGTCTCAAGTCGTGGGTTAACTTTCGTGCAGGAAGAAGTCAAATAAAGTATAATGATTTCTTTTGGTATGTTTGACCAAAACATACACGTTTTTAGATATTTTTGTTTTACAACAAACTGTAAATATATGATAATATTATATTAAATTTATTTATTTATATAGAATTCCATAAATATACCAAGTACACTTGAATTCCTGTTCTGTCTTTATTCTACATAGCTACCACATAGATTTAAATTCCAAAGGTTTGGAAACTATTATTTTCAACAAGAACATTCAAGGAGTGTTTCGGGAGATTTTTGACCTTGTTTAGAAGGGTTTGACAAAAACACAGGAATTTAAATGAGAGGAAAAAAAAACGCGACAGTTCTCATGACGTGTGACTAAAAAAGCGCGCCTGTACACATTTCAGGACGTTAACCAGTTTTTATGAAATAGTGGTCAATCTGTATAGAAAAAGTGCCTGTAACGGAAGACCCAAACATTCAAGGAAACTTTTTGTATTTGATGGAAAACAGTTACTTCAAAATACATGGGAGGGGTGGTATTTATTTTATTTACGTTCACTTTCTAAAAAGATTCATTTTATTTCTCACTTATATATTTTTGAATTCGTTATTCACGTTCGACCCGATAGCGGTTGATTTCAAGCAAGTAGCTAGAAGAATTATTAATGTTGGATATAGTTTTGAAGGATGATTTATTTTTGTGATTTTTGGCCAAAAATTTTTTTGTGGGATTAATTTAAGGAATCGGGTTTATCGGGTTCATATAGCGTTTCATTTCTCACTAATAAGCCTCGCAAGAATTCTTCAAGCATTAATTTAGCTTCTTATAAATTATCAACTACACGAAGGCTAACTTATCGTTTTTTTAAGGCCTTGATTACGCAAAAATAATTGAAACGAGTTCAAATATATTTTACCTAATTTTGTAATGCTGTTTTTATTCTTTTAGAATTTGAGCATGATACACCCTGGGACCGTAGCTGGGGGAGAGAGAAGGGTTAATCTCAAAATCTCCTTATTCCTCCCAAAAATTTAAATAAATAAAAAAATAAACTTAATTTGGTGTCAGCTAGCGCCGTGTACACTCACCATCACACTCTCACACTAACCATAACAAAAATTATTGGGCACAACGCGAAACAGTCGTCTAATACAGCATCACTTCAATAAAATTGCAGAATCCAAATAAAAGAATTTACAATGTGAGTACGGCTCAAACATCAACATCAAGCTGTGTGTAACGCAGGAAACGTTCTATTCAAGGACTTTTCTGATTGGCATTGACGGGCTTTAAGTTTTAAGAGAAAGAAATAAACATTAAAAAATCGACATTAAATTAATTTTTAACTTCTCCGAAAAAGATGGTCTCAAGTAGCAATTACAAGGCTTTCTAAAAAATCATTCCTACTTCCAGCTTTTGAATTCGGCAAAAAAATTCCCCTTTAATTTATGCCAATCTTCTAATTCGTAACTTCCACAAGTCAACAAGTCTCGTTTGGATAGCAGCTCACCATTTTATACTATGTCACAAGTTCCCTTATTCTATTTAACTCCTAAAAATGTCTGGAAGATATAACAGGCTGATGAAGTTGTTTGTAGAGAGTTCTGCTTTCTTTAGAGCAAGTAAATGTTATGTTGTTTGCAAAGAGAGCTGTTTAGTGGTTGCTTTTGAGCTTGAAAAATTCAGTTTATCGTAAAGCGCTCTGGGGACAAAAATAGATAGAGATCTAAAGTCAAAAACGCCAATTTATTTGTTCCATTGCATATTAACATTTCAAAACAGAAGGCATTTATCTAATAGGGAAATGCTGCAGAAAAGCGATTATTAATGCAAGATCGATTTGAGCTTTGTGTAATTATGACAAATTTCCAACAATCCTAAGATGTTCCAGTTGCGAAAAGAAGAGAATTATCAAGACTAACTCGTCTTCAGAAATATGGGCTTACCAGAAATAGTGGTGAATAACAACATTTTAACTTTTTTTTTTGGGAGGGGGGGGGGGGGTAGAATAAACTGTTAGTAGGAAAGCTGAAGGCTGTAATAATCACATAATGAGCACGTTCTCGACCGTTTTTTATTCAGTAGAGCTTAGTTCCCACTGAACAGGTTTTTGTGGTGTTGGTTTTAACACCATGGGGTTTAGACCAACACTCCCAAAATTTTAACACCCTAGACTTACAGTGGGAACAAAAACGTGCTGCCTTAACCCTTACTTCTTAATACCGCATTCGATCAAAAATGCATGAAATAAATCCAAGATCTCACTAAATGTGTATCAATTTTTTTCAGACTTTTTGTCTGATGGGCGTCTCAATAAGTTAATGAATGATGACTAAATAGTTAGAATGTCATATGCAAAGGATGAAAATGACATTTACTTTGAATATTTTCATACAGATATTGCAAAAAATATGTGCAAAACAATAGATCTAGCAAACCTAGAATTTATAAAAAAATGCTGACGTCAGCAAAAGCTATTGCTGGCAGTCATCATTTAAGGCGTGAGTTATAATTGTCACGTGACTAAAGGTTTTTTGACTTACAACCCAACACAAAAGAAATTTTGATGATGGAGCATTGCTTTCCAACAGCAACAACTTTTAAAATTGCCATTTTAAAGATGAAAAAAACTACAGTTCGCAAAAAAATGCTGATCAATTATTATAGAAAATTTGGCTTCGTGATTGGTTTAAAACGCGCACGTGATCACAATAAGATCGACAGATTTTGTACGAGTTTTAGCACGACGTCAGCCAGTGTGACATACAAATAATGGGTACTATTAATATAGAGGTCAAGTTTTTAAGTTTGCCAGCAAAAAAAATGTTTCGCTTTTTTTCAGTAGAATAGTTTCATTGTTAGGAGATTGCAGAAATAATATCCCCGCAATGCGCGTGTCAAATCACCTTCTCCTGCTCTGCAAAAGTACTGCTTCATATTCACAAAAAGTTATTCTTCGAACTGTAGCGGAAAATCAACTCAAAACTTCAAACAATTAAAGTTGACCTCGCTTCATTATGGCTTGAACTTTTAAGGAAACTATATATTACGTTCTCCACCCTCTTGCTTTTAACGTTCAGACTTTAACTTAAAATAGTTTGCAAAATAAACAAAATACTGCAGTAGGAGGGTTTATTTAAACCAAGAAAGTTATTCTCTTAAATATGAAGTGATGTTTAGAAGTCAGACGTTTATTAAGTTTATATCTCACTCAATGTAATTTAACATTTGATCGCGTTGACTTTTGTGTTACATTATTAAGTCTATTTTAGTATTTGTGAAGGTTTTTAACATGAAAATTCTACGTGACACGATCCTGCATATCCTTGGTTGTTGTATGTTGTTAACGAGGCTAAATGCTGAAGCAACAGGTAAATGTTTTATTGTTGTTGACAATCTTCCGATTCTGTCCAGGGGACGGAGTTGGTTAAGTCCTGAAGGCGTAAATGCTCCTCTCTTCTCTCAATGATTTTGAAAAACGAAAAAAATAAATTCTTTCTTTTTAGCTAAATTATCAAAACAAACATTGACAACACATAAGCTAAAAAATTTTTTAAAGATTTTCCAACCCTCGGGCCGACCATTGTACCATAACAATGATTAACTTATATAACCTCTTCTCAAGGGCAATTTACCTTTTTGCTTTTGCATTTTATTAGCTCCAAATATTCCCGATATATTTGAACTAAAAACGGTTAGGGGGCCAAGGTCTCCTGGGGACAAGAATACCTGACTAAGTTTCGACTGATATGCATTCTTCTAATCCTAATAAATAATATAAGGAGTATAGGAGACAACTCTCCTTTGCTTTGTGACGAAGATTTTCAGATTCATAAACACGCGTAAAAAATGCAATGCAGATTTTCATACGTTTCAAATAGTTATTTCCTATGTTTCTTGTTTCAGAATGTGTCTACCAAAACATGCGGAGAAGCTACTGGTGTTTATCCATAAAAGATTCCTTACAAATTTATAAAGATTTTGCTTTCATTGACCTTCAGCAATATTATAAAATAAATAAGATGTACATCTCTCCAATGTCACCCACGATGACGCTGTCCAGGACGGTGCATGCGCAGTTCAGTGTAGATGCAAAATCGTGGGACAAAACACAATGGATATTTTCCGTAAGAAAGTTTAATTTTTCTTGTTTATTTTGTGATGCATTTGTGGAGTGAGAGCCTATGTTTTTTTGTTTGTGTTCTCTGTACAAGGATGAAACATATATATAGTTTTTTTAGATTTTATTAAAATACTTTTAAATTAAGTAGTTTTACCTGTTTTTGTTTATAATTGTGAGACAACAGAAATTTTTAGCTAATTAAGGGAATATCAGGAAATATGATTGGGTCTCATGGAAAATTCTAAATTCTCCCCTTCTTTATAGGCAAAATCAGGGAAAAGCCTGAGTAACACACCCCTTCCCCCCCGTATTTTTTATGGAAAACTCAGGGAAATTGGGCAGATTTGTTATGCGTATGTATCATTTCTATCCTCGTTCAGTATATATTTTTCTTTCAGTTTTAAGTAGTGACGATTCTTGTCTTTCAGGAAAATAATTCAATATAAGTAAAAATCAAGAAAATATTGAACAGAATTTGGTACCAAAACTATATAGATAAAAAATAAAGGAAACCGTTTGACAAGATTTGCTCCTGCCAAGACATCCTCTCCAGCATTTTAGCGACTCTTAATAATGAATTTAAGGAATTGTGCTTAACTTGTATTTTGCGGAGCGGGTGGTGACACTTCTTCTTATATCCTCTTCGGAAGAAAGTTTGTGATAGAATAGAATAACTGCACATTATTATATTTTTACTTTTCTTTCTTACACTTGTTTGCACTTCCTACACAAGTACAAGCCCACCCGCGTAAAAGCTCACCCGCGCATAAGCCCACCCGCGCATAAGCCCACCCGCGCATAAGCCTATCCGCGTAAAAGCCAACCTGCGTATAAGCCCAACCTGCGTATAAGCCCAACCTGCGTATAAGCCCATATGTTTTTATGTTTAGTCAGAAGTTAATCCCGGGGAAGAATACGGAATAGTTTTTAACGTTAACGTTATCACAAAATAAATGTTTTAGGTGCTCATTTATAAGTCACTAAAATTCAGTGAGAAACATTCAGTGCTTTCTATTTCAGAGCAACATAAATGGAACCTTTCAACTATCTTCTCCAACTTATGCTCGATTTATAAAAGTTAGTTTAGAAGCCGCCGTTAACAGTGGAAAGTACAAATGCGTTCAAATAATGCCTTCAGGATGTCAAGTGGATAAGAAAGGTGTTTTGTTTGTTTGTTGTTTTTTCGTTTTTTCGTTTTTTCGTTTCCTTGTTTCTTTGTTTCTTTTTATTATTTGTTGTGGTTTATTGTTATGTTTTGTTTTGTTTTTGTTGTTTTTATTGTTTTCATTGTTTATTTGCTTGTTTGTTTGTTTAGTAACTTTATTTTTTGTTTCCAGATATCCCACATTCAAGTTTCCATGATAAAGAAAAGTCGATTCCTTCAAACAAAGGTACCAGTCTATTCAAGTTTGCAAATACCAAGAAATGTTAATGCCAGAAGAACAGTTAAAATTTGATTCGTTATTTGTATTTTATATGTATTTTTTTTTTTTTTACCCAAGTTCTTCTTGAAAACAACACAAATGCGGCATATTATTACATCACTGTTTCATCTTTTAGACAACCATACATATCTTTACATCATTTTCGGTAGCATTCTTGGATGCCTCGTTATCGCTTACATAGCCACATTTATTTGCATGAAACGCCGGCGCCGACTATCTCAACGTAGCACAAGCAACGTCACCTTCACGTCCACGACATCGCCAACGACAAGCGAGTGTGTCACGCTGCTGCCGCATGATAATTTACCACAGTTTAATGAATCTTTACCAAGGAGAAATTTCGAAGGTAACTATACTGGCAATCGACCTCCGCTTCCGAAGAATGCGTACCAGGAGACGTATGTTCAGTTACATGGGGCACATACCATTCCAACTGACAATGCGAGCGACAAAAATAACTACTACGAATCGCCGACAGATATGTTTAAGCGATGACGTTGCAGTGTAAGCATCCATGAAAAAGAGCGGCTGTTGTACCAATGGTATGGAGAGTCTATCAGCCTAAAGGACTTATATAAAGACATAATTTTTTAAATGCTTTGATAAAATAAAATGAAGAAGGCCCCTTCTGTTTTATACTTTTCTATACTGTTAAAAATATGTTATAGATCAAGCCGAGATTTTAAAAACAGTCCCCTTGTTTTTAAGAACTAGTCGCAAGCTGTTGAAAATATACGACAATTCTTTCGTCGGTAAAATTAATGGTTATTTGTTCCCGTCCGTATTCTTAGCTACCATCTTTGGCTTACACACGGAAAGTTAGTAATATAATATAGACTCGTCGTTAACCCGCGGAAAAATTCACGGGGTTGCGCGTCCTTTATATACCGCATTTTGTGTGTTTTGCTACATGAGGTACCATTTTGCGCAGAGACAGACAGAATAAGGCTACTATTAAAGGCTAAAAATTGATGCCGTCCTTTTTAGAAATCCTTGTAAATAAATTCTAATACTGAAAATAATATTTCCAACTTTTTTATCTATAGGTCGGTTGTACATATAGTGCAGACTGTCCATAGCGCTTAACTGTGGGACAGCTTTCACGCGGTTTTTAACAGCATATCTACGTGACCTCTTCTAAGCATTAAAATGCCTAAATTCCGAAACTTAAAAAGTAAGTCTGATACAGAACAAAAATCTATCACACAGTTTCATGAACATCCTCTAAGAAGTTTCAAGTCAATCATTTTTTCCATCAGTTAATGTACTACCTTTTTGATTTCCAAGAAATGAGTCCATGAAAGCACATCTATGACTACGAAGCAAATTGACTTTTCTCTTAAATGTTAATGGCTTCACTTCAATTGCTCGAATTAAAAGTCATAAAACAAGCCCACACCAAGTACATGTTAGAAGGTGAGACACGGCCTATGTACCATATAATTAATATCCGTTGGGAAAGATATTACAATATTAAAGCCCACTTAAGAACGACAAAAGTCGACAATTTTTCAAAAATTTGATTTTTTGTGTTTTTGTCATCTTTAAACAGAGAATTTAATGCATATTCTTGAAATATAAGTGTTGAACCTTTCCACCCTTAGATTAATAAACTCCCAAGATATAACTAAATACCCTAAAATTTTCTTCGCTCGTAACCCTGCCCTAAAGGCCAATTATTTTATTTTCCACAAAATCAAATTCAGAAAAAACAATATACAATTCTGCGTTTCTCTTACACGGAAATTTTCTGTCACCATCGCGTTCCTTTTATGATTCAATTTCTACGCATAAATTATTTTATTTTTAAAACTCCCAAGTTCAATGCGACAATGGAGCAGTCAAGCCTGTCCATCGCACTGTCTCTGATATAAAAAAAATCAAAAAGTCTTGTAAGCAAGATTCAGTTAATGTTTCATGTTTCTACATGCTAAATTGGCGCTTCAGACAAGCAATTAAAACAACTAAAAGTCCCCAACATTTCAGAAGGAGATCTCACATTATAATCCACATAACTTAAAGAAAAATTACAAATAAGAGTCATTTCTGAGACAGCGCTCGCGAGTAAATGCAGCACATAATAGTCGAACATGAATTGCGTAACTTAAAAAACTCGTCATCGCCGTCACTTTAGCGACTCTGTCAAAAAACTCAGCAAAGATAGTGCGTGCGTGCGTGCGTGATGGTTCTGCAATATAAAGTTTTTTAAAACTGCTTTGCTAATATTAAAACAACACAGCATGACTGATAGCCTTGTGGTAGAGCGTTCGCTTCCAGTGCGGGAGGTCTTGGGTTCAAACCCCGGCCGAGTCATGCCGGAGACTATAAAAGTGTGAATTTATCCTAGCATGAGAATATGATTGATATCTTAGGCGGTTGTCTAGTTAAGCGATTGCTGTGCTTGCACAATTTTCGTAGCTCAAATGGGAGCTTTAAATCCGCTAGGACCCCCTTCGCAGGACCCTCGTTGATAGCAGTACCAATAGGAACTGAAGAGGCTATCCTGGGTAAATAATTTCAATAATAATAATAATAACAATTGCTTCTATGTTCTCTTTTTCAAAGAAAAAAAAGTGCCTTTAGAAACAGATATGTTTTTTTTGTTTGTTCTGTGGTGGCGTTGGTGGTAGTGGTGGAGAAGGTGGCGGCGCTGGTAATGGTAATGGTGGTGGTGAAGGTGGTGGAGAAACTGGGCAGGAGGTAAATATAAAAACTACTTTGGTACAAGAATTTGTCAAATTTATAACATTCCGTATCTTTGCGTGTCAGGAAACGTTTTTAAACATTTAAGAACGGCTTTTTTCGCATCATCTGGACCAAAATCTAAGCATTTTCTCTTGGGAATATTAAAGAATTTTACTCCAACAACACTTGCAATTATCTTTTGTAGTGTTCCCAATATTCCGTTCTTTTTATCTTTCGAAATCTATGCAATAAAATAAGAACTTTTTACATAAAACTTTGATAACTACCTCGCCTTTTTATAAATATTGTTTCTCAATATTAGGAAACTATGTTTCTTTGAACAACTTAAATCTGCTGGCATTCTAAGTAACAAATATTGACTGGCGCAAAAATGAATAATCAATCACTTCATGCATAATTTGCCATTAATTGCACATGGAAGAATATAGATGGATTTTCACGAGTCAAATTGTAAATAATAGTTGTTAGCCTGTGGTAAATTTTCATCAAGTCACTTACTGGTAATAAACAGAATTTGAACTCAGCATCACACTTGCAATCGGTTGCCGTATACTTTCCATCGTTAAATATGCCGTACCCTTTTTTTCCTTTAGCAACGTACCTAACAACATACGTAACATATATATTATCATGTCATGAACAATCAAGTTTATCCTGGTGGTGGTGGTGGTGGTGGTGGTGGTGGTAGTGGATGAGAAGGTGGCAGTTTAAGAGAAAATTTAGTCCAATCAAAATTATTTTCTTTACGCACCTAGATTGAAAAAAGAGTTTAAATGACACATATAAATTTTTTTAATAATTTTCAAACCTTTGCCTTCTGAAGAGCGGTTATGAGAAATTCTCATGAGTATTTCTGTCCATAATATTAATTGTTTTTTGCTTTTCTCGCTGTCCAACAGGATTCTCTATGAGCTTTTTATTACCCAAGTCTACAATGCTATTATTCTTCAAGTCCATGGCCCGCCATATCAATTTTTCTGTTGCCTTACTTTGTGTGATCCGAGTGCACCATTTATGCTGTTATCCAATTGCACCATTTTTATGGCTGGCGAAACAAGAAAAAGAAACAAAAAAGTGTAAGGCAGGATATTTACCTTGGGCAGTGATCATGAGTTCTGCAGCATTTATCAACGTCAGCAAATACTCCCAAATCATCTTTTGTTTTAGCAGTATTATTCTCTCCACACCAAAGTGTTCCTAAATTGTAGTTGAAATAAAATGCAATTGTTTTGCAAAAAGTAGAATGACTTGCAAATTTTCTAGGTTGACCAAAGAAAAGAAGAGAGAGAAAAAAAAAGAGATTGTAGCCATAGCACATGAGAAAACCAAATTCAATTATCTCGTCCGGCGACGATGCAGCATAATGTACCACAGACTTCGTACTAAGACTGTGCATGCTGATAATTATTCCAGCTGAGCGGATAAAGGAAGTCCAAAATATTTAACAAGCAACAAACCGTAATTCAGACAGGTAATCTAACTTAAAACGAAAATGTACAGGATGATAAAATCAGCCCAATTTATTTATTGAAAAAAATGTACAATGCCGTAGAAAGCAGGGTGCAGGAAGTAGGGGAGGGGGGGGGAGGGGTGGATTAGCCTCCAAATATGTTGTTTTTTCAAAAAGATATTATGTTAAAAATACAACGCAAAAACAATAACATCGTTTCGTTTTCTTTTTTTAGAACTAATCTATTTCGCTGATATATCCAGCAATCTAGACGTGCTAAATCTTCGCCTGGGACGCACATAAACTTCATTATATAAAATCAATATTAACCCAAAAAATTTGCTTCCCGCGGCACTGATATATGTGTGACAATTAACTTTGAAATTTCTTACAAACCTTTAATAATTTTTCCACCAAACTCTCTCACGTCTGGTGTCACTTCTCCTTCTCCATTAGCTACAAAGTAGAGGATTGGTTAGTTGATTTCTGCACATTTGATTGGCTGTTTTTGCATTTGCTGACAAACCTTACCAAGTTAATAATTTGTCAAAATAAAGGTTTTCGTCTATGCAGCCACGAAACATTTAACTTAATCAGAAATTTTTTTTTTTTTCCTTGAACCAAAATTTATTTGAAGTAATACAGCGTTCCCGAATTTCATAAATTAAAATAATTATGACGTCATCCAAAATTTTAAAATTTGTCTATGCTCTTCAAATAAGGATTTTCAGATAGAATATCAAATTATCATGACAAAACTGAAGTTTTTAGAGCAATATAATATTCTGGTTGGATTTTATTTGGATTTGAAGAAAATAATTATTTTGAAAACGAGGCTCGGCTATATGAAGGGTTTGACCGTAACTTTCAGCTCGCAATTGAGACACTTAACGAACAGAAATATTTACGAAATTAGGTAATTTGTTCTACCTTTTGCTAAGGAACTTAGGGATAGAATCATTTTTAGTATCGACCTCTTTAATTGAGTTTGGCATAATTAAGAAATTCGGGAGAGGTCTATTACTGTGCACTTGTGAGAACAAAAATCTTTCCCAACTTCAGTCATTTCATCGATAATGACATTTTATTTTCCAACAAAAGTACGAAAAAAACGCCGAAAAAACAAAGAAAAAAAATAGTGTCGATTATACAGTTTTATGATTGATGAAATCGCCATTTCTGGCTTGAATTATGCATTATACTTTAGCCATTCTGATTATTTCTCATACCAGTAATAACTTTTCGGCATCAAATATTAGATGCCATAATTTCGCCTAACTACCTTCACAATTTTATACCAAAACAAAAACAATAAAGATTTTCTGCAAAAAAAATATTCCAAGCTAAGGACATACAGAAAGTGAAAAAGCTATTCTTATAGCTATGCTACCTTCCTTTAAGATCTGAATCAGGTCTTCTTCTATTTTAGAAAGGTCCAAACTCGAAAAATCCGATATGTCAGATAATTGCTGTATTTTCTTGGAAATGTTGTCCCTCGTAGCTACAGAAGCGCCATTGACCAAGTTGAACATAATTGTAAATGATAAGAGTGACTTCCTATTGCAAGAAATCATAAAATTACATTTTCATTATTTAATATCCTTTCAACTGTCCATCCTCTTTTACTTTCTCAGCAGACAACAAGTTTTTTAGGCTCTCCTTAGACATCACTAAATCCTGGATCCTGAAAAGCTTTGTTGTTTAGTTGATTTCAAGAATAATGGTCGATGTTCATGTTGTACTGTTGTACTGTAGAACATGAAACCTTAAAGTTAAAACCAAGCGAGGTT
Source organism: Hydractinia echinata (assembly GCA_030067915.1). Lineage (NCBI taxonomy): Eukaryota > Metazoa > Cnidaria > Hydrozoa > Anthoathecata > Hydractiniidae > Hydractinia > Hydractinia echinata. The sequence continues at coordinate 1,388,632 of JASGCC010000006.1, forward strand.
AGCTACAACAACAGCTGTTAAGTTTGCAACAATGTGTTTTTGATTGCGAGAGGTTTATATCCTACAATGAAACAAACAATGAAACAACTGGGCTTAAAAAATAAATTTCTCATGTAACCATAAGAATCCAAAAGTTATGGTAGATTTTTGTTTTCATATCACATAGAAAAAAAAATGCATAAAACATTTGTCTGCCATGAACATCGATTTTTTGGCCTACTGTTGAAAGAAATAGAATTAGTTTAGGGCTTACCAAGTAAACATTTTAACGTCTTTATATTTTAACCACTGCAGATCTTTTCAGCAAATGTAAAAAAAGCGGATTGCTTTTTTACGTTTATAGATTCAAGGTGAACTTTAATAAACAAATTGCACCCACTGAACATATTCTGCATAATGCCAATATTGTAAAGCCTGTTAAAATGATGGCATTGGTTACTATCGTTTGCGTGATAACGTGAGCAACTTTTCTTCAAGGGTTATAAATCATTATATTGTACCAGTAAACATGTTTTGATTTTTCACTGAACACCAATTGCGATTTGGCAAACCTTCTGATCATATTCTGCATTCAATGCCAATTTCGTGAAGTCTGTCAAAATAGCTGCGCATAGTTCCGGTAGTTGCGCACAGTATTTATTTCGGACCCGCAGAGTATTTCAAATACTTCATACAAACTGGCGAACAAGAATGCACGAAATTGCGACGCAATGAAATTTTTAGCGGCTAGTCTCTATAACAAATGTGTAATTTCTTTGCCGGTTCAAAACAGTCACCTGTTTGGAATACGGTTTATAGTAGCGGTGTACACTTTAAAGGTTCCTCTTGATATTTTCCCATACTGCTATTGAAAGAGACATAAGGAAAAGAGACAGTGTTAAATTTGGATAATTATTTTCTTGAATAAACACTGAATTAATACATATGCATATTGTCCTGTTACCACAAAATACAAATTTTATTCGTTTACCCACTGCCTATTGTAAAGTTCGCAAAAATCTTAGCCTAGAGAAGCTTCCTTATTTTCATTACGAAGCCATGGGAAATTTTGGAGATTAATAACGGTCTCTCAAGTGCTGTGTCAAGAGGTGCAAGCAAATAAAACACATTGGGCGATTTTCCTTTGCAAACAACACGTCCCTCCCCCTTACGTTTTACATGTTAAAAGATGTAAACGTGGTAGATTAACCATAAGAAGGAGAGAATTACATTCCCGTTTCACAATGAATAGAATAAAAACTTCACTTTGACTTGAGTCAAATGCTATATTAAATTAATTAGTGCAAAAGGACGTATTGTTTCAAACCAATGCCTTGAAATTCTTAAAGTACAACAATGAAACCAATAAGCAAAAATGTTTTTTTCCGCAATACGTCATGTTACATAGAAAATGCTGTTAATTCCTGCAACGCATGACAAGGCCCAATATTACCTGTTTATAATAAACAAATAAAACTACAATCGTGGACATAATATATTGGAAACAAGAGCGGAATTTTGAAGCTCGCAACCACAAGAAATTAATACGACATTTCTATGTAAATAACACGCACTGGGAACTTAGGACTTAGTATCTTAGGTTAGTCAAAATAAGTTATAAACACAAAAGATTGCACTGGGGGAAGCGGCGGAATCTTCACACACTTAGGGTAAAAACACCGAAAGTTTAATTAAAAGCTTTTAATTTTTAATTTACCCTGTAACTTTACCCTGAAGGCCAATTATCTTATTTTCCAAGAAATTACATTTAGAAAAAAATAATCAACAATTACGCGTTGCGTTACATTTATAATTTAATTTTTACGAATAATTTTATTTTCACCACTCTTGAGTTTAATGAAAGCCTGGTCTAGGTAAAATTTATCGTACTTTCTCTAAAATGAAAATATCAAAGCATTGGAAACAAGATTTATTTCATGTCTCCGGTTTGTATGTGCTTAAATGTTATTTCGGAACCAATAGAACATCTGAACACGAGTGTTCCCAACAACTCAGAAAGAGTGCCTGCGTGGTAATTCACGTGACTTTAAAAAAATATAACCAACGAGAATCATTTCTGAGACTTCCGTGGAAATGAAGCACCAAGTGAAATTAAAGCGCGCTAAACGGTCAAACAGGAAGGGTGTGACCTAAATAAATCGCTGTCTCTTTTTTAACTTAGAGGGATTACCTGTTAAGGACGTTACTGTCACTTTAGCCACCCTGTTGAAACAAATCGGCAGAGATTGGGAGGGGTAGATCTGAAACTTTTTGGACTCCATAGGACAAAGACTTCCTGGTTAATATTAAAATAACACTACAAATAAATATTTAATTGTATAACTATATATAATATTTTACGATCTATTTTTCACGCATTTAGATACGACGTTTTTTGGTACACAAGTGAGAAGCCAAAGTCAAAGCTCTTAAAAGTTTATTCAATTCTAAATCAAAATCAAGGCGTTGTTTACAAGCTGTACGATTTATTACGTTTGTACTACTCAATCCAATCGTTTACTACTTCCGTTCCAGGAAACTTTTTTAAACTTTTAAGAACGGCTCTTTTCGCATTATCAGGACCAAAATGCAAGCATTTTCTTTTGGGAGCACTGAAGAACATTGCTCCAACAGTGTTTGCAACTATCAGCTGTAGCTTCGCAAATAACCCGTTCTTCTGCTCCCTCGAAATCTGTGCAAAAGAATGATTAGAAATTATATAAACACGAGCATAAGAAACTCATTTCGTTCTACCTTGCTTTCCAACAAATGTCTTAACACTCATTTTTTTCTTGAAGTGTATAAAAGATGGATGCTACAACGCTATTTTAATTAAAAACTATGTTTCTTTGAACGACTTAAATCTCTTAAAATTCTAAGGGGCCGATCACATGAGGCGAGTTGGCCCGGTTAACTGGACTAGCTCGATTAGAAGGGCTGATAATTTTGTACCATCTCACAAGAAAAAATCGGTCGGAACATCCGACAGGAGCAATGACATAAGAAATTTCCAGCCCACCTAGCCGAAATATCGACGCTTGGTTCAACAAAGCAAGATATCAATAATCCAGGCTGGCTCATGTGATTTTACTTTCTATAAGTAAAGCTTGGCTCATGTGATTAGCCCCTGAGTAACATTGACTGAAGATAGAATAAAACATTTAAACGACCAATGTTGTTAAGAAACGCAAGACATAAAAACTGATTCTATCTTTCGCGTGTTTTTGTAAATATGACGATCAAAAGAATAAAGATGGATTTCCACGAGGCGAATTAAAAATATTATTTGGCGGCAAAAATAAGAAAGAAAAAACATGTGGCTAATTTAAAATCCGGATACAAAAAATCTTTTAAGTATTGAAAACAAAACATTTATCTGAACACTTACCAGTAAAAAGTTTTTCATCTAAGTATAAACACTACTGATTGCATTCCGAGTGGTTAAAAGTTTACAGCGAAATATTTCACAGCTAAAAACTATTTCTACTTTTCAGCGATTTTTTCAATGTAAAGTCAAAACAAATAAAACTGCGCATGCGCATGTACATTTCACCAGCCGTTAGCCGTTCAATTCGCTTCGGGGAAATCTCCATCAATTCACTTACTGGTAGTAAACAAGATTTAAACTTATCATCACACTTGCAATCGGTTGCCATATACTTTCCATCGTTTAATATGCCGTACCCTTTTTTTCCTTTAGCAACGTACCTAACAACATGCGTAACATAAATATTATCATGCCATTGAAAAATCTAGCTTATCCTTGGCTGCTTTTCGACAGCTGCAGTTGCTATCAACGGGCAATGGCTGAAATTATTTTTGACGGTTTATTAGACAGGAAGACAATTAATGAATTAACTGAGGAAAAATTTTGTCCAGCCAAAGTTATTATCATTACGGACGTGGTTGGAAACAATAGTTTGACACCTTTTGTACAACTTTTTCTTGTAATTTTTAAACCTTCGCATGGAAATGATACGATAAATGATTTTTCTGTCCATAACGTTAAAGGTGTCTTGCCATTCTTGCTGTCCAACCGGATTTTTTATAAGCTCTTTATTATCCAAGTCTATAATCTCATCATTCCTAAAGCCTGATCAAAACCTTGGAAGTCTAATCAAACCTTAATTTGTGTGATCCGATTTCACCATTGTTATTGCCAGAGTAACAAAAAAATAAAGGGACGAAAAAAGAGTAAGCCTGTATAACAGGATATTTACCTTGGACATTGATCATGTGTTCTGCAGCATTTGTCAACCTCAGTAAACAATCCTAAATCATCTTTTGATCTAGCAGTATTATTCTTTCCACACCAAAGTGTTCCTAAATTGTAGATGGAATAAAATAGAATTATTTGGTTATTACAAATTTTTGCAAAAAGTATGTGTGGCAATTAACTTCAAAACTTCTTACAAACCTTTAATAATTTTTCCACCAAGTTCTCTCACGTCCGGTGTTACTTCACCTTCTCCATTAGCTACAAAGGAAAGAGTTGGTAAGTTACTTTTTTTAGGAAATAGACGCAAAATACAAAGAAAATGAAGAATGCTGAATATAAGATTGATGACCTCCACATTTCCCACTAATTATGCATGACGTCTACATTTCCCACTAATTATGCACGACGTGCACATTTTCCACTAATTATGCATGATGTTATGAAAACGTTGGGTGCGCTGTATTTCATACTTTAGCAAGAATTATAACTGCAACATAAATTTTAACATTTAGCTATTCTGATATGGCTTAGAGAAGCACAAATTTTCTGCATTAAATATTGGGTGTTATAATTTCGCCTAACATTTAAAGTCTTATACTACAAAAACCAATAAAATTTTCCACAAAAAAAAAGGAAATAGGTTCCAAGTTAAGGCCTAAAATATCAATTTTGAAACAAAAACAATAATTCTTACACAAGAGAAAAAATATTCTTACCTTCTTTCAAGATCTCAATCAACTCTTCTTCTCTCTTAGAAAGGTCCAAACTGGAAAAATCCGATACGTCAGATAGTTGCTGTATTCTCTTAGAAATGTTTTCCCTGGTAGCCACAGAAGCGCTATGGACCAAGTTGAACACAATTGCGAATGATAGAAGTGAGTACCTGTTGCAAGAAGTCATGAAATTACATTTCTATTTCCTTTTTCACTTTCTTAAAAAGACATCTGCATCCGTAGCAGGCAATTTCTTTTCTTTCAATTTTTATCATTAAAAGGGCTGTTGGTTTTCGATTTGATAGATTACAAAAATAGGCAAGCTAATGTAATGAAAAAGTTTATGACCACTGGGAACACAAACAACACTTTAAATCTATTGAAATGACATATTGGACGACCAACAATAACAACCGAGCGAACAGAGAGGTTCCCTATATATTTGGCTTTTATAATTAACTAATTTGCTTAACCACTCCTAATATCCTAAGCTACTAGAATCTAAGCAATCCAATTTCTTTAATTAAATTAGGAATCTTAAGTACAAGCTCCCTGATATTCCGATTCACTGTTAGACTGGAGTACAGTCACATCATTCTTGGTTCTATAACCAGAAGTAACAAGTGGCGCGTGGCCTTGTGGCTATGGAGTTCGCTTCGTAATCACAAGGTCCGTGGTTCGGTCCACAGCGCGGGTATGTTTAGCAAGTGTCTTTACCACAGCTACGGGTCAAGGGAAATTAGGTAGGTAATGCCGGTGTATACTTAATGTATACATTCCGAACACAGGACCCACATTGATAACAGTGTTTCCAACACTGGAGTGGCTATATCCTGTATAAATATTCGGAATAATAATAATAATAACAGATGTTACACAACAAATTTCACCCAAAATTCAATGCAATATCGTTTCTAAGACCGCTCCTCTGGAAATCAGAATACGATTCAGGAAAGTTGGTAGGTAAAACGCGGCATGAACATCGATTTTTTTGCATGCTGAAAGAAATAATTTAGGACTTACCATGAAATCATTTTGACGTCTTTAAGTTTTGATCACTGCAGAAATTTTCAGTAAATGTAAAAAAGCGGGTTGATTTTTTACCGTTATAGATTCAAGGTGAACTTCAGTAAACAAATTGCACCCACTGAACATACTCTGCATGTAATGCCAACATTGCGAAGACTATCAAAATGATTGCATTGGTTACTGTCGTTTGTGTGACATCAAGCGTGATAACGTGAGCAACTATTTTTCAAGGGTTATAAATCATTATATTGCACCAGTACACATGTTTTGATTATCTGATGAACACATATTGCGATTTAGTATACCCTCTGATCATATTCTGCATGTAATGCCAATTTCGTGAAGCCTTTCAAAAAATTGAATTGGTTACACATAGCGCCTTAACGTGAGCAACGTTTTTTTCAAGGGTTATAAATTAGTATCGTGTGTACCAGTAAACACGTTTTGATTTTTCTACTGAACACCAATTGCGATTTGGTATATTTTCTGATCATATTCGGCATGAAATGCCAAAATCTGTTGTATTTAGCGTAGGTGCTTAAAGATTCACTGGCCAAGGTATAGTTGCTCACGGCTTAATTTTTTGGACCCTTAGAGTATTTTAAATGCTTTATACTAACTGCTGAACAAAGATGCACAAAATTGCGACGCAAAAAATATAAATGACTCCGGTGAAATTTTCAGCGACTAGACTTTATAGTAAAGCAGCATTTTATTTGCCCATTCAAAACAATGACTTGTTTGGAATACGGTTTATAATAGCGGTGTTAACTTGGAAGATGCCTTCTGACCTTTCTGAATATTGGCACCATTAGAAGGAACATAAGAGAAAAGATGTTAGATTTGGATAATTAATTTATAAATTTCCTTACCACCAAAATTTTTAAAGCAAGTTATTTTTTACTCTCTTTGTAATTTAAAAAAAGAACAACAATGTATTGCTTCTTACATGAAGTACTTGCTTATGTAACAGGCTCTTCAAAATAAACGCTATCTCACAATCTATTGTAAAGTACGCAGTAGTCTCAGCCTTAACAGCTTCCTTCATTTCGTTACAAAGCTATGGGAAAATTTGGAGATGAATAACGGTCTCTCAAGTGCTGTGTCAAGAGGTGCAAGCAAATAAAACACATTGGACAATTTTCTTTTGAAAACAACACGTCCCTTCCCCTTAAGTTTTCCATGTTAAAAACTGTAAAAGTGGTAAATTAACCCTAAGAAGGAGAGCATCATCATCTTTTCAGTCTCACAATGAATAGAATAAAAACTTCACTTTGACTTGAGTCAAATGCTATATCAAATTAATTGATGCAAGAAGGACTGCTAAACAAAACGTAATGAAGAATTAAGAAGAACTGTTCCCAGCCAATGAGTTCATAAACTGCTAGAAAATACAACGATAAAAACAGTAAGTAAAACTGTTTTTTCCTTAATATGTCATGTTTACATAGAAATGTTGTTCATTCTTGCAACGGATGACAAGGCTCAATATTAGCTGTTTATAACCAGAGATTCATCGTAAACACAAAATATTAACATTAATCAAGGAGGTTTAAAGAGAGAAGGAGATACATCTCAGCAACGTCCATTTAAATTCTATTCAAATTTCTTTTGTTTACGCGCTCCTTTGAACCCATCCGTTGCGCCGCTTTTGCTGTATTTTTACATGCCGAGAGTGAGACGAGTGTTTTAACGACAAAGCAGAATTTTCAAAAAACAAAATATTAAAAGCTATACCGAACATAAATAAAACACATGGCTCCGTCGAGCTATAAGAATTAATGCTGGTGAAGTTTATTATCCCTACTTGCAAAACGATTCGACTGGTATTTGGAGCTTATATTGTGTAAATTGTTGCCTTGAGATATGATATAATTTTATATCTTGTAGATATTTCTGTATGTTCCCTCCTAGTACAGCGTCAGTTGAAAGATTGATAAAACTTTTAAAAAATATTACTGCAGGAGGGGTTGCATATTAGTACATATTTTTTTCTTCAAAGTTATTGAATTTTCGGTATAGAATCGGTGTTCGGTGACTATTGTTTCTTTCATAGAACAAAAGAAAATATTAATCATTCGTTACTATCTCTAATTATTCGTTTTTTGTTGGGTAATGATTTACTTTTATTTCTTCGCGTTTACATTTTCTAATATTGTTTTTTTATCTTTATGTTACCATAATTTCCCTCATATTCGGCTGATTTTACTTATTTTCTGCATATACCACCAGAAATGTTTAAAAACTGATTTTAAACGATCAAAATACAAAACAAACGAGCTTTTACCGCTAGAAAAATAATTTATAATTTATGCAGAAATAACAATGAGCGGTTACTTTTATATTTTACGCGCGAGTTTTCAAAATATTTTGTTTACAAAACTGAATTTGAAAACAATACAGCAACCTGCAAATCGGCAACGGATGGTTTCAATAGAAACTACTGAGATGTATCTCCTTCTCTTTTTAAACCTCCTTGCATTAATAAAGGCAGGTAGCCTAGTTAGTAGATTTGTGGTAGAGCGTTTGCCTCCAATGTGGAAGATCGTGTGTTCAATCCCCGGCTGAGCTATGTCAAAGACTATAAAAGTGTGAATCTTTTCTTCTGTTTAGTGTTCTAGGATGAATATCTTAGGCGGTTGTCTAGTTGAATGGTTGATGCACTTTAATGTCTTCTTTAAGATATACAAATTTTGAAGTAAAAATGACTTAATAAGACACAAAGACCTTTTTAAGATGGAAATTGAACAAAGTCAAAATATATGACCGTAAAATATTACTGTAAAATCAAGCGCACCCGGTTATAAGCGCACCCGTAGTTAAGCGCACCAAATCCTTACCAAGATTTTATTCCCGTTTATAAGCGCACCCTTAGATAAGCGCGTTTACATTAGGAAGATATCGGAAGCAAATTCTACTTAATGAGTGACAAGGATTCAGAGTGCTCGATTCGGATAGTGCTGAGTACGAACAGAGCAATGTGCATTGTGATATTTCTGATGATTCAACAACTGACAAAGATTAAGATTAAGGAGGAGAGACATTTCAGAGCATATAGAACAACTTTACTTTATACTTTATATCAACTTTATAGGGCAATACACATCATTAAAAAAAATTATTCAATTATTTTGTCGTTTTCCCTTGTACCTTATTATTCTCGATTATAAGTGCACACTTGCCAAAGCCCACCCTCAGCTAAGCGCACCAAAGTATTTCTATCACCGCTGATAAGCGCTGCGCTTTATTACCGCATTTTACAGTATGCTAGTCAACGTGGTATACAAAACGTCGGGGAAGTTGGAATGGGATTTGAATAGGCCTTGCATTGCTTACATTTTGTGTTATTCAACCAACAAGTTCCTGTGAAAAGTTACAGTACATATACCCAAATACTGCTCCAGGATTTACTTGATATAAACATAGCACACATCCAGAGATGTTGTGATGGTATTTCGCCAGAAAAATCAAGTAATCCACCGAATAGTAAAAAAAATAGTTAATTTAGCGTCTGCAATGGAGGGTGATATAAATTCATTAGCGCCAGCGTATAAAAAAGGCGCGTTTTGTTCCATTTTTGCGCCGAAAGTTGTCGCCTCTGTCTTTTACAATTAACTAAAATGTGAAATATAAAAGAAAAATACTAGTAGCTAAAATAAAGAAAAAAATATGGAAGGGTACAAGTCAAGTTTGGTAAGAATACTTACTTCTGTTATATGTCTTAAGGAAAGAAGTTGTTGTTGTAGATTTATTATCAGTTTTTGTGATTAAGGTAGCAGAAGTAATTCTCCATCTTCTTGAGAAAGAATAGTTTTTAACCGGGACCCTTTTCGTTTGGTATTTTTAAAAATTAATCCTATTTTAAATAAAAAATAAGACATCGAAAGAAAGGGTTAACCACTGCTAATATCAAGATTTGTATCTTGCGAGCGAACACTCCGTCATTCGTATGAAGCAGTATGCGATGTTAAGTAAGCCCCACTCCTTTTGAGTCAAAATAGGATAAAAGAACGTGTAAGCAGAAGATAATGTATACTTATTTGCCCTCGTCCCTAGGGTCTTGTGGCCCTTTCTTCGAAAGTTAACTCTTCATGCTATGCCCTGAATGCACAAGTATATTTCAGGGAACCGAATTATAAGCAACTGTACTAAAATCTAGAAGGCGGCTAAGTATCTTTAATACAAGTAATATTAGAGACTAGTCGGTAGCCCGCCGATAAATCCACGGGTTCGCCCGTCTTTTATATATCGCATTTCGTGTAGCACGGCTTATTTCTTGCGCACAAACAGACAGAATACAGCTAATATCATTAGAGATATTCAACAAACTATTTCTTGGCATAACCAACGTCGGCTTCAACAGGTGCTTTTTTGTACCTCCAAGATAATCGTTTGTAATCATTTATGGGAATAGTTAAATAAGGTTTACTCTACATCAAGGTAAACAATTAAGCGTGGATACGGATTTTGTTGTGTAACCCAAGCATTTTGGTTGGGTTACACACAACTTTTTTATTAATTTTGAGGGACTAATTACTAGGTGGAGTTACTTTAAACAAAATAAGTCTATAAATAAAGATTTTATACCTTAGGTAACTTAAATTCTAAGCTCTAATTAAGTTCAGGGCAAGAATCAACCTTTTTACTTGTCCACGTTTCGTCCAAAATACTTCGTTAATAAGAAAATAAGTGAATATCTCGAAGGCGACAGTTCATCTAAAAAAACTACTTCAAGTAGACAGGATGCAAATTATTACAGGTAACTCCCGGTATCTCGAACCTCCAAGGGACCAGAGGAAACAGTTCGACTTAACGAATGTTCGACTTAAGCGAAGATCCCGTTAATTCGAACTTAGATAAAAATGAGATATTAGTTCGAGTTAAGGCGAGTTAAGGACAAAAGTGCATGGTAGACATATAATTATAATTTAAAAGAAGACTGTAACTTGTAAGGAAGTAACTTTTGTTACGTGCAATAATGTATTTATTTTCTAACCTTTTTTTCCACTTCTCCAGCCATCCATCTGACGCTTTAAAATTTGTAAGATCAAAACAGCCCTCTCTTTTATCATATTGCCATCAAAAGGAACATTTTGGCTCCTTTGTAAAGAGAACCATTTAAGAACAACTTTTTCGAAATTTCTTGCTACATTACATACCAGTATTCATCTTCCGAACATTCATTTTCTACTTAGACACTAAAAAGTTCGAGTTATATCCGAAGAAATTAACTTAAGGGAGACCAAAAAATGGTACAAGAAAACGAATGTTCGAGTAATCCATGGTTCGAGTTAACGAGTAGTTTTTATAAGGAAGTATTAAGAAATGTCCAAGGGACCGTAGAAAACAGTTCGAGTTAATAAAAGTTCGAGTAAACCGGTGTTCGATTTACAGGGAGTCTACTGTATATTGTTTGAGCGTATTAATTTTTGTGAAGAAATTGGCGCAAAAATTAACGCACGCGAAAATTTTAGTACATAGGAAATCTTTAAAGTGATTAATTAATGCTGGATTTACTTTTGTAGTTCATTGTTAAAGTATTTATGTTTTGAAAATTTATACGATATTTCCGAGATATCGCGAATCCGATCTCAAACAAACATTTTGCGATTTTTTGTTATGGCAAATAAGCGATTTCCCAAACAATTTCGCCTGGAAAAAGAAATGAAATTTATGCTCTTGTTTTGCGGGATTCAATTTTACAAATACCGGCTAAATTTTGCTTAGTGCCGCAAAAATTATTTAACCAAGCATTAATTAATCCTCTTCAGGTAATTCGATGGGTTTTATTTTCTTATACACAACATCCAGCAAAATTTATTTTTTGAAAAAAATTAAAGAATGTGATGTTATTTACATTATAAAGTCTCTAATTTATACACTATTTACATCAAGGTGTCAACATTGCTATCACAACCAACTTCATCCGCAGGCTGCGTGTTGTACAATTCTTTGCTATGTCTCCCTGTCGCGCCTAAAAGATCAATTTCCGTCGCGCTCTATTCACCATAAGTGATGTAATGATATTCTTGTCCGACTCTTGAGCAAAAAGCAACTATGTTCCAAGGACATTTTGAGTTTGTGACAAAATTTGACGAATAAGGTTTGGAAAATACTTTTCTTTAAGACAATGGCATTGACAAACGAACCAAATGTGGTACTGAGGACGAGATTGCGTGTGCTGATTTTTGTCAGAAATCATTCATTCTCAGGATAGATTAAATGGCTGCACTGCGGGCAAAAAAATGACAAGAATTTCTTTTCATAAAATAAATACCCAAAAATGTCCGGTTACAGGGTCGAAGTAGTTATGGTAACAGAACAACAAACATTTAAAAACATTTGTATACATTTGTAACTGTTTGTTCGTTTCTGTTTACTTCTAGTTAAGTAAACTTCTTAAAAGTGTTGTTTACGCTTAGATTAATGCAGAATTTAGCACGTGGATTCGAAATAATGGGGCGCGTATGTGATAAAAAGAAATATTTAAACACGGCTTAACAGAAACAAAACTTTGTTTAATTTTCCTGTGTGAGTCACAAAACAACACGATGAAAGATAATTCCGATAACCCGAATAAACAATCGGAATAATTGGTTAAGGGTTACAAATCTTTACACTGTTAACTCAGAATTATTACTTTTTCGCTGACAAGTAAATTTTTTCACTAGTCACGCAAATTCACAACAAAGAAACATTTAAAGTGTTACAGATAGCTTTTTTAAATTTATTTTTAAAGCCACGTCCAAATTGGGTGTTTTTATTAATAGAAAGCTAGCACTAGTGAAAATTATGTTGTATACGGCATATACTATTTTTTACTAATCTTTCTCAAGAACAAATTAAAAGTGGAAATTACGAGTTCAAAAAGAACAACAAAATGTCAGTCGTTCACTCCATAAATTGAAGATTTAACAACATGGTTGTTTAAGATTCACAACTTACCGCACGAATAACTTTAATTTCCAAGTTTACACAATAACAAAGGAGCTTGGATGATGTTTGGACAGTGCTGGGTGCGAGTATTCCGCCGAACATTTTTTATCACAGCCCAATCTACAAAACCTTAATAAATATGGCGTCATATTGGCGAACAAAAGAAAAGCTGCAATCACGAGTAGCTGTCTAAAATGCTTATGTCAACAAATATTTTTATTTAAAAAAGAATAAGTAAGTAAATAAACAAATATAACTGAAAAATTTAAACTTTGATTACCGCGGTTTGAACGCTTTGTTGTGATTTTAAATATTTACTGATGTAATGCGCGACCATATAGTCATTATTCTCTGCGATGGAGCTTTCGTAGTAGCGGCGAATCGTTGGTGCAATAAAATTGATTTGAATTAAACACAGCTCAAGGTTGATTAACAAAAATTAAAAAGCAGAAAATACGAATTGTTAAAAGAAAAATAGAGAGAGATAAAGAGAGAGCAAGTTACTAGGTAACTGAAGTTATTTTTCGACGCAGTTGCTAAGGCTGTGTCTATATGGATGCCGTTGTGAGTTGCAACTGACTTGACTTCGGGTATAAGCTAGCTACCTTACTGAAGACTTGAAAAGATCGTAAAAAAACCTAGGATCGGTTTGAACTCACTATGGAGTTGGTTTTGTTTTGATACAACTTCCATTCTTAACTGCTGCATATATGCAAATATTTTTTATAAACCCTTTATTTCTGTAATTCAGTCAAAATAGGAGAACGAAACTAAAAAGAACTTTGAACTTTTTTTGTAGTATTTCTTTCCACTAAAATATAAGAACTACCAGATATGCCTTACCTAAAATTACCTAGTGTAACCCGATCTTAATGTCATAAGTGTGTTGTTTTCTATAGGGTATACTAACCTTTCCCACGATGGTCGGTTTGTGTTTTCCGAAGTAAAGGGTCGTGAGAAAATTATGTGTTAATTGCATCAACATAATCTTTAAACAAACCAGAATTCCGAAACAGAATGGAAGACTTTTGAAATCGATGAGCTTCATTCCTATTCAAAAAGACATTTTTCCGTTTAAAGCAGAAAATTTGATATAATCAATAGAGTAACACCCAATCAAATTGCAGCATTATTTTTTTTCTTTTGTTGACTTTATAATCCCGATTCAATTGAGCACTGGATGTTACGTATCAAAGTCATATGCGCTTTAAGGAGAGGGGGTGGGTGGAGCGGGAGGGAAAACTTCTTCCTTCTGAGAAAAAGAGTTTAGTCAATCATGGTTAATGTGGGAACGGGTTTCATCCCATCTAGAGGTGAGGTTTAAAATCCCAAAAATCAGCCCCTCCCTCCCAAAAAAAACACACCTGGGTTGGGGGTTGAGGGGGGGGGGGGGTGGGGGGAGGTTGGTGGGGAATGACCCCTTCCTTCTGTGAAAAAGAATTTTGTCAATCATGGTCAATGTGGGAAGGGGTCCCATTCGATCTAGAGGTTTAAAATCCGAAATGCCAGCCGCTGCCCCCCCCCCCCCCCTCCCTTCACCCTAAAAAAAACACTTCGGTGTACGCTAAGGTCCTGCATACATATAAGCACCCATAATGCTTTAACTGTCTCTGCTAAATAAAATATTTTTACTTCTAGGATGACAGCAAAATACATATGCCCCGGGTTGGCAACTAAACTGGTTGTAATTAATAACGCACATGAAAGTAAGTTTTTTTGGTTTACACATTGAAAAGGCCAATATGTGGCCAATTCAGGAGAATTAAAGCTTTTTAATATTTTCCATTATTTTTAAGAGGTTACATATTTGCACATTCAAAACGGTTCCCGATTTGTAATAAATTTTCTTCTTTCCCACAAAACACATTAATAACATTTTCATTGCAGTGCGAAATCTGCAATATTGGGCGGGCCAACATTTAAAACGAAAATTAGGTATAACTGCGTTATCTAGCCAGGAGACACAGCGTGAGTTTTCATACCAATGAGATATCAGAATAGGTAAGGTTGATAAAAATTGCTTTGGGTTACAAATGAATTTTCTGCTGTCGAATCTATGAGAGAAATTGAATTTTGATGTCTTCGAAGAAAGTTGAGTTGACTAGGCTATGTGCTATTGTGAGAAAATTAGCTATATTCTAGATATTGACAATTATTTTTAAATAACTGAAAAAGTAGAAACAATATTGAATTGAAGAACATTAAATCGTAAAAAAACAAATAAACAAACAAATAAATAAATAAATACCTAAAACTTGTTTTTCTGAATTTCTTCCCATCTAACCAGTACGCGCGCCAAAGAAACCTTCAAAAGCGTATTGCATGGCTAATTCGTAGCATAAGTAACCAGTGGTATTTGTGCGGTAACATAAAAAGAAAACTGTTATCAGAACTCTTAATACGTGCGGTTAACCAGAGCTTCAATATTCACAGCTGGTGAGAAGAAAAGTTGTTAGATTTGTACATTCAAAACAAATTAATATTTAACAAATAGTATAAAAATAAGAAAGAATATAAACTAAACTTTTAAAAATAAATGAATTAAAAATAGCGATATGAATGGGTAATATAGTAAATAAAATTCTTATATCACACACGTTCGCAGCGAATAATTTTTCTAAGAAAAACGCTGGAAAATGTCAACATTTTAAAATACAAGGATGTTAAGATTGAAGAACAATTGCAGAGAGAAAATAAATATCAAAAGGAAAATTAGAATGGTAAGGCTCTTTTCTTATATCTCCTGATGTAAATAAGTAATGGAGATTTTGGTTAATTTTTTACCAGTAATTTACGACGTCAGCATGGCCATTTTTCACGAATTTTGGGACCTTCGTGTGCCCCGACGTGGATTATCTCAGTGTCCGGCGTGCTAGAGATTGTGACTAGCAACTTTTCAGCTCTGTCTGCCTGGCCCACGTGTGTGCAAAAGTAGTCTGCCGGCTGCAGAGAATGTTTTTGTCTAAGATTGAAACCTTTTTGTTAATTTTTGCGACAAATAACATCGTCTAAATGAATGAATGTAGCTACTTTCATCAACGCCCGAGAGATTAAAAGTTAACCGTGCGTTATTTTCCCTTTGTGAGAAAATGTCATGCGCAAGTTTCAATGGAGTTAAGGGATAGGTAGATCGTCATGTTTCCGTGCTCGAGAACAAAAATTACGAAACCTTTACGCATGCGTGACTTATTTCTTCTCCTTCTTTTAATTTTTAATTTGTTTTATTTCGTGCATCTTTGTGGCTACTTCATATTCTGTCATATGTTAGTAAAGGGAAACTTTCCAATTGTTATTGCCCGCTTAGCCTTCGTAATTTGTTGCATACGTAACTTGCATTTGTTTCCAGGTCTTTGTTCTATACATCAGACGTTGCATAGTGAGATTGTCGAAACAATGATAAGAAATTTCACATCTTTTATACTCTCTTTTCAACAGTTTCACCATTTTCGTGAAAATGTTGTTGGTCGATTAACCGGTGGAAAATCCATGGGAGTCGTTTAAAATATATTGCGTTTGCTATTTCAGGCAAAATTATTTCGTGTATTCTTAACACGACAGCAGCCCTTGCGACATATAGACAACGGGTGTTATTAAAGCAGAGAATAGTATCCTCTTTTGACAAAATCCTATTCGTAGTGCAAATGGAAAATAATTTACGTTAGTAATTACTGGCGACAATGTTAAGAATATGTTTTAATAAATGCTTTCAGTGACCAGTGCAGATCAAAATAAATATTTCTTGTGTGTATCCCCCCCCCCCTCCTCCTTCCTACTTTATGGCACATTTGTCAAGCGAGACGGATGTTTTATGTTACCTGAAGGCTCCACATAACGAGGATATAGAAATAACACTACTTTTCTACCATTTTTTTTTTAACAAAAACAAAACATTCCACTCTCACTAGGACTAAAGCAAAACAAAATACCTTATGTACTCCAAAGATGGTTTATGACCCCCCTGTAAATCTGTGAAATTTAATATGTTTTGTAATTTGTCAAGGCCTACACCAGGGTGCAAACAGAAAGGTTGCGGAAAAAGAACAGCATGTGAAATAATTTGAACAGCAATCAAATTTTTAATTTTATAATACCTAAATTAATCTTAAGTAAACAGTTTTTCTTCTACATGTATATTATCTATTGTCATGCACAAAACAATATCACCTTTTTAAAGAGATTAATCCACTAAGCTTAGAGATAATACTGATACTCTCTAAATACATAAATCCTCTTAAGTCCTTTTAAAGCAAGGTCACAAGCAATGTTCCATTTAAAGTGACATGAATCTCAACAGCATCAGAGAAAGGGAAATTTGAATTTTGTTGAGCAAACTAGAAATAGGATGGCGAAAGGCATTTGGAGCAAGAAAGCAAACGAAGGTACAAATTTAATTATACAAATTACATTTCTTCATTACATGAGCTTTATAATCCTGTTTACATGTTGTGGTTTGAGATTATAAATTTCATGAATCTTATTACTGTTTTGGTAATCTTTGTTGATCCATGTTTTTGCAAATATGGAACGTAGCTAGTTCCGTTTAAGATACTTAGAGTAACATTAATTCAATAGCAAAGTCCTATATTCACCACGGATTTTTTCACGCAAAACAGGAAAAATAATAGATTTTTGTTAGCTGATAGGACATGCTTATCTTTCGAGAAATAAAATAAATTCTACCAGTGTTTTCAGCGATAAAAACTTTTAAAATCAATTCGTCCGAAAAATTATTATTCGTTCGAGCTTTATCAGTGTTTGCCGCTTAATATTCTCTTTCCAAATCAATAATGGAAACTAGTGTATTTTTTCAAGAAGAAAAGAAACATATATCATTAAGATGCCTTTCCCAATTATCAATGTTTTCATCTTTCATGCGACTGTAGGTTCGTCTCCAAACATTGATAATGGGGAAAAGGGGGCAAAAATATGAAAACTATGGCAAAAACGAGTTGTTTGACATTTTATTTTGTAACTCCTTCTTAATTTAGTAGTTAAAGTGCCTTACTTTTCGGATATCGTCCCAAGTTAATCTCATCGCGATTTCTTGTCCAATTATTCCAGCTTCTAACCCATTTCCGATTTATTGCGTGTTTATCCTGTTTTCGTCCGGTCGATAACAAATTGACAGATTAAAATGCGAATAATATGATATCATTAAACATCACATTGGTGATGAAATATAAATTTATCCTGCACGTCAATACATGGATTAGCAACTGCATATTTTGAACTTACTTCATTAAATAGGACTTCCTCACTATTGAGAAAGTTCACTAAACAAAAATAAAGATAGCCTACATGGTGGAATTTTTTTGAAAAAAAGAAAAAAATCAAAAACAACATGTGTCTTTCTAAATATATATTTTTCTTCTTCTTTTGATTATGAAATCTTTTAAGTGACTATATGTGAAATTTTTACTTTAATGGGATGAATTAAGGTTTTTAACTCTATAATCTCTTTCTGCTTCCAAAAGCTTCTTAAATTCTACAAACTAGCTCTTTATTAAAAAACATGCATATAAGAAAAACAATATATGACCTTTAACAACGAGTTCCACACAGCAGCATTTCGCGCCCAGTCGAAAAAAACGCCGCGACTTTTATCGCATATGCCAAAACCATTTCCATTTGGCTATTTTTTGCTCATATGCTGTTGCAAAATATGGCTGATGTAAACGGAAGATATTCGTTACTTTAAATTTTGAGTTTAGTCAATACTTATATGACGCAGATATAAACAACAATGTGAGACACGAATGCAAGATACGTAAAAAAATATGTGACAGGGTCGTCATCATACTCCTGTCTAAATGGCTCTGAAAAAAAATATTGTTGCTTTGCATTTCACTGATTCGTGTCTATTTATTTTTTTTGCTCAGATCATTTGATTGATATATTAAATTACGTCTAGACTTTCTGAGATATCATTTTGCATGGAAGTTGAGAGTTACTAAAGAACAAAAAAACCCATAAAGAAACTGATAAAAAAACTATCTAAAACGTGGTAATAACGACGAACTCAAATTATATACACATTTTTATAAGAAACCAAGCAAACCGCCAATTAGTAAAAGATTCTTAAATTTTAAGTTTGTTTTACTAGCAAAAGTTGCTTAACAATTTTCATAATTTTGACAGGTATGTAAAAGGGATATTCAATCAAAAACATGATTTTAACACAGCAAAGAGACTTTGATCAACATATGTACAAGAAAAGATGAAATAATGCCTTTTTCGCGTTATTTATCATCTAAAATGACGCACATTCTGTTAAAATCGTCAATTTTAAGCATTCTTCCGATTTGTCAGGATAACCTACTCCATATTCGTCCACTTGATGGGAGGCATATATGAAAAAAAATTACTTAAAAAAATTTACTTTTTTATAATTAAAAGTTATCCATCTGAAATATTAACCGTTAACACGATATCGTGTAAGTACTTCATAAAATACGACATATTAAGCAGCATATTGGGCAGACTTAGAAGTAATTAAAAAATAATGGCAGGTTGTTAACTGCAGTTTTTTGTCAACAAGCCTAACCACAATCACTTCAGTATGACTACGTACCTAAAATAATTTTTGGGTGATTTAACTTTTAAAGTGTTGTAGTGACGTATAATTGGACATTTTTAAACGATTAGATAAAGCTATCAGAAACAAATAAACAAATAAACAAACAAATAAAAAGAAAAAATTCGGACATTTTGCAATGATATAAACACACGACCCTATATTTTGGATTTCGTGTTATGGTAATCGGTCTGTTCCTACTTCATTTTTCATCGAAAAAATTTTTTGTCCAACTTTGCAATGTGTATAATAGAACCGATTGTTCCTTTAAGGCTAAACCTGACACAGTGAACAAAAAGTTAGCCACATATGTTGGTTGATTTCTAGGTTTACAATTATTTCATCCGAACACCATTTTAGTTGAAAATTAGCCCCAAAATAAAAATTTCAATAAGAAACTTTTGCACAGTGAACAAAAGAAGTAATAACAACATGATGTTGAGAGCAATTCCATTCCATTAGACCAGATAAAACATTGATTCCCTGTGTTACCTGGTCTCATTTCAAATTTTAAATCAGCACCATTTCTGCTTGTAAGTTTCTTCATCAAAAAAGCCATTCTTACAACAACAATAGCAACAAAAAGTACAGAATAAAGAAATGTTAAAATAGAATTTTTTTTCCTGATAAATAACTAGCGTCAGGGCTTTATCACCTACTTAATGTGTTCCTTTATCTAATTTAAAACAGGAAAAGGAAAGGAAAAGCTTTGTATATATTCCATATAGGGGTGTAGACATACCATGTAGACACCAATTTTACTTGTCTACGGAACTTTTTATCACATTTAATTACAGTAATTGTTTTGAATAGCCAGTATTTAGTGTAAGTATTTTAAAGAGAGTTGCTCGAAGTCTATCTTTGTTATGATCAGTTGAAAGAAGAAAAATTGGATGTGAGCAGATATCTCTGTGTTCTGTGTAGAAATATTTTCATCTTTAATAGGATGTGATAATTTATTTTTTAGGTTTTTTTTTTCTATCTGGTCAACATTGATCAACAATCACAATTGCTGAAAATATGCATAAAGTTGTCTGTTTTGTAGCCATTTTTGTTGGTGCAATGATGTAGGTTTCTAGACTAATGGAAATTATTGTTAAAAATGTAATTTCTTGAAAACGTAGTTTAACTAACACAGCTTTTATAAATGTTTGTATTGCATTTCCATCTGGAATATATTTTTTTACGTTTTATAATCTGACTAGTCGTAAGCTTGTGGAAATATCCATCAGAATTCACCCGTCGCTGTTCGCAGCTGCCATCATGGCTTTTAGACGTAAGGCGAGTACTACAACATACACTAGTCGGTAGTCCGTGGATAAATCAACAGGTTCACCCGTCCTTTATATGTCGCTTTTCGTGTATCTGTAACACAGCTATAAAATCGCGCAGAGAAAGCTATCGCTACTGAGGTACTATTTTGCGCAGGAACAGACAAAGCACGGGTATTATTAATATAGACATGAGAGACCATAAGAAACGTTCTTTAACACAATTGAATTTAAGTAACAAGAATTAACTTGTTTTGAGTTCGTGGCGGTGTGATGCTCGCTAATCAATGACCTTGCTAATGCACTCATGTATTTATCAAACAGCATAACGTACAAAAAAGACATTAACTAACTAAGGAAGCAGAAGTTGAGGACCAAAGCACAGAGGATGTTGAAATAAAAGAAAAAAAAATCATCGTTGAAATTGACTGATTTATATACTTCAACAAAAGGATAAAGCTTGAAAATTTAAAAACTTTTGTGGTCATTTTCAAAGGGACAAAATTATGTCAAATGTGACTTAATTTTTTACCGACTTTTATTTTTTACCGACCTATTTCTTCCAACTTTTTGCCAACTTTTTCTTACCGATTAGGCAATCCATGGAAACACATTGCCACGTTTGTTTCACAGACACATATTTCCTGGACACTTTTTCATCAACACGTATTTTTCCAACACTTAAGCCATTAACTTTTACTATCCTCAAGAAAAAGGTTAAATCTTTATCGTTTATATACTAACACTTGTTAGTTTCGGCTTACTTTACTTAGGATTTCAACAATTTGACCAATTAAGGTGCCATATGTTCTTTTATGAAATCACCAATATCGGTCAGCATCTGCTTCGTTTTCCTGTCTTATGCAATGTTAGCATGGTCCAACTTTTAAAGAGAATTCCATATCAATACTACGGCACAAGACATTGGAGGCGATTTATTACTACTGCGAAATCGACCAGACTAGCTCACTCGCTGTAATCTTTTGTTATTAGATCTTCTGGGCTGATTATACTAATGTCAGATGTATTTTGTATCCTTCCACTACTTTAACACTGACTCTTACTCACTAGAAATTACACCGACAAGTTTATTATCATTAGAAAGGGTATGTAAAGAGGTTAACAAGGTGCCCAGGGAGATCAACATTAGTAGCTATCCCTGGATGAAAAATAAAACACGTGTGAAGGTTTGGTAAAGGCTGAAACAGTGCATACAACTCTTTTTGTTCCATCACCTTCGTAATACTTAGGAATCAGAAGCCGATAGTTATTGTGTATGCTTAGTCACCCATCTCACATTTGCACCATCTAACAAGGTGGCAGAGTATTTTTAACTTCATGACAAACTGCCAGAACGGTTCTTATATTGGGTACGATAACATGCATGACTGTTTTCCATTGTTTCATGTTTACCAAATACAAATATTAAATATACAAATTATACAAATTATACAAATTATGCAAATATACAAATTATACAAATTATGCAAAGTATAAACGCTTTTAAATATACTGCGAGAAAAAAAAAAGATTTGAACTGTGTAATTGTGCAAGAGTGAGTTGTTCTATAATATCTACAATGTTCTATTATCAAATTCCAAACATGTTTTGATGACGAAATAATGTTTCAAGCGGGTAATTATTTTTATCAGTGTTCTCATCTTTTAGTTAAGCTTTTTCTAAAATGATAAGATGTAACTGATGACGACATACTTTTTAGATCCGAATAAGTATATTTAAAGGCAGTAGTAGTAGTGTATGTACGCTCATAAGTTAAGCTCTTTAGGTTAAAATTACTCCCCCCCCCCTTCGCCCCCCATCCCACCCATCTCTTTTTTTAATTATTATTATTACTTACACAGGATAGCTTTTTCAGTTCCTTATAGAACTGTTATCAATGAGGATCCTGCGAAGGGGGTCCTAATGCATTTAGAGCTCCCATTTGAGCTACGGAAGGCGTGCAAGCACAGCAGCCGCTCAACTAGACAATCACATGAGATACCAATCCTAATGTCATGCTGAACGTTAAGCAGAAGGGGCCAGTTCACACTTTTATAGTCTCTGACATGACTCGGCCGGGGTTTGAACTTAGCCGCACTGGAGGCGAACGCTCTACCACAAGGCTACCAGTTGGTCCACAAGGCCACCAGTCCCTCATCCCTCCATCTCCCCCCTATCCCTCCATCTCCCCCTATCCCCACATTTCCCCCATTTCCCCCATCCCCCCATCCCCCTATACTCCCATGCCTCATTCTCCATTCTCCATTCTCCATTCTCCATTCTCCATTCTCCATTCTCCATTCTCCATTCTCCATTCTCCATTCTCCATTCTCCATTCTCCATTCTCCATTCTCCATTCTCCATTCTCCATTCTCCATTCTCCATTCTCCATTCTCCATTCTCCATTCTCCATTCTCCATTCTCCATTCTCCATTCTCCATTCTCCATCCGCCAATCCCCCCATCCTCTCATCCCACCGTCCCCTCATCCCACGCACTATAAACTTAGATAAATTCACCGACAGGCATATACAATGTTTGTGATTTAAGTTCCATCTTGTGGTGCAAAAAAAGATATACGAGGAAAAACTACGAGCTACCACAATCGTTACTAACTTGTTTCGTTCACTTTTATGTAAATCAATCGTCAATAGAATAGAATATTTTAACACGATTTCAAGGTTACATGCGTTTCTAAATTAATTTTAATATCTGTTTATGTGTTTAATAAGTTGCTACTTAAGAAACTTCAACTGACTATAAAGAGCCTTAATAATCACAACACGACCTCTGTTTAGTAATTACGACCATCTCAGTAGACTAGCAACGCATTTCCGATTATTATTATGAAAGAAAAATGTAGTGAAGTTTTGTGGAGACATTTCAATTTACGTTTGATATGCTGTCTTTTTTGGAAGGTTTGTCTGACATTAACTGTCTTTATTTTTTCCTTTTCTTTGCAGTCTTATAGTTGTTATTTATTTATTTATTTTAATTATTTACACAAATAAAGATGCATTGTTTTCTATAAATACTGTCAACATATACATAAAAACAAATATAAACAAAAAACGCGTGACGACAGGCTTTGCATTGATATAAAGCCATACGTATTATTCTAAATTTTAAAACTTTCAAAATTGTTGTTTTCTTCTATTCTTAAAACAACATCAACAACATCAACAACAACAACAGCAAAACCAGCAGGTTTTTCTTTACTTCGTTTCCTTCGAATAAGCAGTCATTGTTCCTTGTACACACACAGGCTTTGTTAAGCACGCTTTCAGATATATTTCATCCGTAGATCTATCTATTGCGAAATATACATTCATTGATAGTATTATGATCTCTCAAGCATGACGTATACGTTCGTTACATCTATTACCAATAATCGACCCACGTCTTTTTTTATTAGTATAAATGAGTAGCTAGCGTAACTATGAACTTTTAACATTTTAAAAGACTCTGGCACTGGAAAATTCTTAGCAACTTATTTCACTGCTGGAAATTTCCTAGGATTACCTTAAGAAAAGATTGACGAAAGCACATAGAATGGAGTTTACAATCCAAATGTGTGTTATATACATTGTCAATATGGTTATCATTATTGCTATCAAAAATTTTGAAACAAAACATATATTGTTTCAAATTTTTATCAAAAATAAAATTAAAAAGAATTATAAATGCTTAAAAAAATTGCTTAAAAAAGGGCGGGAAGGTGAATTTGGAAAAAAATTCTAAGGTGCGTTGGCTCCAACCATAAGGGCTCCTTCTTCTTCACTAAAATATGGCCCCTCCACTTTTATTCCTGTGTGAACGGTCCTGATTTCAATAGCTTCAAACAAATTTTACTTGGACTGCATATATATTTTAAAAACATATATATTTAAATATATCAGCAATTTATAACAGTGCACGTTCTTGAACCCAACAACAGTATTTTACTTCCGGATTTTCGGGTGTAAGAAACACTTTCCAATTTAAAAAACGTGTATAGCTTTGGCAAGCATATCACATCATAAGGCTACCAACAACGTCAGTGTAGCAACTTAATGTCAACATGCCAAAAATATTTAAACTTTAGCCATCAAGAATAATATTTTTAGCCAAGTTATACACGTTTTTATATGTGTTTTTTACACCTTTCCAACCTCAAATAATCTCAAATAGGTGTTTTTTCTGAAAATTCAAATTGTCGTATTGACTTAAAATTTAATGGATTGGAAGAAATATTGAAGCTACCTTGTAAAAGGTAGCTTCAATATTCGGCCGTCCTTTATTTACCGCATTTCGTGTGTTTCGCTACTTCGGTTACCATTTTGTGTGACAGACAGACGCATGCGGGTATTGTAATATAGATGCTAAATACAGCCTGAACGTGTTTTCTAACATGTCCTCCTGACCTGTTCATTACAACGTTTTGGATTTAAATGCAAAAAAAGTAAAGAAGTTTAAAGATTTTTTTCGACGTTCAGTGTTGTTATGACAAAAAAGTGTTAATATTTTGAAAAACGGCCCTTTGTTATATTGCAGAGGAATTTTTCTCTCCAGTGAAGCGTTCTTGACACTTGAAACCTATCTATGACTTTCCAAAGATGTCATCTTGTGTGTCAAATAAATGTCCGAAATTTCAAAGCACCTAAATTAAAAGTAAAAGGCTGGGAGTTAAAAATGGCAAATTTTGACAAGGTGGTTAGAATCTGTAGAGTGTCGCTTTCAAATATGAGCAACTTTAGTGATATGCAAGGTTTTTCGTTTTATTTAAAAACTAGGCGAAGGCTAAGACAACTTTTGAACAAATTGGGGCTTGGCATTTTTCCAAAAACTCTTTTTTCAAAACTTTAGCTGCAACTTTTCGTTATAACAAAACATGTTATAAAGCTAAAATTTCAAACTATAATTTCCCATTCATTTAAAAAACAAATTTGTATTTCGAGAACATTCACGAAAAATATGAACAAAACAAAAAGATTTAAAGGACAACGTAGTTAAAAGAAATAATTTTGACTCCCGAAACAAGGCGTATATTGCCACGGGTGATTGTATCCTCGTAAAGAAAGGAAACATTGTTCCAATTTGTACTTTTGGTAATCATTCTCCTTTCGTGTTCATACGTATCAGCTGTACGTAAATTTCGCCAAATGGTGTGGGCAACGATATTGTGATTGTTATTGCAATTAAAAGTCGTGCATACGTATGTTCTGTATGTTTCATCTTAATTAAGTGTTTTAATGAAATAATTAGCGTTTACTGCGGCCAATATAACAAAAAACAAAAATATGTCGTGTTTCTACCACAAGATGAATGGCACACGACAAAGAAAAACATAAAGCTAAAGAGATAAAAATAAAGCCAATATATAAATCTTAACCAGAGAGGACGTTTTAAACGAACAGACATCACAAAAATCGTGAGTATCTCTATATTTCTTAAATCATTTATTTCATGAGATCATAAATGCAAGGAGTAAACCGCAAATCAAGGTTAGGCGTGGAATTGACGTTTAAAGAGGTTAGGGTTGGTTTGACGACGATTCAAATTTGAACGTTTATACACGCTTTTTTATATAAGAATATGCTTTATAAGAATATCAGGCCGGGATTTTAAGTTAAAAACAATAGGTCTATTGTCTAGAACAACAGAGAAGTAAAAATAATGACCAGTCTAATTAGAATATCGGTGTTCTTATAAAAAAGCGTAGCATTAATGATTAGTCAATAATATTTGTAAGAAGAAGAAGTTTCATGTGCATGCTGTTTTATATAAGAACAGAAAATAAGAACATAAGACTACGTAGATTAACACAAGTTAAGAACATTTAAACATGGCATGACTTTGTATCTGAGAATACTGATTAAAATCAACAAACTGCTTTGCAAGAAATTAAAAATGTCGCAAGCTCATCTCGAAAGCCAGTGTTTTAATAAGAAATCATCTACACGCTTTTTCAGGAGTAACAAAAAAATTTGAATGAAGCTCAATGTTGCTAAAGTTTTCGTTTCACAGACTCAACTATTGCTTATTTGTTGCTTGTTGACTAGGAGCCATTCAATAATTACATAACACCCAAATTCGGCATTTTTTGCTACCCACCCACCCCTTGTAACGCAACGTAACAAATCTTGCACCACCCACCCACTCTTTGTAACGCAACGTAGCAAATATTGTACCACCCACCCACCCACCCACCCACCCACCCTTTTTACGTAATATTTCGAATCTTAAGACCTCATCTATTTATTTCCTATAGTACCAAAAACCTTCATGTAACAGATGATCAAGCAAACTAGTACTGTAATATAAGAAAAATATATAACAAGTCCATTTATTTAGCACACAAGATGACAATTTTGGTACTTTTGCGTAAGTCCAGAGACAAGAAAAAAATTCAAGATATAGATCATACACTAAAATAACTAAAAGTATATGTAATACATAAACGTTTTCTGTTACAACAAAAAAACTCTGCTCTCCCCCCCCCCCCTTAAATTTTCTTAACAGTTCGTAACAAAAATGATCATGCCGCCTCCCATCCCTCAGGCGTTTCGTAATTATTGAATGGCACCCTGTATACTCGAAAGGTCAAATATAAGCTGGTCGTGGTATTCAAATTACATGAAAATTATATCTTACAACATGACTTAAACAAGTCTTGGAAAAGTATTACTGTTTGGTTTCAGTCCCTGCTGTTTTTCCTTTTTCTTTTTTCACTTCCTGAATCAGGCTGGCTGGTTGTTGCTCACAAGTTGCTTCACTTTTTGATGTTGTTTCAAAAACATGATTTCGACACAACAAAAACACGTTTATATATCCAAAAACAAAAAAAAGCATTTTTCGCTTTATAATTTAAAGCAGTCTTTCGTTTTGTTAGGATAACCTATTTAATATTCGTTCATTTTCTTGCTATACCAGGTAATAATACCTAAATGCCGATCGTCACAGAGCACATGAACTGGTTCACCAACTTGCACATGGTGAAAAAAGATTTTTACTTTAAAACTTTTAAATTTTTACAACTAGTAAAAGTTCCTTAATTTTTTGGAAGGCGACTATTCAGTTTCTTATAAAGTGGTGTTTTAAAAAACGTTTATAATATTGTCAGTGTTAATATCAACTTTAACTGTAAAAGCAATTACCACAAATATCAAAGATGTAGTTACTTTAATAACAACCAGTTATAATATCAATTTCCTTTACTCATTCATGACTCAGCTAAATAAATCGCCATATAACTATTTCCTTGTACGTAATACCATCAGTTCGCCAGACATTGAATTCATTACATATTTTCTAGGTGATAACAAATTATCGCGACACTGTTATCTTTAAAAATGATGTGGGTTGCTATGTATGAAGTAAAAGTGAAAAGAAGAGGCGGTGTTGATAGTTTATCAGTTAGTTCGGATCACACTTACATAAATATATTGTTGTTGTTTTGAAAGTATAATATAGTGCGAGTGTTTGAACAGGAAAAGCGAGAGGAAGAACATGAGATTGTTAAAGTGAATTTTGTTGTGAAATATTTTTTCATGTTTGTTATGGAGTGTAGGTAGGTATTTAAAATGTTACGAAGAAGAAAAGTGTTGTTTTTAATACCGTTAGAAATTTTGATTTTTCAGATATTAGTATTACATAGTATTGAATTTTATTTACCTCATAAACTGAATGACGATTTTTTTGGCAATATCGCAAAAATATGATTTCTTTATATGTACCCATTGCACATAAAAATTGAAGTATCTGAAAATTTTTTTTGCTTGATTTCATAAATTGTGAAAAACTTTATTTTTTATTCACACCGACGTACTTTACACTTCTCTGGTTTATTTTGACAGTCCACATAATCTCTGAATGATTGGATAATTGTTATTTCAACAAAAACTTTTGATTTCCTAAATTCTGCTAAACTATACATCAATATGAAAGTGGAGTGTTAATCTAACCACTTTGTGACGTCGTGGGCAAGTAAACTATCAAATGACTACCCGCAAAAAGATGTTGGTTTTAATGTTTACGTCACGTGGTCAGACCTACAGTTCCATACGCGTAATAGACAGTGTGTGTGTTTTTTTTCATCGAGAATCTTAAATTACATCTTTCTTATCTTTATATATCATTCACTTCCTTTTTTATCAAATCTGATTGTTGGAATTTCTGCAATCTACGTCATTATTTCCTCAGCGCTTATTTATAAAAGCCACGTGCTAAAGACTACTTCCCGTATCCCGTAGAAATGTGTTCTTTTAAGGTAACGATGAATTTTCATTGTTCCGTCATATTTTGTAGGATCATTCTCAAAGCTTTTAAGTAAACAACGAGAACTTAAAAATAAAGCAGAAAACAGTTGTGTACTATATTCTGTGATTGACTTTAGTGGCTAAATTTGCTTCTTTTTGCGAGAAATTTATTTCGCAAATACGTTGTCGCCAAATTAACAGAAAGCTCTAGTCACAGAAATTTCTGTCATCTGCTTTAAAAATGGCGCAATACAAAGAACATCGTGCAACGAGCGGAAGATTGATGAGTTTGACTTTGTTAATTTCCTTGTTAATTTCACTCTGCGGGAGGTAATCAGTAACCAAAATATAATAACACATGTAACTATTATTAAACAATGACGATCCCGGATAAAAATAAAGTGATCGTATATATATAACGTAAATTTATTTTCAAAATAATCGATATTATGTTAATATAAAAATAACTCAAATATCAATGTCGTCATTTTAGAATATAATTCCATTAAATGAAGAGAAAGTGTGAAACATTTCAGAAATTTAGCACAAGATAAAACCATGTTAAAATGTAAGTATACTAAATATAATTATTATATAACTTTCGTAAATTATATCCAATATACCTCTTTCGCTTAAAATCCTTTAAAATCTTTAAAATTTTAATAAGTTTACTTTTTTTGCATGCAGTAGTAAAAAGGAATTATTACTCCTATCCTAAGCTCTCCCTGTACTGTTCCTCCACACGGAGTTAGAAATATCTACATTTAGTATTCAATTACGAGCTGGTAACTATCGCACTCGGCTTTTGCATCTTATCATTCACTACAAAAAAATTATCAATCCGTTTCGTATTTCCTTTAGTTTTTGTTCTGAAAGGTTGTATAATACAGTGGAATCTCTCTATCTCGACTACTCTCTATCTCGAACTTCTCTCTATCTCGAACTAAAGTCTCGGTCCCTTTGTGGTCCGCCTAAGGTATTTTCCTTTCTTTATCTCGAACTTTCTCTATCTCGAACAAATTTTGTGGTCCCTTGCGAGTTCGAGATAGAGAGATTCCACTGTAGTTGTATCAGGAATAAAGACTGCTTCAAATTTCTCTTTAATCGACTTTTTTGCTTGTGTTAATTGGGAAAGGTTGTCTGGTTGCTCGTTTAAGTTGACATACACGAAACAATTACATTTTAGTGGATTTCATTAAAAACATGGAAAAATAAGTTGGACGCGTTTATCTGTTTAAAAAGATTCAAAACAGGAGATGGAAGAATTTAACTGTGTTCACTGTTTATGTGATTTAAATACTTTTATCCATCCTTCCGCTGAATTATAACAGAATCTATTGTCTGTAAGTTCAATCTGATTCAGACACTATTAAATATGACTGTTTTTTCAATTAATTGCAAGCGTTAGGGTTGAATAGAAAAATTGATCAAGCTCGTTTGTCCAATCAAATTAAATGTGCCCTCCATCTTTTGTAGAAAATAAAGGCAAAAACATATTTAAGTCTGTTTTAGGTTTGTTTTGCCGATTGTGACGCTCTATACTAGTTTAAGTAATTTATTCATTTTTCCATCAGGGTCTCGCTTCATTAACATTATTTTCAATTTTATTGTTCCCATATTGTTTTGTAATTTACGGAATGTTATGAATAATTTATAAAAATAGAAGTTTAAGTCAAAACTCATTCCTTTAATCCCCACGTTAAAATTTAAACTCCAATCATTTTAACGACTTCAAAGAAAAACAAAACAAAACAAAAATAAAAATGATTTAGTTTCCTTAGTTTTATATTTCTAAACCGTCAGATTTGCGACTTAGTTTGACCTCAAAAATTACTGTCTCGATAGTATGGCTGTTACGATGAGTCTTTTCGAATTACATTTCTATCAATTTCGTAAATTGGTAAGATTTTGGAGAAAAGGAGATGCGACACATCATCAAAGAAAGTAGGGCTAGGAAAATTGTATGATCAAATAAAGAATTAAAAACATTTTAATAAACGGATGCGGCAAGAATTAAAAGAGCATATCATATTTCCACATCTGTTGCTCATAATGTTGATTATAACTGCTCTATATTTTAAACATCCTTTATGTGGAAAGTCGACCCCCACAGCGTTAGTTCTTTCGCTTCGCAGCAGATCAAAACTTTTTTCTTCAAGAACATATAACATATTTCATATCTCCTAAAATAAAAAAAACGGTTGGTTATCAAATTGGAGTGAATCGTGTTGAAACGATGTAAGGCGAATGGTTCATTTCATAGACAACTAAATGGGCGCGTATTTTACTTGTGGATTTTGTGTTTTCTTGTTTAGGTCAACTTCTCATTGCTTTTATCAAACAGTTAATACAACCTACCTGTATAAAATATAGATTAAAGGACTTAAATCCCTGAAGAATTCTTTTTTTTCTGTTCAGTTCCTTAAGGTAATGTTCTGCAGAATTGGAAAAAAAATTGCCTAAATTATTTCCTTCTTCTTTTTAGTTACAAAAAAGAATCGTTTAAAAGACGAAGTTGAATCGAACCAAGACAACTCAGAAACTCCTGAAGCAATAACAACTAAACAAAATTCCGTTACGTTCGACGTAAAAGATACTGAGACGAATATCGTATTGACAACACTTCCTGAAGAAGTCGACACAAGCGCATTGATGACTGAAGATATAGACGCACTTCTCGACGAATCGTCAGTTCTTCGACCGACAAATATAAAAGCTACCGTCAAATGTGCTTATTCAGCGTTGAATTTAACAGATATATCCGTCAAGAAGAACGACGCCGTCAAAATTCTATACAAACAGGACAATTTTGTTTACGTTCGTAACAAGAAAGGTGTTAGTGGTTTCATACCTGTCAGCTATTGTTATATTGCGAACAAAAATGAAAGTAGTTCCAAGAAGTCAAACAAAAAAAATAAAAATTCCAAGAACTCTAAAATCGAAAACGAAATCAAAAGTTTTTTCAAAAAAGATAAAACGAAAAACGAAGAGGGTACCGTGAGCAAAAAGGAAAAACAGAATGTGAAAAACAATGAAACGGTCGAAACGAATAAAAAACCCCCAGATAATTTAAGTAACACAGATATAACACAACCAGAAAACAAAGATGATACTGTTGAACATACGGCCGACGAAATTATCCCGTCCCCAACTCCGAGTGAACCTGATGTTGAAAGTTTTGTTGAAACGAACGACAATAACAACAATATAGAAAGAAACGAAAAGCTAGACATTTCCGAAAGCAAAGCCGATAGTTCAAGCTCAACGATGGAGACACCTGTTATAGAAATTACGGCTACCGATAAATCTATGGAGGACGAAAGTCATCACCTGCCTACATCAGATGTTGGATCCAGTGTGTCGAGTTCTCATCAATCGTTAGATCAATTGGTTAGCGAGGGGACATCTCTTCCATTAGCAGATACTATTGAAGTGATAAAAGAGGAGAGTCCTGTGAAAAAAGAAAAACGCAAAAGTAAAGCAGTCAATAAACATTTTAGCATAAAAAATCTTTTGAAGAAAAAGAAACAAAAAGAAAATTGTACGATTGAGAATAATAAAAATTTAAAGGTGATATCATCTAAGAGCAAGAGATGGTCTGGGAGCCATATTGATTGGTACTCAGACCTCTTCAAAGAAGATGTATCCGATAGTTCCGAAAGCGAAGAGGATATCACAAGCTGGACTGACACGGATACAAACAAAAGCCATTCAGACGTGGGCGCACACTCCTTTAAAAATTACAAACATGAACAGACAGTCGCACGAAGTAAACACAGACGCGCAAGTGATACAAGTGCGTCCTCGGATTTTTATATCCCGAAAAGAACAAGGGCTTCAACCTTTGATAACGACGCTAAGATTGCAATTGAAGAAAATGTTAATAATTACGCAAAAGATGATCTCTCTGAACTGGAGAGACAAGCAACGAGCGGGTACGCTACCATCCGCAAAACAAATAGTTTACGTTATAGCGTCCCGAGAAGTGACACACATCAAGATCAGCTTAAGACAGTCAACAGGTCCTTGCAAAAATCTTCTAGCAGCGGAAGTTTAAAAACTTCAAATAAGAAAAACAGACGTAACTATTCCTCAGATGTTGAAGTAGATGTTTTGCATTCACCATTAGTTCCAAGAAAGTTAATTTCACCTACAGCTGACCAAACAGGAGATACTTGGTTACGTCAAGATGGAAGACGCACTCCACTTTTATCAATAGATCCTAACAAACAAACTCAAAACAAAAGGATAGTCTCATATGACTTCATTGCGACAGAAGAAAACGAAGTCACAATATTGACAGGTCAACATGTAGATGTATTAAAGAAACCAGATGAAGACTGGTGGTGGGTCCGTACAGTCGACGGTAGAGAGGGGTTTGCACCTAAAACATTTCTGACTCCAGTACCCACAGTTCCTACGCGTAAACCAGACTTACTGCAAAAACTTTATTCTGGCGAGATTGCTACCGTTGAATCAAAAGATGCGAGTACAGGGAGCAAAGTTAAGACTCCTGTCAATTTACCCACAAGACATATTGCTTCAGATTCACCAAAACTTGCCAAAGTTGCTCCATTTTATCAAGAATATGCGAAAAAAGAGACTAATTCTGACGACTTTCAGTTATATAAAAAACAAGTTCAGGAAATTCACAAGCATAAAATTCCTCCTCCGTCTTATTCACAACATGTTATGCACAGACAACACTTAGAACTTATGGCAGGTTTTTATTCTGACCCCAAGGGTGAAGAGTCTAATAAATTCATTGGCAGCAGAGACTGGCAGGGTCATGAAAATGTACAATATATTGAGCCGAGTAGCACTCCTCCTCGGATAGTGCGAAGAAAGTCTTTTTCTGGGAGACAAAAAAGGGTGCGATTTTCGAACGAAGTTGAACACGAAACTTACAGAAATAACCCTGGGAGTCTTTTGGTCATTAAGCAGTATGGTTTAGACCCCGCTGTTCATGGTGAGGAAGAGACTGAAATTTCAACTTGGTGTTAACAACTTGAAAATTATATAAATTCTCAAAAATATATTATCTAAATACAAACGTCTTATTTTTAAATATTTCACTGTGATCGAGTTAGTGAAGACTAATATATATCACTGATCATTCCCCCTTTTGCAAAAATGTCCGCGGTTGTCGCGTATATTTTATAGAGGTTTTCTTTGTTAAGAAAAACTAGGATTTGCGTGTCTTAAGCTGGATTTTCACTCAAGAACAAAACAGACCGGAAGTGAACAAGAACTACACTTAGATTAAGGGCTTTCTGCTAATTGTTCTTTTGTATCGATAAAGATTTTCCGTTCCTGTCCGCAAGAAAAGTTGAGATGATTTCAACTTTCAGTTGGATCAAAACAGAAAATTTAACAACCAATCAGATTCTAGAAATCGCAAATTTCCGATCCGATCCGCTCCGATCCGATCCGATCCGATCCGATTCATTCTTTTGTGGAAATCCAGTTTTCCAACCTCGTATTTAAATAGGGAATAGAAACAGCGTAAGTATATGAACAACTGTATAAAATCGCTTACTTTCAATCCTGAATCTCCTTTTTCCTTTTTATCTGTCTTTGCGCTAAAATGATTTAAAAAGTGAAAT
The DNA here is from genome assembly GCA_030067915.1 of Hydractinia echinata. Classification (NCBI taxonomy): domain Eukaryota; kingdom Metazoa; phylum Cnidaria; class Hydrozoa; order Anthoathecata; family Hydractiniidae; genus Hydractinia; species Hydractinia echinata. The sequence goes on from JASGCC010000006.1 coordinate 1,423,195, forward strand.
ACATCCAGTTTGGTATACTGTATATAAGCGCTTGGTATACTTTACACCACAAATCTATTGAATTGAATTGAAATCATAACTTCCCTGTAGCGACGAACCAAGCAGAAAGGAAAGTTACTTGTTACTAACTTAGTTTAGATAAAGTAAAAATCACCCGACATTTTTATCTTTACGGAATAAGTTCTTGTGAGTTCCAACATAACCGAAACCTCGGCTAAGATAAAACACAGACAGGTTTGTTAACCGTCTGGATTTTGCAAGCGGGCAATACGGGCTTTTACGCATTATGATTGGCTCAGCGCTCTTGACGACGGGCCGATATGGAGCGGTATTGCCCGTCGTCAAGAAAAATGGTAGCTTAAAATGTAAACAAGCACGAGAAAAAACAAGTTTAAAGAAGCATTGGAAATGACTATATATCTAACTCCTATAATACATCTATCGATAAAAACATTTTCATAGGATAGAAACAACAACAATGTCAAGTTTAACCGTTGAAATAACCAGATTCAGCAACATTCTGTCTGGATGCTTCTTCAACATAGCTAGCTAAGTTAACTAGCTACACTGTCGATAAAAAAACGATGATCTGATATCTATCGAAAATGCTAAATACATGACGACGAATATATAACAAATGCGTCCCCCTAATTTTCAAACTCGTTCATTCGGCTTTTTGGTTACTCGGGCAATATAAAAATCGTCGAAGCCCATGTTATTCTTGGCTAGCTAGTTGAAAAAACTTACTTCAATTTTCGCTGTAACTAAATTTTAGTTGCACATTCAACTTTTTACATTCTTCTGCAAGTGTCGAACATCGTATTGTTTTGTTTACAAGGATTTACTCTATAGGGACTTTCGAATTATGCATAGAATGTTTCTGTTTTTAGGCAGGACTGTTTTGAATTTTAACTCGAGTGTGTTAATGAAAGTAGTGGATTATATTATTATAAGAACATTAAACCGAAATTCTTATTTTTTAATTTTATCTAACTTGACGGTTAACAAATACAGTAATAACCGATTGCCCCGGGCTGTACCGAAAATATCTCCCTCAGTCTTTGCACCGAACTCGCAAGCTCGGTCGGGGTAATCGGTTATTATCGTATCAGTAACGTCTTCTTAAAAATATTACTAAGAATATCTCTCATTAAATTGTATTTTTGTACTTTCAGCAAAAAGGAAACAATGTTTAGTGATAAAACACAAAATAAAAAAGATATGATTAAGAGACGTCCTTACTAAACTTGCCACACTTATCGGCTATAGCCTTTTAAAGTTTTAGACATGCATACATACTACCTTAAAGCGTACCTCCCATTTTATAAAAAAGTTCATCTTATCCTGTTTATACCATGTTGAGAATTAGTAATTTAACATTTATTAAGTACAATTCGAAAAAAAAAAGCAAAAATAAAGTCATATTTTCTTATGCTTGCAACATGCTTCCTCGTCAAAATTCGCCATTATGTGATATACTTTTTTTCGGATTAAACCCGGTTTGACGTCATCTCCTGGATGGCAAATAAAGGCTCCTTGAACTGCTGCAAAACCATAAAATTCGGAGCAAAAGAAGAAGACTAAATTATTCGATGAACACTTTTTACCAGAAGATCGATCAATATTGGCAGAAGAAAGCCTGTGGCAATTCTTAACCTTAGCCCACCTGGGCTTTGCCTTTGAGCATATACCCTACGCAAATTCTGGTATAGGTGCGCGCTCTTCTGTTTACTTGCGTTGTGCCTAGGGATTTTCTACTACGCTTTTTTTTTACAAAAATATAAAAATCTTAACAAGGCTGGTCATCATTATTATTATTTATTATTTACATACTATTCTCTATTGTTCTAAAGAATGGACGTAACTTTAAATCCCAACCTAGCATTATTATAAACTAGTCGATAAGGCCCGTGGAGAAATCCACTTAGGCAGAAGGACAATGGGAAAATAGGTTGTTTTAGATTTTTGCTGACGTCAGCAGTCATATACAAAAAAAAATTGGCGAAATTTAGTTTATTCGTTTCCTGCAGAGATTGAAACGCTGATGAGAAAAATGTATATTATCATGTGCTATTGACGAACGGTTAAGAAGATATAAAGGTTTAAAAATATTGCTGACGTCAGCAAAGTACCTAATAAAAGCACCAAAAATTTTTCTTTCGAAATTCATAAACCCGTTGCCTTTATCGCATAGATCTTGAAACGCTGATCAAGAAAATGTATAGGATCATGTACTTTTGACAAACGGTTGCAGAGATATTAGGGTTTGAATGTTTTTTGATGACGTCATAAACCTGTGCATTCCGAAACGGATTCGGGGACCCAGGTTTGGGAAAATTACCCAAATTGGTCCTAGGTGGTCCATAGTTACCTACGCGGTGAAAAATCATTGACGTCACCGCCTCGTTTCCAAATTACTTGGCCTCAAAGTTTTAGGTGCATTGTAATGGCTTCATTAATTTAATATAGGATATTGACGTTAAAGTAGTGCTATTGACGTCGCGTAATGTCAAAAAATTTCACATATTAGACTTGCATTTTTCGGCTACATCAAAGGAAAATAAGCATATCAACTTTGCCTGTTACAGACACACAGACACACAGACACACAGACAGACACACTCTCCGTATTATTATAAGAGAAGAAAAAGCGCGTATATTGGTACGATGTATGGATTTACAGGCTTCTATTTTTGTTTACGCAGTATTTTTTGCTTGCTGTACGGTTCGCCTGTAAAGCTTGTTTGCGCGAAGTTCAACTTCGAGCTCAGGGAATGTAGCGTTCCTTTGATATCAAGAACAAAATGCGTACTTGTTGTTATTCCTTCTTTCTTTTTTATATTACTTCATGATATTTGTTTTTCGTGTCACGCACTCATTTCATCCTCATATCAAAGAACGCCATGGAGGCTCCTAGAACAAAGTTGCGTAAGTTTTAACTCCAGGTGTTATGCCTCACCAAGACCATTCTACAACATTGACCAGAAGGTGTTTTTGCTTTGTGTGTTTACTCACGTGGTTGTGATGATCAACGCTGCCGATACGGAATTTTTTAATGACCTTAGAAATCAAAACCACTTGTTGAGTCAAACTGCAAACAACAAAAACTCTGTTTATGTGGGTATTCCTCTACGTTTTATACACTTTTGCACTCTTTTTTACTACAACTCATCTTCATTACCTGCTACAAGCTCATCTTTAGTACATGTTATCAATATTAAAACAAAAAACAAGGAGTCGCGACAATCACTTGGTTTGTATATACAAAATCCTGGGCTAAGTCAACAAAATTATTATCCGGGAGCTGACGTCACAAGCAATCCCGCGAAGGAATTTGTTTACATTCTGGAAACAAGATGGCAACCGGCACAAAGCTTCTTCCGTAGCTAATATTTTGCAACTTTAACGTCGAATTTCTTGCGAACAAATCAAAACAAGTAGAAAAGAATACTGTTTTTGTAATTGGTACAATACTCGAGTTGTTTTTAAATTACTTGTTTTAAATGGACTAGTTATGAAGTCATAACTAGTTATGAATAAAGGAAGCTCGCGCATTCGAATTTCCAATGGAATGTCTTCGTGGGAGTTAGTTTTTACTGGGAAAAAAGTACTGCCCCATTCGTTGGAGTTAGTTTTTACTGGGAAAAAAGTACTCCTCCATTTATAAAAGAGTGATTTCAAGGGAGTAATAATTTCCGTGCGGGAGTAATAATTTCCTGGGAAATTACCACTCCAAGAGTAATAATTTCCCAGGAAATTATTACTGGGGGAGTAATTTTATTCGGGGAGTAATTATTTACGGTTACACCGGTCTCGATGTCATTAAGGCAAAAGCCCCTGGGGTTGGAAATTCGAATGCGCCAGCTTCCTTTATTCATAACTAGTCGATAAGGCCCGTGGAGAAATCCACTTAGGCAGGAGGACAATGTAAAAATCGGTTATTTTAGACCCTTTGCTGATGTCAGCAGTGCATATGCAAAAACTTTGAGATTTGAGTTGGATTGTAAAGCTCCTGTACCTTTTTCTGAAGAAAGATTGAAGTAATTTAAACAATTATAACGCGCCAAGCCGTGTGTTATTTTATCGTTTTTTGCTTGTCTTCAGATCATGTGCAGATCAACAAGGTAATGTTTACTTACTTAAACATAAGGTAGCTAGCTAGCTAGCTATATTTTGTAAGCTGCACGTGTGTAGTTTTCAAATTTTGTTGTAGCTAGCTACATATACAGCTAAACGTATAAAACAGTTTATATAAACGTATAAAACGACTTTAGAATACCCTCTGCAATAAATAAGAATTCTTATAAAAGTGACCTACGCGTTCTACTTGTATCGGGACGATCAAATTTTTATAAAAGTAACCTACGCGACCTACGTGACCTACGCGTTCTATTTGTATCGGGACGATCGAATTTTTATAAAAGTAACCAACGCGACCTACGTGACCTACGCGTTCTATTTGTATCGGGACGATCGAATTTTTATAAAAGTAACCAACGCGACCTACGACAGTTTTAGTTCTAGTTTTCAAATGTTAGTCTTCACATGCTACGGAGGCTTGAGTCAAGAATGTAGTAGTATTTTTTTACAAGCTGCAGAACTTTTATATTTTATAAAGGATTTATAATGGCAAAAACTGACATGATTATTAAAAATTATAAATAGAGGAAATGTCTGTTATAATTTGCATAAACAAATCATCATTAAACAAATCCAATAATTTTCTGGTAAATAGATACTTCCGGGAGTAACAATATCCCCGGAAATAAGTACTGGGGAGTACTTATTTCCTAGTAAATTATTATTGGGGAGTAAACTTTTAGGGGAGTATGTTTTTACGGTGACACCGGCGGCGAAAAAACCCCTGGTACAGTCTGGTGAGTTCTGTAATGCGATTGGTTTACATCCAACATAGATAATTCATTCACGCGTCATAATATATGCAACGATTTACTATAAAGATGTCGGATTTTGTTACAAAAACATTAAAACAGAAGAAGATTCCTGACTATGGGAAATGTTCACAAATATTGACCAAAAAACAGTGAGCCAAACAGTAAATATTTTTATGAAAGATGTTATTTGGGCTTCCATTTTCCATTGTTGACATTTTAAATGAAAATAAAGGTTCTTCTTAAAGCTTTGTAAAAAACATGAGGTTTGGCAATTTAAGTGGGTGAGAAAAGACTACCTAGCTACGTACATAGGCAGACGTAATAAGCCATTATTGAATAAAAATAAATCTTGTTTTTTATTCATTTTTCTACTAAAAAAACCAAGCGCTCTTCCCAAAGTGTAGTTTTAGTCAGGCCAGCTAAATGCATGTTCCAATTTTAAACACAACAAAAGGGATTTACAGCTTAAATGAAATTATCCACAAGACATATTTTGCTAAAGATCCTAAAAATGTACTAACGAAAGAAAAAGTTTGTGTAACTAGCTATATAACACATTTAAGTATTAAACAAGTAGATTAATCTCTAACCTCTTGGATCAGACATTGATTGCTAAGGCCTTTCTTGATCACAAGTTTTTCAGGTGATTGTTTTTAGCACCTATAATTATTTTACTGATACAGTTCTGGAATGTGAACCAGACCTTGACCTTTCTGATGTTCATCAGTAGTGAATTTATCATGCCAAAGCATATTATATTGCTGTTTAAACGGAGTATGTATATATATAGCTATATTGCTTCTGGAAAATTTTTTCCATAGTTGAACAAGTTGCTAGCTGAGGGAAGGGAAGGGATCGTAGCGTAGATATAAGGACTGAAGTTTGCTGAGCAAGATGCTTAATTTTTGACCCAATTTTAAACCTAGTCTTATCAACCATTGTTGCTTATAAAAAATCATTCAGCCAATATTTATGAGACGTTGAAAAAATATTTCCCTATTTAATATGTACCTAGCTAGATGCCACAATCTCCGACTTACACTTTTTCCTAAAGAGGTACTAGACTTGTAAAATATAAAAGCTAGCCAGCTAAATTGAGCCTAGGTTGTCTTCTTGTATCAGTATATCCCAACAAAATCAGCTTTATCTAATTACACGTTACCACATTTTGTTGATAAATAATTCATCACTATAAAATATAGTTTCAGGGTGAACAAATAATAACTTGGTTTGAAATAAAACTTTCCAAAGTCAAGCGTAAAAAACATAAACAACCAAACGACATCGTCCCCTCGCCATGTGCATGTGAAGAACAAGGACTCGATCAAGTTGCTTTTACTAGCTGCAGAAATTGTAATAGCGAGACAAACTCATTAATTATTTATAGTAACCAATATACTCGTTATGAAAAGCAGCCTGTACCAGGGTCTTGTTTAGCCGTCAAGTAAGCGCTAGCGGCTTTGACATAGGTAACAAACCCTGGGGACGAGGATGCTGTTTTAGCCCATTTTTTTTCAAAGCATTCAAAGCACGACTCTGGCAGTCTGAAAAACCCAATCTCTTTATCCTACACTTTTCTGCGTTCTTATGCCATGCAGACATTGATAAGTTTCTCCCGTGCGATCGTTTCGTGCTCGATATACGAAAACAGTCCCCCATCATATTGATACTTACCCGCCTAGCCCTTAATTTAATGCCAGGTATATTTTTATCCTCGGCAGTTGGCTAGGTTTTTGTCACCAAATAAATATTATGACATGCGATTAATGGTACCGTGATAAATCTTTTGTGTATGCGAGTACATTCTAGATAGGTATACTTAGCACTCTTGAGCGAAATTCAAATTGAGTGAAAATTTATTTGGGTATCCTGGCTAATTAAATTCATTAAAGACATTGGCAACTTTCAAGTTTCAGAGGCAATTTATATTTGAAAGTTCGCATACTCGTCCGCAGGCTCTCTTGGACCCCGACGTTAATACGGAGCGCTATATCAAATTCATCAAAAAGGCAAAATTCTTTGGGAACGAGGTTGGAAAGTTACGTTCATCATTTTATAGCTTTATACAGAAATGTGGGATGCGGTGATACGTGGATATTTTGCAAAAAAAATGAGTTTCTTACATTCATTATTTCCCCCCGTCTTTTACCGATCGAAACATGTTGTATTGGTTTTGACTTGATTACCCCGCACATAATTGTTTTCCTCATTACAAACTACTCGTTGTTATATCTTTGTTGACGACCAAACTCGGCCTCTGCACCACAAAGAGAAAAATCAATACTTTTACTGTAAGATAATTGTATCCAAGCAAAACGCGGCGATATCACTGGCGAAATCCTAACACGGTGCTTGACACGATGAACGAACTTTTAAATAAAGATGGCCTGAGGATGAGAACAAAACGGGCCAAGATGAAGTCTATGCGCGCAGTCTCGCAGGGATACCCGTTCCGTCCCCAGGACTTGTTAGGCATTTTATATTTCCAAATTTAAAAAGCCTAACAAGTCCTATATATACTAAGGAGATTAAATCTTTGCGAGATTAATTTCTGCCACATTCGCGAAAAGTGCGAAAATTGTACACGCAAAAAATTCCTTGATTTTTTCCCCCAGTTACTCTCTTCTGAGCAAAAGTTTGGTTTTGACGGGATTTCTTTCCTTTTCTGACCACTCTAGTTCGGTCGAAAAGTTCTTTGTGCGTCACAAAACCACAAACTAACGTTTATAGTATATCAACAATTCGCAGAAAATACGTCCACGCAATATTAAAAAAAGTCGTTAGCAAAAATTAATCTCCTTAAAGTAGATACCCCCATATTTGTATGCGTTTCCATGCGTATTTCCCTTATTTGGAAGGAGACTGAACCTTATCGACCATCCTCGTCCCCAGGACCATTTTTCAGGAAACTTCACATCAGTCGTATTATTTGGATGGAGAACTAAGAAGACGAACACTATGGGTTTTCATATATCAATCGTCTATTTTATTTTCTAAAGACAAAAAATGTCAGTCATTGTTAAGCCAACACCGGAAAACAGTTCTGCTGGAACAAATGAAGTCTCATATACGGAAAAGTTGTTATTTCTCTCCAAAGCACGATTAAGTGATTTCGGAAAAAACCTTACAGTTTAGCGTATGTGCAACTAGTACTGGAACGTATTCTATGTTTAGTACTGTGGTTCGTGAGTCTGTGTTTTATACTGTGTGTCACGTGTTAGTATATAAACCTGTATCCTTGTATCTAGAGTTAGTTTATGTTGAGCATATGATACGAAAGACATTACTTGTATTCTCTGTGTGAAGAATCCATAATAGAACGAATACAGTCTTGCATTATAAAAACTCGTGCCATGTATAACGTCAATTTCAGGAAATACTGGAAAAGCATAAATTCTGATCAATGTGATAAATATTAGCGGTTTTTCAATTATGTTTTTGAGTGATTAGTACATTTCGACATCGATATTTGTGGATACGAAAGATACCAGTCTAAAAAAGATGAATTTTATCACTATTATTACATTAGCTCTTCATAAAACCGCAGGGCACAATTTTTTGACGCTGGTAAAAAAACTATCCCTGTTGAATCACAACCATAGATTTCATGTTTATAAACTTACACGAGGTTTCTCGAAACGAGAATTTAACGTGGTAAAGAATATATATGATGCGTCGATAGGTTATATGATACGTCAATAGGTTCAGTTTACCTAAAATAGAAGTTACACAGAAAAAAACTAGAAATATTGCTATTGCTATTTCGGACGTTTTAGCTGCATAAGCCTTCATTACTTTTTTCTTATGCTCACACTTCGAAGAATTTTTAATTTTTTTTTTCAATATATTATACTTCTCGGAACTTTTAAAACTTTCATAATTATCAATCATTCGTTTCTTTTCACACCATATTTCTCAGAACACTTAAAGTTTTCATAGTTTTCCATCGTTCGTTTTCTTTTGAATTCATATTTCTCAGAACTCTTCAACCACTGGTAATTTTCACGAGCTGTTTTCTTCTGTAACTCATACATTTTATTTTTGACGGCAACCGTATGACCACTCTGTCACATTTTACAAAAGTCAACATCACAGGGTGTGGTCCTACCATCTTCTGATATGGGTTTGAATGTTAAACATTGCATATCATACACAAGGGATTGGAAACCATTTAAAAAAAGTTGCCTTAATATACTTCTCAATTGCTATCAGGGATCTAAATTCTAATAGCATTGATTGACCATGCTCGATAACCTTCCCTTCATCACTGCGACTGTGAGAATCAAATAAAAGAAATGACATTTATTCCACATGATACTGAGTGTATAACCGTCAATAATCAATAGAATCCCATTAGCTTTGGCACTTTTATTTGCATAAAATGTGTTTAATGATCTAGCATTGTCCATGGCTAATATCTTTCCTTGACAATATTTCAATTTAACAACTTGGAAGTTTTTATTTTCAATACAAACAAATTTTGGTAGCTCCTCTAAAGACAAAAATTGATTCGTTTCAAGACTCTTATATATCTTATCACCTTCAATAAGAACATTATCTAAATCTGCTGTAGTCCATACACCGATGCGTCTAAACATAGACCATGCAATCGGATATAAAGCATTGAAAACACACTGTCGTCCAGCTGTATCACCGAATATCACATTTTCCTGGTTGAATGATCCAATAACGGATTTCATTATTATATATTCTTGTGGGCCAGGGTTTGTTTCTACATCATTACTCAATAGTAAAATCAGTTTTAAATATGACTGCATCGTGTATTTTGAATTGGGAGTGAAAGTTTACAGCAAGTTTTTGTTCGATTTAAAGGATTAGCTAGCTAACTATCTAGTGTCTCAACAATTTATGATAAAAAATTATATTTCTTGTATATAGCTAGCTGATTTGAGAGTGTTCACGGTCAGAATCAACAATAACAAGAGACTATGGTCAGTAAGCCAGCCTGACAAGACTAGAAGTCAGGCTCAATCTGACAAGACTTTGCGGTCAGTATCAATCTGACAATTTTTTGGTCAGGATAAATCTGACAAAGCTAAACAGTTAGAATCAATCCGCCAACACACCAACCAGAATGTGATCACATTCATCATGGACAACAAAAATGGAAAAGACTGGCTTACCTACGCACAATTAGCTTTAGCTATATGCGACGCAAAAATAGACAGACAAAAACAACCTTGTTAATACTTCAGAAAATACAGAAAGCGGAAAAAAGTGAGGAAATTTGATATACTCACCTTGCTCTTTTCTTTCCTGACTGGTCGAGTCGAGCAAAAAATTTTTGCCACTTCGTCCAAGAAAAAATCGATAAAGCTACTGTTGTGTTCAGTGTCGAGAGTATGTCCATGTATCAAACCGTGAAAGTTGTAAAGAAAGAAGGAAGATATGCCGACTATTTTAGTCATATGCGAACTCTGTCCGCAGATGAATAAATGTCTTATTTGTTATGTGCAGTTTTATTTTACCCGCTAGTGTGAACTGCATTCTGTCATTCGCCACGAATAGATTCTTTGTATTCTCCTTGTTTGAACAACTACGACGAATGACTGTGAACCTACCTTTAAGGAAGTATTGGCCATAATCAAAAGATTAGATCTAAAAAGATTTCATAAACACATCAACGACCTTTATCTATCTTTTGTCGAGCTGTGCAAGAAAATAGTATTATTTTACTATCCCTGATATTCGCTAAATACAATATCATGTTCACGTAATGGGTAATAGTATTAAAAATAAACAGACTAACCAAAACAGTTTTAACGTTTATATTTCTAGCTGCTGTATAATGATGTCCCGATAGTGGTTTTAGTGATTTTTATTCAAGTCGTAGCCCATAATTTACTCAGTTTTAATATCTTAATATCTTCCTACAAACACATGATCTAGCATCTGCTGTTGGAATTTCGTTTCATTCTTACTATGTTTGTACCGTGTCACAGTCGTTTTAATGACGTCGGGCTTAATATTTTTCTACTGCTTGAGGAAAATGCTATATATTGTTTCTTCAGAATTTAATATTATTATATTTTTACAAATTGTAAGAAATTTGGTACTGATATATTTTTTTCTTATCAAGTAAATCATAATTCATTCATGAGAATCAACTTATCAATGTTCAACAAAATTCTTTCTCTACATTCGAGCTAATCAGTTTGAGCGTGTGACTGAGCAAAATTAAGAGCGTCAGTGAAAATGAGGTCTTGCGTTACAATATTTTGTAGCTTGTCTGCAACGCGTTACTCGTACCGAGCAGTTTGGGTAGACTAGAATTTTTCCTGTTTGCATTATTAATTCAACTCAAAACGTAATTAAGGTCACATTAGAGAAATTTATTAAGAAATTAGTGGTAAGTTCGTGAATATATATCGCATTTGCTATTTCGTGTCTCTGTAGCACGACTCCCTTCTCGTACACGCACACAGATTAATTATTATTATTACAGCGATTAAGACATTCGCACATACATTGAATATTTTAATCCCTCGCTATTTTTAAAATCACATACATTTTCAACTATTATGTCTATCGTCTAAACCTTTTTTCACAAATTTCTTAACTCGCTACCCCGTATTTTTTGGTTGAAAGAAAGCCCAGTGAATAAATGCAATAATATTATGATTTTTTTTTATTTCCAAATATAAAATTGTATACAAATCCCACAATATTCATGATGGAAATAATCTCTTAGTTTCTTGTTCAACGCTACTTCACGCTTTCTTCATTCTAAAATTAAATGTCAAAACATAGCTACATAACGATATCAAAATCTAAAACTAAATTTCTCTCGTAAAATACATTTTAGTAAAATTAAATGTCAAAACATAGCTACATAACGATATCAAAATCTAAAACTATATTTCTCTCGTAAAATACATTTTAGTAAAATTAAATGTCAAAACATAGCTACATAACGATATCAAAATCTAAAACTAAATTTCTCTCGTAAAATACATTTTAGTAAAATTAAATGTCAAAACATAGCTACATAACGATATCAAAATCTAAAACTAAATTTCTCTCGTAAAATACATTTTAGTAAACCTTTACTAAAATGTATTTTACGAGAGAAATTTAGTTTTAGATTTTGATATCGTTACGTTTATAAGCCACTTCGAGATTCTGGAAAATACACATTTCCTATCTCCATAGTTTGCAAAGTAGCTTCCGTCTTGTTATTGCTTGTGTAAAATAACGTTATGCGTTAATATGGCTTACAAGATACATTATCCTGAGATAAAAACAATTATGCAACTTTCCTCATTTTGGAAATGTGGACATTTCCAAGTTTTATGGAAGTTAGAAGTTGCTTTCTGATCTAGATAATATAGGTTAAATTTATATACTTAAGATCTCCGTAGGTTTGTCCCCCATTTTGAGTACCGTACCGCTGTTTCCAACACCATCAAAGGTATATCCGGTGCTTCTGTTGCGAAACCACGGTTTTGGCGCGGCTAAAAACAGATTTGTCAAAATGTGATACAAACAATTTCATGCTTCCAAATAGCTTTCCTGACGAATTAAAAACAAAATTCTTATACTTACGATCACCGTAGTTTTGTCCCCCATTTTGCGTTCCGCTGTTCCCGATATGATGAAAGGTATTTCCGGTGTTTGTGTTGTGAACCCACGGTTTTGGCGCGGCTAAACACAGGTTTTTCAAAATGTGATACAAACAATTTCATGCTTCCAAATAGCTTTCCTGACGAATTAAAAACAAAATTCTTATACTTACGATCACCGTAGTTTTGTCCCCCATTTTGCGTTCCGCTGTTCCCGATATGATGAAAGGTATTTCCGGTGTTTGTGTTGCTCGTGTGAAACCACGGTTTTGGCGCGGCTAAACACAGGTTTTTCAAAATGTGATACAAACAATTTCATGCTTCCAAATAGCTTTCCTGACGAATTAAAAACAAAATTCTTATACTTACGATCACCGTAGTTTTGTCCCCCATTTTGCGTTCCGCTGTTCCCGATATGATGAAAGGTATTTCCGGTGTTTGTGTTGCTCGTGTGAAACCACGGTTTTGGCGCGGCTAAAAACAGATTTTTCAAAATGTGATACAAACAATTTCATGCTTCCAAATAGCCTTCCTGACGAATTAAAAACAAAATTCTTATACTTACGATCACCGTAGTTTTGTCCCCCATTTTGCGTTCCGCTGTTCCCGATATGATGAAAGGTATTTCCGGTGTTTGTGTTGTGAAACCACGGTTTTGGCGCGGCTAAACACAGGTTTTTCAAAATGTGATACAAACAATTTCATGCTTCCAAATAGCTTTCCTGACGAATTAAAAACAAAATTCTTATACTTACGATCACCGTAGTTTTATCCCCCATTTTGCGTTCCGCTGTTCCCGATATGGCCAAAGTAATTTCCGCTGTTTGTATCGCTCTTGTGAAAGTACAGCGGGGCTAAAAAGAGTTTTTTAAGCAGATATTAGATAGATTTTCCTTTCAATTTTCAAGAGAGAGTTGAGAAATTTAATATTTTGCTCCCTGGTAAATTTGTGTAGTTTATAGCTTTATGTCTAGAAATGATGAATTTCCAACAAGCATTTTATTCATTTTAATGTTTGTGGTCAGTGGCAATAGGTTAGGAATGCAAGAAATATATACATATATATATATACAATCTTACCTGCAAAGCATGCCCCAACCAGCGCAAAGCTGAGGGTCGTGAATAAAGTCTGCTGCATCTAAAAGGAATTGAAGGATGATTTCAATTACGAATTTGTGAATTAAGATTTGCCTATATACAAGAATTTGCAATCTTACCTTGATACGCTTCTTTCAACTGCCGAAGTTGACTAAAGATTGAACTAAATTTTCTGTATATATAGATATTTTACTCGGTTCCAGTCTTTTGTCGTCACATTGTTTCGCCGTACTTGCATTTTGAGATTATTGCTAAAATCAAAATTGCTATCAGATCGGATTAAGATTAGGATCAAAACAATTACCTTTTCAGTATACTCATTTAAATTAACACAGGATGGTCATTTTTGTTCCTCTTTCTTTTATTCTTAATATAGATCTAATCTGTTTGGTTTAATATTTTGATTACGCTTTCTTTGATCTTGTTTTTTACGAAATTTCTACAAGCGGATAGTTTCGCAGGATTATTACCAACCAACTTTTTCACGGTTCGTTAATGATATGAAATGAGAAGTTAATATTGAAAATACTTGTGCAGAAGTTGTGATTTTATCCAATCTAGGACATTAAAGTTTAAAAAAATTCGTCATCCTTTCTTGTCCACTATTTCATTGATCGTGTTGGCAAAACCTAAACTTCTCATTTTGGACACTGAATAAGAGTTATTTTTGTCTTAAATTTTAACTTCTTTTCAAAATACAAAATAAATTTATTTCCAAAATCGTCCAACTGCTGAAATAAATTCTAAATTTTTAAGGTGATATAAATTTATGCGCAAAACATAACAGAGGTATGCTACCACAAAGAACTTTGACAGGTTATATATCGACAGATACTAAAAATTATGTCTGACACAAATTTTTAATAGGTTATAAACATACAAAATTTATTTTACCTTTGAGGTAATTTGAAATTCTTTGTTTTAACAGCTGAAAAAGTTTTTTGGAACGATTAATGTGGAGTAGAAAACTTTAGTTTTGTTTCTAAAACGCATGCGGTTGCTTACACGAAAAGCAATTTTGAAAACCGTATGTCGTACCTTTTTGGGATGAACCATTGTTTCTTTAAAGATAGTTGGCAGGTTTTTACAGTTCAAATCTCACAATAAAAATATTTATAAAAATAAGACGAGCTATTTTAACACTATTCGTACAGGGGGGAGAGGGTTATGGAAAAAGGCTAAACAGGGGGGTAGAGGCCCACCCCCCACCCCCCCCTGTTCAACTTTTTTTATGACTTTTCGTTTGATATTTTGTTACGTTTTGTAACTTTTATTTAGCTTTTAATTTTCCTGAAAATATTTTTGGAAAAATATTATTGATACATTTTTTTTATTTTTTTCTCACGTTAGTGTGACAAAATACCAAGCAATTATACAAACATTGTTATACAAAATTATACCAACTTCAGTAAATTTTATGACGCCATTAGCAAAAATGCTGACAACAGAAATTTTTTTGACCACGTTGTTACTCAAGGTCTGGGCAACATTTTTCCTAAGTTTAATGTTTATTGAACAACAACTTTAGAAGTTACAGAGTAGGGGCAAATCAGCCCTCCCCTCCGTGCATTGAGGAGCCCAGCATAAATAGGGTTAACATACTTCTATGCAATAAAAGCGCCATAAGTTGTAGCTATCTTCACAAACGCACATTTTTCCGTTTCTGTGATATGCAAGAAAAGGTACTATGTATTGTTAAGCAAAATTAGTGCTTTGATACTTTATAATTTTTATCAAATCTTTTAATTCTCCGAGAGGAATTGAACCACAATGCTTAGTACTTATTTTTTTTTGAAAACAAGGCCTACTTTTTATTATTAGAAAGTAAAATACCGGATAAAGTTTTGTTATGCAGTGCTTATTGATCCGCTTTACTTTGGATTATTATTATCTACTAGTCGATAAGGCCCGTGGAGAAATCCACTTAGGCAGAAGGACAATGAAAAAAAAAGTTGTTTTAGATGTTTTGCTGATGTCAGCAGTGTAGTGCAGATAAAAAAAATTCGCGAAATTTAGTTTATTTGTTGCCTCTAACGTGTAGAGGTTGAAACGCTGATCAAAATAATGTATAAGATTATATGTTTTCGACAAACGGCTAAGGTGACATGAAGGTTTTAAAATTTTCGCTTCACGTCAGCAAAGACCCGCCAACACACAAAAAAATTATTTTCAGAAATTTGTATACCTGTTGCCTTTATTGTATAGATCTTGAAACGCTGATCAAAAAAATGTATAGGATCATGTACTTTTGACAAACGGTTGTAGAGATATTGGGGTTTAAAGGTTTTTTGATGACGTTATAAACCCGTCCACAATGGAAAAATAGGTTGTTTTAGATATTTTGTTGACGTCAGCAGTGCAAATACACAATAAATAAATTGAGAAACTTGTTTTCATGTTTCCTCCATTGTGTAGAGCTTACACTGCTGATCAAGAAAATGTATACAATCGTGTGGTTTTGATGAGCGATTAATGAAATATAAGGGTTTAAAAATTTTGCTCACGTCAGCAATGGCCCGTCAAAACCCAAAAAACTTTTTTAGAAATTTGTATACGCTTTACCTTCATCGTATAGATCTTGAAACGCTGATCAAGAAAATGTATAGGATCATGTACTTTTGACAAACGGTTGCAGAGATATTAGGGTTTGAAGGTTTTTTGATGAAGTCATTAACCCGTCCATTCCGAAACGGATTCGGGGACCTAGGTTTGGGAAAATTACCCAAATTGGTCGTAGGTGGTCCCTAGTTACCCATGCGCTGAAAAATCATTGACGTCACCACCTCGTTTCCAAGTTATTTGGCCTCAAAGTTTTAGGTGCACTGTAATGGCTTCATTAATTTAATATAGGATATTGACGTTAAAGTAGTGTTATTGACGTCGCGCCGTAACGCCAAAAATTTACCATATTAGACATGCATTTTTCGGCAACATTAAAGGAAAATGAACACATTCACTTTGCCTGTCACAGACAGACAGACACACTTAGCGTATTATTATATAGACTAGTCGATAAGGCCCGTGGAGAAATCCACTTCAGCAGAAGGACATTGGAAAAATAGGTTGTTTTAGATTTTTTGCTGACGTCAGCAGTGCATATACAAAAAAAAAATGTTCTTAAAATCTTACACAAAATGTCAAATGTCAAATCTTACACAAAATAAAAAAAGAACAGCTTGCAAGGTGCAAAATCTACTTTATAAAAAGATACAACAACGACACTCACAACATCGACACTCACAACACCAATACTCACAAAACTGACAGTAAGAACACCGACAGTTACAATACCGACAGTCACAACACGGATAATAACAATGTCAAAAATAACGCATCTGAAATATGTACATCTTAAAAGTGATCATGTTGAAAACCCTCAGTATTTTATTCTGAAATGTCAAAAAATTGGCCTGCAAGAGCACAAATCAACAAAAATAAGTTCTTTACACATTTTAAATAATGTCTTTCCCTTAAAAGCTTATACAAAAATATGAAAAAGCCATAGTTTGGAAAACATCAAAATTAAGTCTAGAAATCAGTCACTTCGGTTGCATACCATCCTCTCCTGCAAAATTTACACAAAATGTAAAAATCAACCAGTTAAGAACACAAAAATTTTATTTTTTAGTATAATGATCCATACTGCCCTTTACCAACAATTTTAAACCTAAATGTAAAAAAATCAATAAGCAAAGAATAAACTTGAATCAACAAACATTGTATACGGTTCATAAACAAAAGTTTACACAAAATGTAAAACAGATCGGTGTTTGAGAAACACATCTAAATCAACAAAAATAAGTTCATTCAGCAAGTCGTATATTGCCATTACCCATTAATCTTCCACAAAAAGGTTATGACATACATCAAAATTTTTAAAAAAACAGTCATTTCAGTGCATACAGTCCTCGCGTTTAGATTACAAAATATAAAAAACAAAAACAGTTTCAGTCAGAACATTAAGTAATTTTTTTGTCATCAGCAAACATTTATCCATACAAAATTTTGTAAAATTCTCAAGAAAACAAAAACGTGAAACCATGGAACTTTCTTCCAGCAAAAATTAAATCACATACAGTTAGTTCTCCCAAAGAATAGTTTATAATACGAAATATAAAGACAAAGTTGTTTATATAGTCTGAAGATGTACTTAGTGTACGAAAAGCTTAACAAATAAATACTTTTTAACTTTCAAACTCATTTTATTTTTTTCTTAATTAGTAAACTATGGCTGTTATTTTTGCCGATAAAGACATCAGCTTTACAACAGCTTACAGTGAAGTCTGATTCTACAAAGATTTGTTCTTTCAGTATATATATTGCATGTGGTCAATTTCCACAAAAGTTTACACAAAATTTCAAAAAACAGCATTTTGCAACACGAACAATATGAACTGACAACCATACCATCCTCTCATAAATTTTTTTAACCCAAAGTCACAAACCCACGTATATAAATTTCCAATCAAATATCAAAAACCCCTGTAAAAAAACCTGGCATTTTACATGTAGGCTGACAAAAGCTTAACAGGATGAGGAAACAAAACAATAAAAAATAACTTAACACACACACTTTAAATTTTGTGGTCCTCTTGTAAAGTTTACAGGAAATGTGAAAAAATTATTCTCTATGGGCATAAAAATGTGTAACAGTATCCTAAAAGTTCAAGAAAGATTTTGTAGCTAGCTTGTTACATCATAATTCGTGTTCAAAAAAGAAGAGAAGTTTGACTACTAAGGTAGCCATAAATACCTAAAAAAAGAGGAATAACAACAAAACTCATAGATTAGAGCTAGCTATGGGATGGAGCCTTGAAGCTAACATTAGCTAGCTAGCTAACAAAACAGTACCTAAGACACCCTGTTAATTATACTTATAGCTGGGGAGACTTAGCTAATTCTATAGCTAGCTATTTATGCTTAGTAAAACACATATAAAGGAAAACAATAGCAATGTAAAAATTATGACATGTGCAGATAGTTCAACAAACCAAAACTTTCGAATTCGCTGGCACATTTGTTTGGTAGCCAGCTAACAGCTTTATGCAGCATTTTGAATTTTAGGACAAATACATTAGTTACGCACCAGGGGATACATTAAGTATGCAAAAAAGTAAACAAATGCTAGCTTTTTATAAAAAGCGCGGTAAAACATAAAACTTAAAGAATTTGAAGCTCCAATGGATTTTTTTTGAGAATGCGATTCTCCTTGACAATTTTAAGTGTGCTATATATAAAAACGGAACGTCTAAAAATATCAAAGTTCTTACTTTTTCTCAATTCCAATTCACTTGAAACTCTAGCATTCATTTTGTACTCCTAACTTTACTTTACTACTTCTAGTTCCACTCTTCACTTCCGAAGTAACTTATTGTGGCTTCCAATTCTACTTCTACTTCTACTTCTACTTCTTCACTTGGTCTCTTTTTTCTTTTTTATATATGCTTTTTTGAACTACTTTACTTTTTGCACTTTTTTGAAGACGAAGGGACCGTTCTTTTGTTGTTGTTTTGTGTGTCGATGTTAGCCCTGTTCCAAATTATATGCTTTTTTAATCCACTCCACTTCTTCACTTTGACTTTCCTTGCTCTTAATATCTGCACTTTTTTATGACTAAGGGATCGTCGAAAATAAGACATTTTTTATCCGCTTCCTTAGTTCGCCTTTTGTCGAGAACTTTGTCGAGAGATTTTTATGTTTGTTTGCTTTCACGCCAAGGAAACTTTCTATTCGAATGCCGTCCCGTTCGAAAGTAGGTATTTGAGCGAATCATACTGCTTATTTTCTATCACGTGGTTTCTAACGGTTGCGAGACAAATGTAAACAAAACAAAAAAACTCGAAACACTCGCGCATTCGGGTGGTAAAAAATATCGTCTTTGTAACAGTCACAGACAGACAGACGGAACTGGCGTATTATTATAGAGATACTAATTGAATCAAGTTTTGAGTTGTGCATGCATCATTAAGCACTCAAAGTTCACGAATGTAACGTTAGTCCACCTAAATGTTTCATGCTTCATTACTCTTCAGCAATACCAATGTTAGAATATATTTACTTGAATTAAATTTCATTGTTTGATCTGGTAAATTAAAAAAGGTTGGGTATTTATGTTTTTAATTATGGTCATCTGTTTTTCAAGTTTGGTGATCTATACATTAGGAACAAGCACGTAATTTTTTGTCAACTTTTTGAAATAAGCATCAATCTTGATTAAGCGTCCTCGATTCGTCTAGCTGAATAAATTTTGACTGAGAAAGAGACAACTTATATATGTTAGGCCCAATAACTTTGTCATTAATATGAAATTGTGTTAAAATGTTAAAATATATATATCTCTATAATAATAGCCGTATTCCGTCTGTCTGTCTGTTCCAAATGGTTGCGCGCAGCTTTTTCGGAAAATCCCGGCAAAATCCCGCAGAACCCGATTTTTACGGGACGAAGGAATATGAATATCAAATTTTGAAAGCTGTGGCGTTGTGGCGTTGAAGTGAAGTTGGTAAGTCTGTTTTTGTCTTTTGAAAGCTGTTTATTTTTGTTTTTTATATGTTTTTACATGTTAAGGTAAATATATTGTTACGTTTTTTAGCCACATACAAATCTTGAACGTACCAATTTTAAGATTTTGGCTACGAACGTATATATAGATTTCAAGTAAGCTAGGTAGCTAGCCTTTCATTCAGTTTGATACAACAGCTTTTTATCTTAGCCAGCATTATTTCTATTTGTGTTATTTTTACCAATCTGATTTTACTAAGTTGCAACTGGGGGCTATATAGCTAGCTGTTAGCTACCTCTGGCTAAAAAGTGAAAGTAGCCAAATAAATAGTTAGCTAGCTAGCTAGCTACAACAAAATTTTTCTTACGTCTAATGAAAATGCAGTTTCGTAGCTACACCTTTTTATTGTCATAAAAGCGTATTCCCAAAAATAGAATTGCTGAAGGATTTTTTAGCTGAATGGGGTATAACGACGGGCTGTTTCCTGTGTTGTTATTTAAACCGAAGTTGCGACAAAGTTTTTTTGGAAAAGGGTATTACGCCTATACACCTGTTCAACTCTGTTCAACTGTACGAAGCGCTTAGCCCGATGTTAACAACGCACTGTTTTTTTGTATAGCACTTAGCCCAGTGTTAACAACAGAGTGCATCCTGTGTTTTCATTTAAACCGAAGTTGCGATGAAGTTTTTTTGAAAAAGAGCATTACGCCTGTTCAACTCTGTTTAATTGTAGTAAGCGGTTAGCCCAGTGTTAACAACAGACTGTTTTTTGTAAAAGGTTGTTATGTCTATGCGCATATGGAACGCGGTTTACCTGTACTAAGGGATCAGCCCACTGTGACAATTAAACTTTCTCGGTAATCACACCTGTACGGATGTGCAACACTGTTTACTTGGACTAACCGCTCAGCTCTGTGTTAGCAATGGACAGTTTCTTGTGTTTTTATTTAAACAGAGTCTGCGAGAAAGTTTTTTTCAAAAGGGTATTATCCCTATACGCCTGTGCAACATGGTTTAACTGCACTAAGCGCTCAGCCAGTGTCACGATTAATTTGTTAACTTTCACAAAAACTTATTCCGCAAAATTAAATAATATTGACTGATTGTTTTTGCTATAATGGAGTAACAACGGTTTGTAAACTCTATTTTTATTTCAGCTATTGTTGCGGGAAAGTTATTTTTAGAAAAATATGTTACAGTCGCAACACTATAATGGTGTATGCGCTTCACTTGATTTACGACATACTGTATACCAGTACTACAGCGCTTCACCTGATCGTGTGGCACAGTTTACGGCTCTTCTCAAGCGCTCCACAGGTGTTCCACGCCGGGTCACACCTTGACTTGTGACTTACCCCGGCTAGTCTATATTATAATACCTGTATGCGTCTGTCTGTCACGCAAAATGGTACCACAAGTAGCGACACGCACGCAATGCGGTGTAAAAAGGACGGGCGAACCCGTGGATTTTCCACGGGCAACCGACTAGTAATGTTAATTTACAGTAGGTAATGAAAAAAAGTAATGTGTCAGTTGACGAATTTAACAAGTAAACCATGGGTTTAAGCCTATTCATAGCTGTGATTGCGAAACAAAAATAAAGAAAAAATAAATTTGTCGAACAACGAGACTGCCACTTATAGGAAAGCGTAAGTTGATATGTTTCTTGTTTATCGCCCATCTGATACAAACAATTATAAGAATCCCCCCATTATATTCTCAGTTATATTTACGAAACCACGCGTTAATTTTGTAAGTAAACTGAAATAAGAGTAAACATATCTATTGGCCTTAGCCTTTGAGCCCAATGTGAGGTTTATTTTACTTTTTTTAAACGCTTTTATTTTTCATTGTATCATATCGAGTAGAAGTTTTACGTTATTGTGTGAAGAAAGATTTTTCCATCAGCAAAAAACAGAAAGTTACAAAGTTCATCAACGGTTGATGTCCTAAAAAAATAGTACAGCATAAACTTTTTGGACACTTAATAATTTTCAAAATAACAAAGTGCAATAACAAAGTGTAAGTTTCAGTGCAATATAACTGAGGCAACGGGTCTAAATCTTAAAACAAAGTTACAACGTAAACAATAACAGTCTATATTTTTGACTTAGCATGCGAGCATTAGGATAGCCTTCTTCTCCTGGTCCTCGGTACAGTCTCAATAAACATTAAGTATAGTATTTTCTTAAGTAATAGCAGTATATAAAGCTAAATGTTCGTTAAGTTTAAAACACCGTTTTTTAGAAAGTTCTGTGCATAGTTTAGGATTATTTTATACAATATAAATTGGTCTAAGTGTAAAGAGAGGTGGCTTAGGTTAAACTTGTTTCTGAGATTGGTTGAAATGAATTGCCAGCGGTGGTAAAAAAAACAAAAACAAAAAACGGTATTACCAGAACTTAATGAGGTATTTCCGTGTATATGCTGTAAAGGGAAAAAAGCTGCCACAAGTATCAACTACGATCAATTTTATCTTAATTACTCTCTCATTTGCTTTTTAATTGGATGAGTTTAATCTACATAGAACAGACTTACATCGTATAACCAGTTTGTGAGAAAGAAGGTAGTGCTACGAAAAAACAAATGCGAAATTTTTTATTTACTTTGTTGTAAAGGGTGAATTCCCGTGAGCATTTTTCCATGTTCTCTTCTCTTCTCTTTTTTTTTTTGAAGAGCGAGTTTCCACTAGCCTCTTTATTAATACTTGTATTCTCTCCGTTTGTGTACGAGAAAAAAGTCGTGCTACGGAAACACGAAATGCGATATAAAAGGACGGGCGAACCCGTAGTTTCTACGATAACAGCCGTATTCTTTCTGTCCGTTCCTGAAAACCAATTAGTGTTATGAAACGCACAAAACAATTTCAAGTTGCACGAAATATCAATGCAGGGAAAATAACAACGAGCGATTTTCAGTAATTTTTCCGCTATTAAGTTAACAGACGTATTGTTCGTGCATCAACGTAATATCAGAGCAGCGCATGTATCTTATGGTACGTTTCTATGTTCCTATGTTCCTTTAAATTTTTGAAAATAATCCGCCAGGCGGACAATTTCCGATTTTATTGATCTTTACAACATGCAGTCCTGGACGACCGACGAATGTTTAGAGTATGATCTATGCAAAGTTCGCGATTTTGAAAGTCCCTTTTATTCATTACCGACAATAATTACCTTTTTGTTGAAAATAGTATCTGCATTTTAAGATTAATATTTAATTACTGTTGTAGCCAGGTAAAAATCTTAAACAAATAAATTTTTGATCTTAGATACCCAACATTGATTGAGCATGATGCGGGAGAGTTATATATTAGTTATATATTTTATCAGCCTGAGTTTTTGTTTACATGTGGCCAGCTACCTAACTAAAAAGTAAAAGTAGTCAAACTGGAATTGAATTTGTAGTGATACTTGGCTCTCTCTAATTCTAACCTCCATTAATCGAATTTTTTAATAATTCAAACAAATTTAAAAACAAATAACATACAAAACAATCAGTCATGCTGATCGCTAAGCATAAAATTTACACTTCTATAGTCTTTGACTTGCCTCGGCCGGGGTTCGGACACAAGAGCTTCCGGACTGAACGCGAATGCTTCCCCCACTAGGCTTCTGTTGATCGCAATCCGTCCAAATATCAGATGTCAAAGTCAATAAAAAACTCGATGTAGAAAATAGATCTATTTCTTTTTCCGGTTTTGTAAATAGTCTTAGTACAATACACATAACAACCTCTCCTTAAAGGCCAACGGTGTTTCGTTGTGTAACAGAGCAAATTATAGACTAAGATGTGCTTACATACTGATAGTAAACAATCGAAATTTATCATTTGACGCATTTATATAATTAATAAATCTTCTATCAACTCAATTATTTCCATATACACACGTACCCTTTTGTCTATTGGTAGCAGATTTGATAAGAAATCAGAGGACTTACTCATTTACATCATATACTAGATGTGCAAACTACTCGAGGAATAAATCCTTCTTTCATGTTGGAACATTTTCACATCAATGCAGAAAGGCGAGTTTGTTCTCTCTATCCAAGTCCTTCACGGGTAGTTTTGGTCACATCACACTTTATTTTCGCGGTTCTCTGTTGTGGAATAAGTTGCGGGATCATATCAAGAATAAAGATTTGTTAGCAACTTTCAAAGTCGCACTTTGAACGCTAAAACTTTCGTGTCCTTTATCATGCAAATTTCGCAAATAAATTGCTGCATTTTTTCCCCTTTTATTTATGTTTGTGTTCGTGTGAATTAGTCTCTAAACGGCCTAACATGTTACAACGTTGTGGGCAAAAATATACAATTTCTTTCAGTTTTGATTTTAAAAAAATTGTTTTGCTAAAAAATGCCTATTTCTTATTATTTGATTAAAAGTCATAATTTGCTTTTTAAGAAAATTATAAATTATAAAACTCGGAAAGTATAGTTAATACAAAAGAAGTTTTGAGTTAATACCATAAAATTTCTCTGTCTAAGAGCACCAATTTGATTTTACAAAAATTGTTGAACGCATTTATGTAGAAATAAATGACAGTTACTTTCCGACTTGGGAAACCAATTCATTTAGCACTATTTATAGAAACAATATTAAGTAGCTACACGTAGTATTTTTTTCAAAATGCAGCTAGCTGTAACTAAAATGTAGAGTTTCTATTTACCGTCTTTGAGTTTTCCGAAATCGAAGTTCAAGGGTACTTGCCTTGAAAGGAACACAGGGTAAAAAATATAAAAATATAGTAAATATATTCCATTTTCTCTTTCTGTTACTTTCCTCCAAACTTTTGCCAAAAAAAGTGTAGGTAAACAAACTATATGTGAAATACTTCGCCGGAAACATAAAATTTAATAATTCTCAATAAACTTTCTACCAATTTATCACGACCGCTACCTCCCCCCGGTTTTTTTGGGACTTACTCTGTGTGGTCCAAAATAAACTCTGTGAAATCATTTTGAACAGAATAATTTGAAAAATTCATAATAATTCGCCTGTGGTCATATTTCCCGCGTTGATGTTTCGTACATCGTTAACTTCCTTTAGACGTTTTGTTATCACCTTGTTTTGACAAACGAATAGAAAAAAATACGGCTATGAAAGAGATTTGAAATGTTAATAAGAAAGCTTCTTTTCTTTTAACTAACTATACGGAATGAGATAATATGGCGACAAATCCAATCGAAAGTAAAGTACTCGAACAAAAGAGTGTAATTAAGATTAAATTAATCATAGTTCATACTTGTGGCCGCATTTTTCCCGTTACAGAATTACCAAAATATTAATACGCGCTTTCAAAGTTTTGAGCTGTCTGTTTTTACTGACAAAATGAACACTCATGCCCTAAAGAGCATGCAGATAATTATTGCTGAAATTTTTCCAAGGGCTAACAACTTGTTTTGTCAACGATGGCGTAACCACTAGTCTTATGAACGACTGACTAACGATTGGTGTTATAACTATTTACTCGAAATAATCTACATTAGCTTTTAGTAATACTCTTTTTATTTGCATACATTGAGTTATTCATTTGAACTGCGCTCAAAAACAAGGTAAACCAACAAACGGATCATTTTGGCTTATAATCTTTCTAAACTTGAACTTTTTATATATAATCCCAACCCATGTAATATGAAAATATTCTAATGCTTATTACGGTTATACTGAGGAGCAAGAAAAGAAGGTTATCTCAGGAATATAGACTCTTATTGCCAGCGTGATAACTTTGATGTATACTAATCCTGGTTTTATTTTATCTTTATACAAAGTATTTCTATACCTTGAAACTTATAAAGTGTTCATCGAATTTCACATCGTATTATCTATATTATAATACCCATAAACGTCTGTCCGTCCGTCTGTCTGTCACGCAAAATGGTAGCTTAGCTGCGCATAGCTGCTTCCCTCTAACCACGCCTAAACACTGCTAAACCAATCATAGTATTTGTTTTTTTCGTAACCTTTTCATCGTCCTACCAACCTTTTTATACATCTTTTTAAAGTCACGTCCCTTTTTACCACGAAATTCGCCACTGCAAAAAGTCCATATTTTCGACCTAGCCACCCCGACCATTAATCCGGACCATTAATCCGGAGTAATAAGCCTGCCAATCTTTTTGCGCCGGACTTTAACTTCATTAACCAATCAGAAACCTTATTTGTTTCACGTGTTTGCGCAACCTGGCGTTCAATTTTAGGCCGGGGCTTTCACGAGTTCATCAGAATATCGCAACCACGAGAACACGAGGACGGATTGGTTTGACATTGGTTTTACGTTTTACACACTTAATCTGTTCTCAATCTTTCCCCATTTTCTTTGAAGCACTTACCTAAACCTTAACGTCTCGCCCCTTTTTTTTTTGTAAATCCTTGCAAAAGAATGCCAGGGTTATCGCATTCTCATGTAAATATATTATCACGTTCTCTAGCCAGGTATAAATCCTAAACAAACCAATTTTAGGATTTTAGCTAGGAACGTAGATTTCGAGGCAGTATTCTGCTGAAGCTAGCTAGCTAGCTATAGCTAGCTGTATTTATTCCCATTCTTTTAAAGTTTTTATTCAGTTTGGTATATCAATATTTATTGTATGTAGCTAGCTCTTTTCAGCTACATCTGGCTCAAAAGTGAAAGTAGCCAAATGCAGTTTTTAGCTAGCTACAACAAATTTCTTATTTAATAATTTTTATGATGCTAAATATAGTTAGGTATATAACTACACATTTTATTACTGTCATGAAAACTTAATCCGCAAAGTAATTTTTTTTAGCTGACAGAGTAACGATGGGCTGTTTCCTGTGTTTTTAATTAAACCGTTGTGATAAAGTTTTTTTGAAAAATGGTATTACGCCTATTACTCATGTGTGACACGGTTTACCTGTAATAAGCGTTCAACCTGGTATTAACAACGGTCTGTTTTGTGTGTTTTTTATTGAAATTGAAATTGCAATAAGTTTTTTTGGGAAAATGCTATTACGCCTATACGCATTTGTGACACCTTTTACCTGTACTAAGCGCTCAGTCTGGTGTCATGAATAATTTGTTAACGTTTACTGAAACTTATTCTGCAAAATAAAATAATATTGACTGTTTTTTTGCTATGACGGGGTAACGAAGAGTTGTAAACTGTGCTAAAAGGGTATTAAGCATAAACGCATGTGCAACACGGTTTACCTGTATTAAGCGCTCAGTCCAGTGTTAACAACCGCCTGTTTTCTGTGTTTCTGTTAAACCGAAGTTGTGAAAAAGTTTGGGAAAAAGGTATATTTTGTACCTACATGAATGTGCGACGTTGGAGTGACATTCATTTTTGAACTTTCACCACAATCATTTTCCAAAAAATATATAACAAAGCTTGGTCAACCATTTTTACTATGATGGGGTGACAACGCAAGGTAGACTTGTTGTAGGAAATGTTCAGCAAAGTTATTTTTTGATAAATTTATTATACCTGAAACACCATAACGCTCTGTGCGCTTCACTAGATTTATGACATATTGCATACCTGTACTAGAGTGCTCCACCTGAATGTGTGGCACAGTTTACAGTTCTTATTAGTTGCTCCACAGGGTTTTCAACGCTGGGTAACACTTTTACTTGCCGGGTCTCCCGGCTAGTCTTTTCTAATACAAAATTCCAATGTTTTCCTTATTTACTGTTAATAACATATTCCTTACAGTTCCATTCAAAAGCGTATGCGCGGTTTGATATTCATAACTACGCTGAGGGAAAGGACTTTATATGGTTTGCATGAGATAAGCGATTATTTTCCGAATTTTGCACATGTCAACGACAAAACAAATAAACTTATGCCTTGATATGGAAAATCTATTAATATCAATATTTTCAACTAGCCCATTATCTTTACTCAATCCGTAGTGCGAATGTATATGTACTCCTACAAAGCGCATATTTTAATACAATCCCATTTAATTGACAAAGTAATGGGGAAAACTGAAAAAGTGTCCCTTTTTCAATCCAAACGTATTCTTTTAGGCGAAGAGGGCCCTTGATGTGATGCTTACTTTAAAATTTTTATTAAAGTTTAGTGCTTGGTCTTAATGCATAAGAGACATGAATGGAGCGAAATTTATACAAAGATATGGATTTTTTAGTCTAGAACACGGCTTAGTGTGTTTTCGATTAAATAGCTTCTAACATTAGTATTGCAGGAAAGTAATGAGGCATGAAACATTTAGGTTGACCAACATTAAATTGGTGAACTCTGAGTGCTTAATAAGGCATGCACAACTCAAAATAATTTATCTTGATTATAACTACAATGACGCATGTAAAGATAACAATAATCTTGCGTAAAGCTCATTACTAATTCAGTTACCTTAAGCCTTATCAATTCTTATCATTAAGAAACAAAAAACGGGAACAAAATGACCATTCCGTGTTATTTAAGTAAGCATTTTATCATCAAAAGGTAATGGTTTTGATCTTAATCCCAAATTAAATGTTTAATTTTCGTTGGTGGTTGATTGAACGTTATACGTGAAACGATAACGTAAACTTAACGTTAACTTGACGTGTACGAATTAACATTGTATTTCTAACGTCATCCGAACGTTAACATAACCCATATTTAATATTAAGATATCAAGGATATTTCAACGTTAGTTGAACGTTAAGTTTATTTGCTTTCATTAACGTATTGCTAACATAAGGCGAACGTTAAAAAGTTCCCAATATTTGCTTTAAAAAAAAAAAAAAAAAAATCTCAAGGAGAAGTGTCACACTTCTATTTCGGCACGAGCAACTGCTTAGATTTTACGCCGTGCACGCCTTTTGAACATGGAAGCCTGTCCCGAATATCATCTTTGTTTCTGTCGGTATCGTAATTTTTGTTAGAGCGAGAGTTTTTATTGTTCGGTGTAGATATCTATTTTAAGGACCAGGAACGGCAAATGACGAGCATATTTTAAATCATTTTGTGTTACGTTGTATTTATTTTTTATTTTTATTTACTTTTAAAATATTATATGTCTTATATTATATTAAATCGTCTTGCTTTTTGATAATACCTCAGTCCTGCAATTTATTTTGCGTCAGCTATTTATAAATTCCCCGCTTCCTTTCTTCGTCTAAGAATGCGAGTTCAGCAAAGGTTGTTGGCCGTCTTTTCTACAAAGGCTTTTGGAATTAAATTAATTTAATTTATACTGTAAAAAATACGAATAAATATTAGGTTTTCATCAAACATTTAGGTATCAGCTTATCCAGGACGCACTTTGTACTCTGCAAGTTAGTGTGTTTTTTAAAGTTCACAGATTTATAACAGGTATAGATATGTTAGGTAGAGTCCTGTGATAGTAGCTATAATATACAGTAGGCCAGATTTTATGTAAGTTAGTATATAAGCCTATAGGTTGATGTCACTAAATTTATAGCTATATCTATGTCTTTGTTTTCTTTCTAGATAATGAGTTGTATAAAAAAGAGTACATATTTGAGTGAATGGTAGAGAAAAAACCGAATATTAGATGAGATTTTCTAAGATGTGTGTGACAATGCTGACGCGGAAGAAAATGATTTAGATATGTCCACCGAAGAAGCAAGTAAATTATTCAATCAGAGTGATGTTGCGTGAAAGAACCTCAACTTTGCAGTGACATAGCACAATGGATACTTAAATATCGTGATTCTCGTACAGGCAGTGATGATCTTCTTACTATATTAAGAAAAATTGACAATCTTTCTCTTCTGAAATGCACAAGAACTTGGCTGAAAACTCCAAGGTCTGGTTCATGTGAGGAAAAATGTGAAGGAATTTATGCATATCTTGAAATATCAAATGGAATTAATAGGATACCTTTCTCGCATCTAGAGGTAAAACTGGAAGAAGTCTTCAAGTTAATATCGATGGAGTTTCACTACATAAATTACTCAACTCAAGCCTGGCCAATTCTTGGTGCCATAAAATGTTATCCTCATTTGTTATTGCACAAGGAGAAATAGTAAGAAAAAACAAAAAATAAAATTAAACAAACTAATTTTCTAAAACGATTGGCCACAAATTTATCCTCTTACAAATTATTACATTTTGAGAAAAATATCCTTATTAAAGGATTAAAATTATACCAACCACATCCACAAAAATTTATCACATCTATAAGCCTTGGATATTACTTTTGCCCATGCAACTAAGAAGGCTTAAAAAACCCTGCAACTCCGACCCAAAATCATAATAAAATACACAAGCCTAATGTACCCTTTAGACCCACAGTATTAGCTAACGAGTCTCCAACAGAAATCATGTCCGCATTTATAGATGATATTTGCCAACCTGTCATGAAGTCATTACTTTCTTACATAAGAGACACTAAACATTTTCTCAGAAATATTCTAGAACTTTCTCCTCTTCATCCAAATTCCATTATAGTAACTGCTGATGTAGTAGTACTCTACACCAACATACCCTATGATTAAGGCGTCGAAGTTTGTTAGAAACAACAGAAACTTCACCTTTAAACACTACTAAAACAGCGATGGACTTTTTTCTAAATCATAACTGTTTTAACTTCATGGATGATTATTACCAACAAATCCATGGCACAGCCATGGGCTCTAAATGTGAACCTCCTTACTCGTGCATATACAAGGGCCACCATGAAATTACTAAAATACTTCCCCTTACCACGGCTATTATGCTATAGAAACATTTCATCGACTCATTTCATTTACTAATTTTTTAAAAAAATATTAATTCACTTCACCCCCATATCAAATTCACTCTCCCCTACTCTATGGATAAAATTAATTTTTTGGACACCATGCATGTAAGAAAAGATGGAAAACTGTACTTTAGTTCATATACTAAAACCACTGACCATTTTAGCCTCCTCCACTACGACTCCTTCATCCAACATCGAAATCCTCCCTTATATACTCCCAATTCCTTACACACAGAATGCTTGTAATAAGCATTCTGTGTGTAAGGAATTGGGAGTATATGCTCATAGATCATATGCTGAACGAAGCATTAAAAAATTTGAAGCATTAAAATTGTTATTTATAAACATTGGCACCTTATAAAGAATGACCAAGAGCTAAATAAATTCTGGCCCACTCTCAAATTGTTGCAAATTTGCGGCATAAAAAGATCAAAGACTTGCTTATAAAGACTAGGGTTACATAAGCGTCTTACCGTAGGGTTACACTGGGTCTCACTATTGATTACAAACCCTAAATGAATTAGAAGGATAAGTCTTAAAATGAACATGAATAATTCCGTCATTATTATTTACCATAACACAAACCACCTAGTTACCAATCCCTTTCTATTTAATAACTAGCTATCACGCTAGGACAGATATAGATTACGACATCTTCCGTAAGAAAAATCCCTCTCTCTCTCTTTTTCACGTTGACTGTGTCACCTGATACGTATCCCTCGACATTGGCGCATATAGCTTTGTTGCATAACTGAAACCAATCAAATTAAAAAATTGTGATGACGCTACAATCATGGCGAAATATTATCAAATATAATCCCATTATACCTATTATTCATAAATGACTTTTCTTGACTAGTCCACTGTCATAAGTTATAAAGACACCAAGTGGGACCATAATAGGAAAAGCTGTTTTGAAATTCCTGGGAAACAGCGAAATTGCGATATTTGTGCTAAAATGACGCAAGAACGTAGCTAACTTAACCTTTACACGATTATCAACACCAAATTTTGTAATTCCATCTTTTTTCAATATCCACCCATTTTGTTTTCACTCAAATTTTTGGTCTTAGAATTGCTCCGATATTTTTTGGCACATAATCTTTAGCTATTTTAATTTCCGCTCACTTGGCCTTTCGTTTGTACATTTGGCCCTGCACAAACTCTATGATTGGTGCGCTTGTGCTATTTTCTACTCGCCGCGTTGTCCGCATACCCATGTGCGTTTACCTAATTTATTACGTAGAAGGCGTCATACCGCTCCAGCAAGTACAGCTAACTTGAACCACGGGAGTTTTAGCTTGCGCACTGTTTTTGGTATATCTTTTACTTAGGCATAGCAAATCTTCGTTAGGCCTACGGGGAGGGACGGTGTCTGAGTACCTTTACTGTACCCTTTGCAATTTAATAGTGAAGCCTTTATCCTTGTGTGCACATTTTAACGGCTGTTTGCGCTGCCCATACACGCTAGCTCGGTCGTCAGCCTAGTTTTCTATTCATCCAGATTACCTCTAGGTGCGAGTGTTCTACGTCTGTAGCACGGCCCCTCTGCGTTGTCTGATATTCGCTACGCACAAACTGTATATTATGACACTTACCCGAGGCGCAGTGGTTATCTTAGCAAATTAGAATTTCACCTACCAATTTTAATTACCCATGGCCAACAAACAAATCGACAAAGAATTATATAGAGGTAACCCATTTGTTATAAACAGACCCGTCCTAACAACTGGCCGCTAACGCCAGATTGGCTATCTTTGATTCTATCGTGGATCAATTTCACAACCCGAGCAAAAGGCGGTATAAGAAACAAGGTCTGTGCGTCTGATGAAGCCCTTGTTTTTTAGGTCATGGCTTTACCCACACAGCATCCTTTCTCCACATACGATCTTCAGAATCCACTACCGGAGAGTAGGGACACCCAATCGAAAAACAAATCGTGTATTCTACAGAGTTATTTTTACGAATATATAACCCAATATGTTTCTCAATGATGACGAAAACATTGAGAAAATTTTTGTTTTATGTTAAGCAGGTGACCTTATTAATTTACATTCAAAATCTCTTTTTTGAGAAATACCCGATATGTTTGTTTTATTTGTTTGTAGTCTAGTTTTACTGGTCAACCAAACCAACCTCGTTCCCAGACTTTTACTTGATTTTTTAAGGGGTCAACCGAAAGGGTACACAGCAAGTTGTTAAAAACAATATGTCTAAAAGTCTGTCTTTGGAAGAACTTTTATTTCAGGTATGTTTATGCCTATCTTTATGCATGCTTTTTGTCTGTTTGTTTCTTTTCCTTAAGTTACAAAGATGCTGAAATATAGCTAGTTAGACAGCTACTTGTCTGTAGATGCTAAATACAGCAGGTTTTTATTTTAGCTATGTAGCTATAGCTAACCAGCACGGTCCTAACTAATAACTAGGTATGTATTAGTTAGGACCAGAAAGACAGTAAGTGAAAAGTTCTTAACAGCTCTGGTTAAAAAACAAATCGCAATCTTCCAACAGCTTTATAAGGTAGCCAGATAGGCAATCAGAAGTTGACCCAGGTCCAATGTCAAGTTTTAAATTTATTGTAAAAAAGTGAAGTTAAGAGGCAGATTGCATACTAATTAGCCACTCATTTGTATAATAAGAAGGCAGCTCTCAATATATTAAATGCGGTTAAATGCCAAACCAATATGTCAATACCTATTTATACAGGATATATATTAACATAAAATGATGTTTTCTATATGTTTCCTGTGCAAAATAAACATCTAAAACAAAGTAAAATATGTTTGCGTCCTAAAGTCCTTGCAAAAATGAGTCGATGGGTTGGCCGGATTTTTCCTTAGGATCCTATCTGCAAAAGTGAATATGTTTCCAGAACCATAAAACAACGTAGAAGCAGTTAGCAATACTTTTTTCTGTTTTTCCCCATTTACTGATCCTGGTTTGTTAAATAGGTCGGTCGAGGACACAAACATAACATATTCGCTGGTGGCCTTACAACACAAAGGAAATCTCAAACTTTCAAGAGAAACTCAAACCTGTGTTTTCTACCTTTCTGTGAGCATATTCGTCAGCGAAATATACGTACTCAAGCAAATTTTTGGAATTTCCTGATCCTTAAGGTTTTTTTAAACAATTACAGACCTCCTCCCCTTGTCCTGTTAAGGGCGCATAAAAACGTTTTATTTAAAGGCACTAATTTCTTGACTTTCCAGAAGAAGCTCTGAGATTATATATAACATTGCAGCAAGGATTATTTTAAGAAGTTTTGGAAGATTTTATTATTATTTTTACAATGATAAACATACAGGATTTATTAGTAAATTTATAAGAAGAATGACACTTGCCACTCATACTATAAAAGGTCGATAAATAAATATTTTGACAAATCTTCCTCCTCGGAAGAGGACTGTGAAATGAAAAAAATATTTTGTCAGAAGAACATTGGATTTGCAAAATTAAGTTTTTATAAATGAAGCATATTTTGATCATAAAAATAAAAAGTTTGTTAGCCATTACCCGGCTCTGCTTTTAAATATAGATATTCTTATTATATAAAAATACGTGTGTTTAAAATGCAGGTTGTGAAACTGCTTTAAAATAGAGAACTGCACTATACCTATAGAAAACATATACTTTTTTGTTTCAGCATGGATGTGTTTTTAACTTTGAAGGAAAATTTCTGAAAATGTGTCCCCGTGTTATAGCCTTAAAAATGCTTTTCAGTGATAACCAGTCGATTTATCAATTCGCTTTTTTAATGACTTAACAGTTGAAAATACTTGTGATATCAGCCTGGTGTTTCTTATAATCATGTTTCTTATATTAAAAAATGTGCTTATGTTTGCAATAAGTCAGACAACAAACTGATGTTTTTATTCAGTAGAAGGAAACCGTATGGCCTTGTGCGCTTTTTAGTGTGGAGTTTGCATCGGCAAGATTTTATTGTTTCTACTAAAATGTAATTTGTCCATAAAAGCGATTGTTGTAACTAAAACCATTTCAGTGTGATTATGACTGTAACATGGACGCCTTGAAATAATTGTTGTCGCTTTCTTTCAATCTTATGTTTTTTTTGTCTTTTTAGGTCATCTACCAAATCTCCAAAGGCTAGTAGTTTAATGTACAGACAAGAATGTAATCTAACTACTTGCGAGACGTGATAAAAAAGCAAATTAAACTTTATGCGAAGTTGTCATTATTATTTTTAAAGTTTTTAGATTTTAAAAAATGATGATAATGTTTATGACATGTTTTTATTTATAACGAATGGAAATTCCGATATCGAATGTTTTGTGTTAGAATGTTGTGTCAGAATGTCTCCCGGAATGTTTGAAAGCCGTTGCAGCGTTATAACAACCCCAGACACGCTAAACGCACTGCACCTAATATTCTTCTCGAAACGAAACTTGAAAATATCCTGAAGTTCAGATTTTGATTTGTTGTTATTTTCCGCGTCCGTTTTGGCTTGATTTGCTCTTGCGTTATTTTTTATTACTACACAATTTCGAAATCCAGTCCAATTTGTTTTCACTTATAAAACTTCAAACAATTGTGTCCAAGTGTTAATATAAGTGATAGGTGAGACAATATCGGTAACTTGAAAAAGAATTGCAAGATAATTCAGAGTCGAAATTATTCTTATTTTGTGACAAAATTCAAAAATCCTATTTTTCGCCAAAATATTAGGGTCGTGTCCTTATATAGTTCTTCTTACAAAAAAGCGCGTAGTCCTTTTATACTTCCTAGAAACTCCTGAACAATATACCAGAACAGGTGATTTAAATTGTCAAATCAGTTGTTCCAAATTTTTTAGCTGGAATATTGCGTTTAATTCTATTGATAAAGTCTCCTGCTTTTCCGAATATGGTACGCTCTTGAAATTAATTGTATCCGGCGAATGTCGTTCTTGCAACATAAAAATTACGCTAATGAATCGGTACGCAAATCATTTTATGTTTTGTCTCGTCCTAACTGCATCAAGGGGAAGGAGTGGGCTAACGGCTTAGAGGCCTATGTCGCTGCAAACATCCCCTTCTCTGGTTCTTAAATGAACAAATTTTGCTTGCAACTGGCGGGAATGCTTCGCAACCTTTTGAAATCAACATATCTAGCTAAAGGTTTCTTGCATTTACGAGATCACACCATCAAATTTGTTTTGAGTGATTAAACATTTAGGTTGACTAATAATACATTACGGAACTCCGAGTGTTTAATGAGGCATTCACAACTCAAATAACTTATCTTGATTACAATAATAATGTGTATAACGAAAATAATAATCGGGCGTCAAGCTGTTTAATAACTACTAGCCGAATTCCCGAGGAAGAATCCACTGAATCTCTCATTAAACCGATGTAAGGGATACCAAACAAAACATACATCACAGTAATTTGAATTTTTAAACCTCACATTTCAACCTCGACCCCGGGTTCTTTGTCTCTTTTATAACGGGATGGCAAAAAGGGAAAAAAGCCCTGGAATCGAGGTTGCTCACAATCAGCATTATTGTATGTTTATAACCGCTGAAACAAAACGTCTAAAAGTGTAAGCACGTGCAACAAAAAAAATTATAAAAAAGATTATGAAATGAAAATGGAAAATGTCCAAAAAAATCAAAGGCGTCTATAACAACCGTTACGTAAAAAGCGAAATACGCTAAAACTATATACTTGCTTTGCCATTCCAGAAGTACACCAGGGAAAAAAAGGATACCAAACATTAAAAAAAAATCCAACATTTTTCGTTAAGTCATACAAAATCAGCTATTTAGTCTATTGCATACGGCAAACCTTCCAAAGTTATACTCAAAATATAAGAAATTAATAGTTGAAAACACATAAAAGAGAAATATAAAAACTTGCATCATTTGGTATATATATTGTATATCTACCGAAATATTTCAATCCAATATATTGAAAAAAGTGTGCTTTAACAGACCCAAACTTATAATCAAGAAAATCACGCATAAAATCAAAGAAGATAACAATGCAGCGTTTTCGAATTTAACAATCGAATATATTTCAAACGATCGTAATGTAACAGATGTAAACATTGATTTAAGTTTAGGTTTTAGGTTTAGGTTTTTTATAACGATATTAACACTGAATTACACAGTCTGTAGTGTTAAAAACAGTAACAACGGAAAAATTACTTTTTACTGTTTATGTAAATTCTTCTCTAGGATAAACACGCTGTTTTTATAAGAATAGTGTGTTTTAGTTCCAGCCTCGATGTTCTTAACTTTTTGACAAATGCCATCCTCATTATTCTCAATATGTTCTTAACATGACTATGGCCTGAAAATATATAATGCCTTAATAAAATAAAGCATGCTATAAGTTACTATAGCTAGCTAATGGCAATTCTACTACATGTAACGGGCCCATTGCTTGGACACAAAAAAGTTTAGTTCGTTTGATATATGATAAAAAAAGTAAACTTCTAATCAATTTTGTGCGTCATACAAATGTTCATATTTAGACAAACAAACTATCAAACATTTTCTTAGGATATTCTAAACTTCTGACCCATTTTTCAGAGTATATTCTTACAAAATAAGTGCTCAAGGAAAATATTTTCCGGCTCAAGACACAAACTTAATATTTAAGGAAAAATTTAGCTCTGAAAGAAACGGCTAAGAAATCGTTATACACCCAAATTCAATTCTCTATCAAATAATTTAGACAACATACCTGCTTTTCTTTCGCTTTCTCAGTAGTTCGCAAGCTAGCTAGGCTGAATAAAAGTCCAATCAGTTTTTTACTTCGATTACTAAATTTCGCTTCATCCCAAAGAGAACGAATTGAAAATGTATAGCTACAATTGTCTGATGCATTTCCAATCAATTCTTTTTGTGATGTTATATCATCGTACGTTTTTCTTCGTTGTAAAAAATATTTCTGACAACAACATTATTAACTTCGTTCGACAACAACAGTTTGTTTTTTACATTTTAGATTCGAATTACATTCATATTCGAATGCGATACAACCTCGGCCCCAGAACACAAAAATGGAAAATATAGAAAAACATATAAGCTTTAAGCTAACCTCATGAGTAAACATTCGCATGCTTTGTTAGAAGTAACTTTTTTCAGGATTAACTTGAAAAAAGACAACCTTCTTCGCTTCGGTTTTCTTTTTTCAGTTGATAAACAACTTGTTACCATGAGATACGGCGCGCACATGGTAAACCGGGGGTAAAATTAAATTATTTCAACCGTAACGACCGAGAACGGCGCTGTAGCATAAATGACAAATCGACCCCCTGTTTTCTCATTTGGCGGTTTACTTATTTTTTTAGTTAAATTTTAGCGTACAGCCACGTCATAAGAAAGTGACCTGTGATTTCCGTGTCGTGGACTCACAGTTTTACTCACGCAAGGAAATTAATATATAAGACTAGCCGAATTCCCGTGAAAGAATCCACTGAATCTCTCATTGAATGCATGTAAGGGATACCAAACAAAAACATACAGCATGGTAATTTGAATTTTTAAAACTTACAACCCAACCTCGGCTCTTTGTCTCTTTTTATAACGGGACGGAAAAAAGAGAGAAAAAGCCCTGGGATCGAGGTTGCTGAAGTAAACCAGGGAAAAAAGTATATCAGACATTTAAAAAATCCAACATATTTTGCCAAGTTCTACAAAAAAAGTTATTACAAAATTTCCACACTGTACAGTTTGTAACACGTCATACCAAAATCAGATATTCAGTCTATTGCATACAGCAACCCTTTTAAAGTTTTACACAAAATATAAGAAATTAACAGTTATCTGAATTCCCGTGGAAGAATCCATTGAATCTCTCATTAAACCGATGTAAGGGATACCAAACAAAAACATACAACACAGTTATTTGAATTTTAAAAACTCACATTTCAACCTCGACCCCGGGCTCTTTGTCTCTTTTATAACGGGATGGCAAAAAGAGAAAAAAGCCCTGGGATCGAGGTTGCTCACAATCTGCATTATTCTATGTGTATAACCGCTGAAACAAAGCGTCTAAATATATAAGCATGGGCAACAAAAAATAAAATGAAAAAAATTGTAAAATAGAAATGGAAAATGTCCAAAAAAAATCAAAGGTGTCTAATAACCGTTCATAAAAAGCGAAATACGCTAAAACTATATACTTGCTTTGCCATTCCAGAACTCAAAATATAAGAAATTAATAGTTAAACACATAAAGAGAAATATAAAAACTTGAATCATTTGGTATATTGCATATCTACCGAAATATTTCAATCCAAAATATTAAAAGAACAGACCCAAACTTATAAATCAAGAAAATCAAGCATAAAATCAAAGAAGATAACAATGCGGTGTTTTCGAATTTAAGAATCGAATATATTTCAAACGATCGTAACGTAACAGATGCAAACATTGATTTAGGTTTAGGTTTTAGGTTTAGAATTATTATAACGACATCAACACTGAAACGGAAAAATTACTTTTTACAGTTTATGTAAATTCTTCTCTAGGATATACACGCCGTTTTTATAAGAATAGTGTGTTTTAGTTTCAACCTCCGTGTTCTTAACTTTTTTGATAAATGCTATCCTCATTACTACATGGAACGGCCCATTGGTTGGACACAAAAAGTGCAGTTCGTTATCAAGCTTAGACATATTCTTACAAAAAGTTCTTAACTTTCGTGACAAATACTATCCTCGTGGCCTAAATATGTATAATGCCTCAATAAAATAAAGCTTGCTATATGTTGCTATAGCTATTGGCAATTTTTTTTATATTTAGAACAAACAATCAAGGTTTGACATATTCTTAGAATATTCTGAACTTCTGACCCATTGTTTAAAGTACATATATTCTTACAAAAAAAGTTCTTAACTTTCTTGACAAATACTACCCTCATTATTCTTAATATATTCTTAGCATGTCAATATCCTGCAAATATATAATGCAAGGGCCAAAAAAGCTCAGGTATAATAGGGTTAATAAAATAAAGCTTGCTATAAGTTGCTATAGCTATCGGCAAATTCTTTTTATATTTAGAACAAACAATCGAGGTTGGACATATTCTTAAGATATTCTTAACTGACCCTGAGTATATTCTTACAAAACAGAATATGTTAAGGCTCAAGACAAAACATATTTAACTTCATATTTAAGAGAAAGTTTAGCTCTGAAAGTGTAAACGGCTTAAAAAACGTTATTCACCTAAATTCATTTCCCTACCAGATAATCTAAACAACACACCAGCTTTTCTTTCGCTTTCTCAGTAGGTCGCTAGCTAGGGTTCTCTGGATAAAAGTCCAATCAGTTTTTTACTTCGATTACTAAACTTCGCTTCATCACAAAGAAAACAAATTGATAATGTATACCTAGCTACAATTGTCTGATACATTTCCAATCAGTTCTCTTTTTGACGTTATATCATTGTACGTTTTTCTTCTTTATAACAAATATTTCTGACAACAACATAAACTTTTTTTATTCTCGCTCGACAACAACAGTCGCTCTACAACAACAGTTTTGTTTGTTGCATTTTAGATTCGAATTACATTCATATTCGAATGCGATACAACCTCGGTCCCAGAACACAAAAATGGAAAATATAGAAGAAACAAATAAGCTTTAAGCTAACCTCATGATGAGTAAACATTGTTTGAAATAACTTTTTTCAGGATTATTTTGAAAAAGAGACAACCTTCTTCGCTTCGGTTTTCTTTTTTCAGTTGATAAGCAAATTGTTTCCGTTAGATACGCGCGCACATGGTAAACCGGGGGTAAAATTAAATTATTCTATCTTTAACGAACCCGTGAGGCTGTTAAAACAAAAAAACAAAACAAATCAAAACGTTTTAAAATAAAAGAATAGTATTAATAAAATAAAGAAAAAGAGTTTTATTTTTTAAGGTAATAAGAAAAGGGAATTAAACACTTAAATAGTAACCCCCTGATTTGCGTTTTTTTTAACTTGGTAAATTTTAGCGTAACGCCACGTCGTAAGAAAGTGACCCGTACTTTCCGTGTCGTGGACTCGCATGGTCACTCACACAAGCGTATTATTATATAGATACGTAGAAACAGAACTTTATTCAGTATCTTGCTTTCTGTCAATAAAACGAGGTCTTGTTTTGAGTAATAAAGCAGGTACTAAGCATTTTAGTTTAATACCACACGAAGATAAAAAGCTAATTCCACTTCCTTTGTAATATAATTAATTTATAAGAATGCATAGTAACTTTCTTGTGCATCACGAAAACTTGTTCATTTGAAAAGTTACCTATGACTTATGGCGCTTTGATTGCATAGATGTGTGCTAAAGAAGGTTTCTTATTTATAGAGTACAAAAGCTTTTATTTTAAAACTAAAAGATTTCCTGAAGTTTATTTAATAAGCATTCGTGAGTTTTGGATTGTAAAAACCTGTCAAATGTTCTAAAAAACAATAGTCGATTCCACTCCCAGCGGAGAAAACTCATTGAAGATATTTCTTTTCTACACATGATCATAATTTCTGTACATGAGGAAAATATTTTTCCCACACAACGTTGTGTTTAGTGAATTTGGAAGTGGACTATGAAGAATTGAAATTTGAATTGAACACTAAAAACGTTCGCCTGAGATTTGATTTCACAGGGACGCATTTTTAAAGAACATGTTGACACATAGAAATACATTTTCAAAATTTTATATTCATAGAATTGGAGAGCATGACATAACTCGATCAATTTTTTTAATAGGTAATAGGTACAAAAATGAAGTTTTTTTAAACACAATTAATGTGCCGGAAAAACTTGTGCGCCTGTCCTACCAAAAGTAAAGGTTCCAAATTATTTTTTCAAAATAAAATAAATTGTGTACCGAAAGTGAAATAACTTATCCTCCAATTATGGAAAGAAAGTTTTTATATCCTATTCCTTTCAAAGAAGGGAATAAGATATAAATAGAATAGACACACAAAATTATACTGATACAGTAACCAGATACAGCGTCAATATTCTAGTTAATTTTCTACGAAAAATGGTGATAATACAATGAATTTATAACACAAATAGGTTTCCCATAATTTTCAAACTCAGTCTTTTAAATTTTTGGTTACTCAAACAACACAAAATCGTGTAAGCTCATGTCATTCTTGGCTGGCTAGTAAACAAATTTACTTTAATCTTCGTTGTAACTAATCTTTAAACCGTACATCCAACTTTTCACACTCTCTTGTTTAAACTTCTGATCACTAAAATGTTTCGTTTACTTGGGTTAATTAAATAGGAAACTTCGAATTTGAAATAAAATGTTTCTATTTTTAACCAGAACTGTTTCAAATTTTTACCTTGATTGTAACGAAAGTAGTGGATTATGTTATTGTAAGAACACTATATTAAACTTTTGACGTTAAATAAAGTTATCGGTATATTAAAAGAAAAAAATATCAGTAAAAGATTTTGACTTTTATTAACTGCTTAACCAGTTGTTATAGGATCTCTGTAATAGTGGAAAGTTGTTTACAATCTGTCAGATTAGTAACAGTTCAAAGATGGCGGTGTGCCAACTTATTACACAAATCGCTTTTATAGTGCACAGAGAGTC
Source organism: Hydractinia echinata (assembly GCA_030067915.1). Classification (NCBI taxonomy): domain Eukaryota; kingdom Metazoa; phylum Cnidaria; class Hydrozoa; order Anthoathecata; family Hydractiniidae; genus Hydractinia; species Hydractinia echinata. The sequence goes on from JASGCC010000006.1 coordinate 1,465,510, forward strand.
CTGTGGGGATATCTAGTTAAATCCTGGACCAAACGAAGCAACTAGAGGTATGAGGATTTATAACCAGAACGTTCGTGGTTTACTGAAACACTTTGCGAGTCTAAAAACCCTTTTTCACGGAAACACAAACATTGATATTATGACTATTACAGAAACGCATATTATCAACTGAAATTTTAATGATATCGATGAATTATAATAAATTTCTGGTTATAAATTTTTAAAAGGAAACAGATCGTTTGACCAAGGTGATGGGGGCTGTATGTATATAATTAGTTAAAATAGCAAAGACAATTTGATTTGGAAAGCGATGTCATCGAAAATATTTTCTTAAAATTAATTTTGATATCAACCGTATATGGACCGCTGGACGGATCGAAATATTTGTCAAAAGGAGAAAATTAACGACTGTTTCTTCAAAGCCATATCAGAGTTTAGAGAATTAATTATATGAAGTGTTATGATAGGCTGTTCAGTCACATGACTTTTTGTCGTGTTCGGAATTTCAGCTTAAAACAAGCTCGCACACGGCAACGCGGATTTTGTTATTGTGCGTGATGGCACTTATTTTAAATCGTCGAATTCGGCACCTATTTCGCCTAAGACAGATGGTATCTGGGCAGATAGTGATTGTTGAGTGCCTGAAGTTTGTTTTTTTGAATGAGACTTGTTTAAACGACCAACAATGTATTCATATTTCGACGAGGGAAATGTAAACTTGGCGCAAACAGAGGAAAGTGCAAGACATATCAGGTAGTCTCACTTGAAATTGGTTTATATTAAAAATATAGTTTCAGTTTCTATTCTTATTTCTAACTTTCCTGCATGACAAATCTGGAGAAAACGCGTTTTTTGTTTATATCGAACCCCCGTCTTAAAGTTCTATGTGACGTGGCTGCAGTGCAACAACGAATTTCAATTTCAATTTTTATTTATTTTATTTTATTATATAATTTATAGTCTTGGAATGATGGCTATTAATCATGGCTATGTGCTAGATGTTCCAGTTAACATTAGACACAGCTACTAAACTAAAGCACCATAGCTAGCTAGCTAGCTAGCTATATATAAGCCGAAGTAGTGGGCAAGGAAATGGAGTGCTGTGTGATGTTGTGTTTATTAATTCCATACCACTGTGTGGTTAATAAATAAATAAATAAATAAAGGTATATTTTGCTTACTGCTAGTGTGCTATGGTTGTTAAAGTATCAGGCCTGGAAATTTGTTGATTCCAGAGACAGGAGCAATTTGTTACCCACAGTTCTTGCAAACTGTTTACTGTTTACCATTATTTTTTTTTTACAAAAACGTCTCAGAAAAAAAATTATTTTCCAACTTTCCAGGCCTAAAGTTAGCTAAGAGTCAGAGTAGGTTACTTTATAGCTAGCTTATACTGTTTTAAAAAGCAAGATTTAGATAATAATTTAAGAGATAATGATTATTTATCATATACTTTGAGTTTTTCTCGCAACTTGATTGGCTAATCTGCACGAAATATATGCTGTATTTTCTTTTTCAACCGAGAAACGATTGCAATTTTTACTTATACAGAGTGCAAAAAGCTTATATTCTTCCTTTGATTGGCTGATTTAGCGTGCAAAAAGCTTATATTTTTTCCTTGATTGGTGGAAAATTCGTAGGAAAAGCCTATTATGTTCTTAAAAACGAAAACTTGTCGGTAAATTTATTTTCACAAATATACATTTTATGATTCGAAAATTTTCTTTTGTTTCAACAGTCATTAAATAGTCATTAATCATTGAGCACGCGCACGAAATATATGCTGTATTTTGTTTTTCAACCGAGAAACGAGTGCAATTTTTACTTATACAGAGTGCAAAAAGCTTATATTCTTCCTTTGATTGGTTGATTTAGCGTGCAAAAAGCTTATATTTTTTCCTTGATTGGTTGAAAATTCGTAGAAAAGTTCTTAAAAACGAAAACATGTCGGTGAATTTATTTTCACAAATATACATTTTATAATTCGAAAATTTTCTTTTGTTTCAACAGTCATTAAATAGTCATTAATCATAGAGCACGCGCTCTCCACCGGGGATGAATAACAATTGAATTACATCAGTCTCCTCGAAAGAATTATATAATAGCACGACGATGGAGTTCTGTGTTATTTGGCTTCGCAATGATAATTTATTCCTTTAAAAATTCGTAGTTTTTATTTCCATTCAAATTCTTTCACGCTTGACATGAACATAATTTGTTATAATGATCTAAATCGCACGTAACTTCATAAATTCAAATAATTTATAAGTCCATAATATAAATGAAATAAATTACCTTGCAGTGATTTTATTGGCCCCGATAACAATGCTTGTCAATGTCGTGAACATAATTAAGCAGTGTGCAACCGACTATGTGAAATTAACATGATATAAGACGAGCATATGATAAACAAGTTATCGCACATGCTCTCGAAAAATATCGGCTGATATTTTTTTCGTTTTTTATGTTCTCGTATATTTCACTCGCCTAAAGGCTCGTTAAATATGTAACGAAAACATAAAAACACTCAAAAAATATTGCCGATATTTTTCTCGGCACTGTGCGATAACTAGTACATATAATGTTATTTTTGTAAATATTCCAGTGTTTAGTATGTATATATATATCATCATTTCTGACGTAAACTAGAAAGGCAGATAATACACGGGTTTTTTTATAAGAAACCTGGTGAACGGCCTAGTTCTAAAAATTTCTTAATTGTAGGCTGAAATTCCATGTTTTTAGTTCCAAAGGTTTCTTATTTAGTTTCTTAATTTTCCTAGTAAAATAAGGGTTTCTTATATCAAATAAATAGCTAGTTCTAAAAGTTTCTTTAATTTTTGGACTAGTGGATTTCAAAATAAAATAAAAAGCCCTTGCAGGCTTAAAGATTTCGGATTCGTAGCTTGCGTTCGTCCACTTCCATCGAACCTTCTGTACATTTTTTACGTTAAAGTCAAAATTGTTCTTGAATATGGCCAATAAGTGCGTGAGGTCTTAGCCTGTCCTAAATTACATCTTCACTATATATTCATACATATATATATGAAATGAGAACTTCAGAACATTATATCATGCTGAGGGTACTAAATATATTTAATAAACCTTTTTTTTTCAATTATCGCGCATATAGAGGGAAAATATTAAGAGGGTGAAATTTGCCATCGGGATGACAATGTAGGCTTTAGCTCATACATTTGAAACAAGCAAAACATTCAATAGTTGATTGTTAATCTATTTAGTATCGATTAAACATTTACTGAAAGTTTATAGTGGCTGTTCATTTTTAGTTCATTATTTCCAAGTTACGTCGACGATACGACAGCGTACAACCAGGTAAATCAGTGTTCGCAACAATGATCTTAAAACGCACTTCTTTCCTGCAACATGACGGAACAAATTCCAACATACGAGATCGACAGTTGTCAACACCATTTTGTGTACATACTGGTGTATGAAACTAAAGCTTGTCCGAATTTAACAGTACAACTTTGACTGCTTGTTCAGTTTTAATGAAGCTATTTCCATCGCTATTGCATTGCCATGGTATTGGATTATGCATGTGGAACTATTGGATGAATTCAACAATGGTATTAAATTATGATTGAAGAACAAGGACGTGTGTTGTACCTTATTCCAAATAGCACTTCATATTCGATAAAAAGCGCACAAGATGTAATTTGAAGATTAACTGCACATTGCTGTATTCGACATGTACGCCATATCTCAAAAAACGCTTTAAAAAACTTTCGGATATGGGTATTAATTAATGTTCCACCTTACAGCAAACGGAAGATATTTCTTCATTGTTCAGGGTTCCATGGAACTGTCATAACAACTTCAAAATTCCAGTAAAGTTCTTCTTATCTAACATGCAAGTGGTTGCATACTATTTCATTTTCAGTATCATATCAGCTTCACTATTTAAGTCCTTAATTTTGCCACTTTCAAAGTACATCCACATATTTTACAACATTTTTACAACGTCAAATGATACTCAACAAAAAGTTGCATGGTGGATTGCTAGAGAAAGATGGAAAATAAATATATCTCGTGGAGAACATCTCCCTCTAAAAAGCTGCTTGTCAGTTCGGCTTAGCTTGTGAGTGGAAATAAAGAAGCTAACTGGATATCACTCATGTGACGATTTTACTCAGAAAAGCTTATCAGATCAGAACATTACCTGACAGAAATGCCCGTAGTTTTCTCGTTGAAAACGCCATCATGAAAACAAACTTTATGTTTACGTCAGTATATTCTGCTTTTATGACAAGTGGGTAACACATGAGGAGAATAAAGGAATTAGCAATACAAACTACTAGCGTCCCGTATGAATGAAATAGCCTTTTTACCGTAAATGTAACGTTATTTAATACTTTTATTACTTTTAAATAATTTTGTGTGAACTATAATGTGTCAAAAATTGAGATATATTTTGGGTACAACCCCCGGGATTATTCTTCAACGCAAAGCAAGCTGGCCTGAACCTGATTGGTGGTCCTTTCCGTCACAAAAAATACTCGAACCTGATTGGTTGCATTATACGTCATTACAAGACGTTGCCCCAACAACGGAAACGGCATCGATGGCGCTTTGATCAAATTGCCGGACGAAGAAAAAAAGAAAAAGGAGGAAAATCGGCCGGTTTCAATAAGTAAAAATATAGCATTTTTCGTTTCAAAGTCTCTTTTATTAAAAATTCTCAACAACAACGTAATAAAACTACTTACTCCCTAGTGATGAATGTAACAAACAAGTTTCTTATTTCAGTGTAGTAGTAAAAGTTTCTTAATTTTTGAAGATTCTACATGTAGGTTTCTTATAAACATGTTTCTTATAAAAAAAAACGTGTACACAGTCTAGGAATGGTATTTTAAAAATAATATGCATATATAATATATATGGGATATCTGTTGATGAACTGAAAAAAATCATCATGGATATATTATCACATAAACGTGCAGAAGTTTTGCTAACTCAAATGAATTTTTACAGGCATGTTAGGCGTATTGGTGTAAAGGGGAAATCCTAAGTGTAGCGAAACGACATTGAAATCCTAAATGCACCTTGTTTAATGTAGTGTATGATTCAGAACATGAGACAGTTTAGGGTTTTCCAATAATTTTAGATTTTCAGAAGGGAGAATATAGTAATAGTTGTTAAATTAGATATTCGAGGGAAGAAATTTTTGTGGTAATGTAACTCCTTCAAACTGTGGCACTTTTTATGGCAAAAAACTTCTTTCTTTGAGAATCGTTGTTTTGTCAAATTGTGACATGTGGTATATATTGTTCTATTAACAATTAACACTTATGTTAGCTTAATATTCTGTTGTTGTATTTCTTTATTTAGGTGCTTAAAGGTGCAGTTGTTCCATTTTCATCTGGTCTGCATATTTATACTCTGTCGAATATTTTGTACGCCTTAAGAGTGTTTGTCTAAGTTTTATAGTTACCAACTTGTAGTGTTTTTACATTTTCTTTAATTTGAAATATCTTTTCAGCTATTACGTTATTTTCTCTGGCTGGTCTGCAAATATATGTTCTTGTCCGAAATTTTGTACATTTCTATGAAGTCTCTCAATGTTAAGATTACAGTTTATAATCTTCTTTCACTGGTTATGTATAATTTTTGTGCTTTTATATTTATTTTTCATCATTTTTGAGCTACAGCATAATTTTTTCCATTGGTCTGCAAATTACACCCTTGTTAGTTACCAACTTGTAGTGATTTATAATGGCTCCTGTGAACTTTCTTTTCAAATTTTCATCAATTTGATATGTCTTTTCAGCTACAACGTTATTTTGTCTAGCTGGTCTGCAAATTACCCATTTGTCCGAAATTTTGTACATTTGTATGAAGTCTCTCAATGTAAGATTACAGTGTACAAACTTCTTTACTGGTTATTGTATAATTGTTTTGCTTTTACATTAATTTTATGTCATTTTTGAGCTACAGCATCATTTTCACTGGTCTGCAAATTACACTCTTGTGAGATATTTTGTACTCTTCAAGAGTGTTTGTATAATTTTTGAATAGTTAATAATTTTATGGTGTTTTATTATGTTCCTGTGATCTTTTTTTGCATTTTCATGAATTTGAAAAGACTTTTTTAGCTATGACTTCAGTTTCTCCATCTGGTCTGCAAATTTACACCCTTGTCTGAAATTTCGTACACTTTAATGAACTTTGTCTAACGTTAAGATTGCAGTTTATAAAATTGTTGACTGGTTGTTGTATGCTTTCTTAGGCTTTTAGAGCGATTTGTAGTAATACTTGATCTATGACGTCATCATTACGTCATTTCCAAATATAAACTATCAAAAATTAATACATTTTTTCTTCTACCAATGTACTATCTACTGTGAAAATTTCAAGTTCTAACCATGCCCCAATCTGGAGTTGTTGATTTCTAAAGATGGAAATTGTGAAAAAATTCCCATACTCTTTGTGCCGTGTTTTGTTGCAAAATTGGCCGAAAAACGCAACAAAAAAGGGCTATACTATCTATCACAAAAATAACAATAAGTAGAGAATGGTTTTGAGTTAGGAGTTGCGCGACCCCTCGTTGAAACCGTATAGAAATGTAGCAAACGTTGCATACGGCTAGAAAGTCGAACGACGTATAGAAATAATTGACCTGAACAGCCTAATTATGAGCACAGGGATTTAAAAAACATACTTTAATCTCATGGACTATTACAAATGGTTAAAGCGATTCAAGAGTGACTAATCAATCAACATCGGTAATTGATCTTATTATAACAAACACACCATTGATGATTACTGCGTGTGATGTAATTGAAATCCACATTAGTGATCATCACATGGTGTCATGTATCCGCAGAAAGAACCATGAAAAATTTACTCCTTGTGAAAAAACTGTTAGGAAGTATAACAACCACGATCCTGTAATAATGAACGAAGATTTCACGGCAGTCGATTGAAGGTGTGCATATAATAAAGCTGACGTAGATATAGCACTTCAATACTTTAACGACATAATAGAAACGATATTTAACAAACATGCCCCAATTATTATTATCACAGCATCACCACGAGAAACAGCGGTTACATGGTGCAATTACCAAAAGTACGACTAAGAAGACAATCTACTTGTATTTAATAGTGACCGTTATTTTAATTTCTTATGTAGTTCTAATTTTACCTTGATTTGGTTCTCATCTAATTACATTTGTTTCTCATCTGTTTACTTTGAGTTGTTTCACATTTTACTTTTAGTCCTCATTTTACTTTGATTTAGTTCTCATCTGCTGACTTTGATTTGTTTTGTACTGTGATGTTGTTCTTTTCGCGAGAAATTTTGATTTTTGCTTGAAATATAGATTTTTATATATAGATTTTAAACTTTATATTTTTTAAGCTACCAGCTAGATTCACAACAGTTGTTATAACTAAAGAAAAACGCTGTATAAATATTTTATAAATAAAGAACTAAGTGTTGATTTTGAAGACCTGACCAACTTGCTTGATCTGGTCTTGCAGACCTACTTGCTTGGTCTGTTTCATAAAAGGTTTTTAGTATTATTCAATTTTACATGTAACAGATGTCATGACAAAAAAAAAGTCCTGAACAAAGACTGAAAATGTTTTAATATTGAAAATATTCGTAGAGTAATAAAAATGTGATGTATTTCACATAAAAAACGGTAAATTTTTACTTCAAAACTTTGCGGAACAACAACACAGTAGGCCCATAAGATATCATTCTGTTACAAACACCAATTCTGTTTGCATCCTTGTGAGTGCTGAATTATGTATAATTGAGTATTTTTAGACATTTGCCAAACGGGTGGCTAAATTCAAAATTAATTTCTTTTTTGTGATGGCAAAGTTAAATATCAAAGCAGCAAAAATGTCGAATAACATGTGACGAACAATTCTTATTATTTTATTCTTCTAAACTTAGTGAACAAATTTGTGAGTAAAGATAAAAAACTAAGAATCGTGATTAAAGATGAAGCCCCGATATTGCGCGTTCGATTTGTTTTTAAATGTTTCCGGTCTGTATGTTTTTGTGAAATTTTTGGACCAGCGAGAGGACAGAAGATGAAGTTTTTATGCCATTCTTGAGCCATCTGAAAAGTTTCAAGAAAGAATTTCCATTAATTTAATGCATATTAATTAATGTTATACTTGCATTAGTTAGTGTTAGTTGTGTTTTCATTTCGTTTATTCTGCAATACAAATAATAAACATCTTTTTTGTTTCAATTACTCACTTTCTAACTATATTCACATATACTCCTACGGTGGTAAGCTAACAACTCTTCGTAGCAAAATTTAACGTAAGTTTCTAACTAATTAAAAGATTACACGAAATTCTGCTACGCGTTAGTGGACCTTTCACAGTATCATTTCTTCATGATTAGCTGTAGTTGCGCACAATCAAGACATTCCATGAAACTACGTGGGTTTAGATATAGTTCAGGACTCAAAATTATTTTCTTGCTCTTTTAACTTATTATCAGATGTCCATTTCATAATTTTCAACTGACACTAAGAAAGAACCGTAATAAATACAGTTACATAGAGACTATTAGTAGTGGTAGTGTGACAGAAATTATCTGCATTTACTGGTATTGAATGTGTATTTATGACAATTGTGTTGGCTAACTAGCCAATACAAACTGTTTACTGTAAAACTTCATATGCATATTCTACTAAAACCTAGTAGTTCATATTACTCGGGGTATATTTTTGTCTTAAAAACTTATGAAGTGCGATATCAGATACTATATACGCACATTGTCATGATTTAAACCTTTTGTTGCTGTTACATTGCGTTGCCATTAAAATCTTACTTCTATAAATTGCACAAATAGAAGTCAGCTATTAAAAAATCAAACCAATTGATACTGGTTTTATCATATATTTAAGCCGAATCTCCACTGGACGATATTCGCTACGAATTTTGTGACGAAAAGTAGAAACCAATTCAACTTTTCATCATGACGAAAATCGCTACCAATCAAATTCGAGTATTGATGACGATCGTCGTAAATATCGTCAAGTGGAGATTCGACCTTATACATAAGTATTTCTATACTTTGAAACGTATAGTGTTCACCGAAGTTCACTTCGTATTTCTTTTTTGTGCCCCAAATGCTGACGAATTCTTTATTTTATTATTATAAAATATTTTTTACACATTAATGCGAAAAAAAAGGCTTTGGTCAAAGCGATGATATAAACTTTACTTTCATAATGAATAAGTGAAAATCTGCTCTTGATAAACTAGATCTATAGATATGATAATTTAGTTTAATTTATTTCCATTCAAAAGCGTGTGCGCGGTTTCGTGTTCATAACTACGCTGAGAGAATGATATAAGCAATTGTTTTCCGAATTTTGCACATTTCAGCGACAAAACATGTAAACTTATGCCTTGATATGGAAAATTTTTAATATCAATGTTGTCAACTAGCCCGTTATATTACGTAGTGCGAATGTAGATGTACTCCTACAAAGCGCATATCTTAACACATTCCCATTTAATTGACAAAGTAATGGGGAAAACTGAAGTAAGTGTCCCCTCTTCAATCAAAACGTATTCCTTTAGGCGACTAGAGGGCACTTGATCAAGAGTGATGCTTACTTTAACATCTTTATTAAAGTTTTGTGCTTGTTCTTAATGCACAGGAGACATGGAAGGAGCGAAATGGAGGTAATGGAGGTAGCTAACAATTTTTTAGTCTAGAACACAGCTTAGTGTGTTTTCAAGTAGATAGCTTATAACACTAGTATTACAGGAAAGTAATGTGGCATGAAACATTTAGGTTGACTAACATTAAATTGGTGAACTCTGAGTGCTTAATGAGGCATGCACAACTCAAAATAATTTAATTTGATTACAATGATGACGCATGTAAAGATAACAATAATCTTGTGTGAAGCTCATTACTAATTCAATTGTTCTACGGAAATGAAAAGTCGTTTTCCTATTAAAGTTTTGATTTAACATAATTTTCATCGTCTGTCGAGAATCAAGCGAAATATATGCTGATTTATAGACATAATATTTGTGAAAAGATGTCGTTTATTGACTTTTTCTTGAAACCAAGCCAAAGAGCATCATTTGGCCAGTGCTCTGCGGAGGGCAGGCTTCGGAAAACGTGCTAACTGCACTTCCCATAATGTGGGCGTCACGAAACATTTCGCTTCACGACTTAAAGGTCGGAAAAAATAGGGAATTAAAACATGCTGTCGTCGGCAAGAATTAGATTTTAGTTTAAGATTTTTATAACAAGATTTTATAACACCTGACGTAGTTAGGTGTTATAAACAAGTGTGGGTATGTATATCAGAAACAAGTTAGATAATTACAAAGTAATTAAGAACAGGATCAATTTACATAGCCATAAAAATGTTAGTCTAAAAATTTGTTTTGGAAATCACATAATTTGTCACAAGTCTTGGTATTTAAGATCGATAGAGCAAATACGATGAAATCCACGTAAATTTTTTTTACCACGAAAGTGATTATGTTTATGTTAATAATCCACTTTACGAGTTATGGAGTGCGACAAAAACTATTATCTTTTAATGTGAACTGTCAGTTAACTAAACTCCGTCAAGTATTATTGTGAGCAAGGAAGTTTTAACACTATTATCGAGCCATCCAGCTTTAAACATATTAGAAGATGTTGTGTTTACAATATTTGTCATTTCATTCGATGTCATTTCACTCGCCGACTTGGCGCGAGACACCAAGTCGGCAAGTGTTAAAAACTTAACGCAAATCAACGGGTAACATCTATAACGTGATAATTTAATCATGTCTCAGAGCAAATGTTTAGAGCAAATTTTCAGGACGAATGCGTTCAGAGCGAATTTTTGCAGTGAATGTTCACATTGGTTGGGTTTCTGTGTGGTATGAGTGTTCAAACCGATTCGATTTTCTGTCTTATTTATGCCGCAAGAACTGTCAATTAACAAACACATTGTAATTACGTACTCTCTTTACAGTGTAATTTGAAATAAGTAAGCTTTTCAGGGTCACTATAAAAATACTCTCTCTTAGAGTGATTCAAAGATACTCGTCTATAGGGTCAAAATGAACAGAATTAGTGTCAAAATAGGCATTAGAAGTTTCTCCCAAGTCAATTTAACTTTGCTAAAGTTGCTTCTATACGCTAACTTTACTTCACATTGTTTTACAGTGGGGACGTTCTCGTTTCATGTTATCTCATGTTCGACATGAAATAAGAATTCTTATTTCATACAATTACGTCAGCTCACGTTATTTAACCAAACGAGAGAACGCAGGCATTCTTCCACATATTTTGTTCTAGAAACAGAAGCACTTCAATTGTGTTTCTGTGAATGAAGACATACATTAAGAACTAAAATTTTCGGCAGAAAAACTTTCGGACACAATTTCTAATTTCAGCGGAAAAATTTTCGGACAAGATATATAAAGTAAAAAATTGTATGGATAAGTCTTTTGAACGAATTTTAACCAAATTTCAAAAGTAATGATTACGGAAAATGACACAAAAAGAAGGCTAAAAGCATATATAGTGTACATATATACAATCAAGATCTAAAAGGGTCTTCAGGATCCAACTTTATAGATAGAGCCTCAGCCAAATGTAAAAATAACGAAAAAAATAAGTTCAAAAACTGCAGTTTTTATTGATTTTCTGATTACCCTATATATAATTTCTATGCACTGGTCCTTTTTAAAAAAAATTAGAAAAACCAAAATTTTCGGACCAAAAAACTTTCGGCAGACACAAATTTCGGACGGAAAAATTTTCGGACAAAAAAGAATCTGAAAGTTTTTCCGTCCGTAAATTTTCGTTTCTAATGTATTTAATAACTTCCATAAGTTTTTCTTAACAAGCATTGTTGTTTTGACAAAGATGAAATGACTTTATCAAGTATTACTTTGCAACGGTTGCGTTAACAACCGTAGCTAATCTGAAAATAATCTTTTTCATCAGTAAATCCTTTGTCCCGAATTCTTTTGTTTATTCAACGGTCTCGATTTTAAAGGTCCCTTTTCCAATCAATTGCATCGTATTCTATGCGTGTCGAGTCACGTATTGGCGAGTGTGATTCAACTAACAACTCATAGTCAATGAACATAAGGGTTTGTGACATTAGATTTCGTAGGTTGCCTGTGATGCTTTACTCGTTGCCGAGCAGCTTGATGAGATTTAAATTTTGTCTTTTTATATTATTAATTGGGATCGAAACGCACGTTAGGCTATGTTATAAAGATTTATTGGTTAATTAGTCGTCGTGCACACTTAGACAGATTGTGGCTGTTGATAATATGAGATTGAGGTTTGAAGGTTTTCAATGATGTCATCAATCCGTTTATTCCAGATCATATAAATTGGCCTGGCTTTGGGAATCACCCAATTTTCAACCTAGGTAAACCTAATTATATAGTTAAATGAGAAATAACTGTCGCGGAAAAATCAAAGAGGAAAATAAGACGAACATGAATTGAAGGTTATGATAGTGTGTTGCACACTAGGATCAATTCTGATTTTCATTCTCTTTTTAAGTTCTTAGTTAGTATATTTATTGATAACTGCTTCAATCACCTGCTACTTTTAATTCATATACATTTTCAACCATTCCGGCTAACGGCAGAAACATTATGATAAACTTGCCGACTTGCTCTTTTTTTTATTTTCAACGAAAAAAAGTTGTACACAAATTACATAATATAATTCATTGGTTTCTTTTCGACGTTATTTCACTCTTTCTCCACTCTAAAATAAAACGCCAGTACATAGTTACATCACTGTTACCAATATTACAAAGTGTACGAGTTATAATTTTTATAAAGATATAAGGATTTCCTATAAAAGGGAACCATGTGCTTTGTATTTGTTTGAAATATGTTTTTTGTGCAATCTTGCAACTTGGAAACTACCACAATTTAATGCAAGCAATTTCGTTTTTCACTTTTTTGCCTAATTGAAAGTTTAGTCATATGATAACAAGTCCAATTGTTTAAATTTTTTGTACAAATTTTCGGTGGCTTCCGCAAACTATAATCAGGTATAAATTATATTTTCTAGAAGTTCATAGATTTATACAAAAAAAAAATAAACCGTTAACAATAAGAAATTATACGCTAGGAAAGGTAGTGATGTAATAGTTCTATTGGGAGAAGGTTTGTCTCGGTTGATGAGCAAGTTCTCCTACAGAGATAATTTAAAATCATTACTCTCACTACCTATGCTAGTAAAATAACAAAACGATGGAGTATAATCACATAGAAATCTACGATCCCGGACAACGAAAGGATGATAAAGACCGTTCATGGGATATTCAGTGAGATGTGATAATTATTCAATGTGATGTGATATTCATTCAATTATAAGTTTATATACTTTAGATCACCGTAGGTTTGTCCCCCATTTTGTGTTCCGCTGTTTCCAATATGATGAAAAGTATTTCCGGTGTTTGTGTTGCTCGTGTGAAACCACGGTTTTGGCGCGGTTAAACACAGATTTTTCAAAATATGATACAAACAACTTCATGCTTCCAAATAGCTTTCCTGACGAATTAAAAATAAAATTCTTATACTTACGATCTCCGTAGGTTTGTCCCCCATTTTGCGTTCCGCTGTTCCCGATATGATGAAAGGTATTTCCGGTGTTTGTGTTCCTCGTGCGTAACCACGGATAATATGGCGCGGCTAAACACAGGTTTTTCAAAATGTGATACAAACAATTTCATGCTTCCAAATAGCTTTCCTGACGAATTAAAAATAAAATTCTTATACTTACGATCTCCGTAGGCTTGTCCCCCATTTTGTGTTCCGCTGTTTCCAATATGATGAAAGTTATTTCCGGTGTTTGTGTTGTGAAACCACGGTTTTGGCGCGGCTAAACACAGGTTTTTCAAAATGTGATACAAACAATTTCATGCTTCCAAATAGCTTTCCTGGCGAATTAAAAACAAAATTCTTATACTTACGATCACCGTAGGTTTGTCCACCATTTTGAGTTCCGCTGTTTCCAATATGACGAAAGTGATTTGCGCTGTTTTCATTGCTTGTGTGAAAGTCTCGGAAATGTAGCAGAGCTGAAGAAAATAAATAAATCAAAATGTAATGCAGAAAAGACTTATGTTTTAAAAGAGCTTTTCTTGCCAATTGAAAAGAAATTTGGAATACTAACAATCCCCGTAGGTTTGTCCACCATGCTGCGTTCCGCTGTTTCCAATATGCTTAAAGCAATTCCCGTTGGTTTCGTTGCTGGTGAGCAAGACACGGGAAGGTAGCGAAGCTAAAAAATGTTTATAAGGTGATGCAAAAGATTATGTATGTTTTGAAAGAGCTTTTCTGGTCAACTAAAAAAGGAATTTCATATACTTACACTTTCCGTAAGTTTGTCCCCCATATTGAGTTCCGGTATTTAAATTATGATCGAAGGAATTTCCGCTGTTTTCGTTGCTGGTGGGCAAGACACGGGAAGGTGGCGAAGCTAAAAAATGTTTATAAGGTGATGCAAAAGATTATGTACGTTTTGAAAGAGCGTTTCTGGTCAACTAAAAAAGGAATTTCATATACCTACACTCTCCGTAAGTTTGTCCTCCATATTGAGTTCCGATATTTAAATTACGACCAAAGGTATTTCCGCTGTTTTCTTTGATGGTGTAACCATCTGCAATCATGATTGGTGCTTAAAAATACATTAGGCTGTCATAAAACTCATTTTATAATCTTTTTTTCAATTAGACAGTACGTTAAGCAGGGTACTATTTTTTTCTAAAAACGTATTTCGAAATTTTACTTGTAGAAAAAGAGTTTTAGACCAGTAAAAGTTCACCCTGCGATGTTTTTTTCAAAGTACTTTTTTATTATGCAATCTGCAAATCTGAAAACTTTAAAAATGTGACCCTAGCAATTTCATGAAATTGCTTTGCGGGCCTATTAAAAAAATCTATATACTTACGATCTCCGTAAGTTTGTCCCCCATTTTGAGTTCCGCTATTTCCAATACGACCAAAGTGATTTCCGCTGTTATCATTGCTTGTGTAACTATCCGCGATCATGACTGGTGCTTAAAAATACATTAAGCTGTCATAAAACTAATTTTATATATTTTTTTAATCAGACAGTACATTAAGCAGGGTACTGTTTGTTTCTAAAAACGTATTTCGAAATTTTTCTTGTGGAAAAAAATTATCGACAGTAAAAAGTTCACCCTGCGATGTTTTGTTCAAAGTATTTTTTCATTATGCAACCTGAAAACTTTAAAAATGTGACCCAAGCAATTTCATGAAATTGCTTTGCGGGTCAATTAAAAAAAATCTATATACTTACGATCTCCGTAAGTTTGTCCCCCATTTTGAGTTCCGCTATTTCCAATACGACCAAAGTGATTTCCGCTGTTATCATTGCTTGTGTAACTATCCGCGATCATGACTGGTGCTTAAAAATACATTAAGCTGTCATAAAACTAATTTTATATATTTTTTTTAATCAGACAGTACATTAAGCAGGGTACTGTTTGTTTCTAAAAACGTATTTCGAAATTTTTCTTGTGGAAAAAAATTATCGACAATAAAAAGTTCACCCTGCGATGTTTTGTTCAAAGTATTTTTTCATTATGCAACCTGAAAACTTTAAAAATGTGACCCAAGCAATTTCATGAAATTGCTTTGCGGGTCAATTAAAAAAAATCTATATACTTACGATGTCCGTAAGTTTGTCCACCATTCTGAGTGCCGCTATTTCCAATATGACGAAAGTGATTTCCGCTGTTTGTATTCCTCGTTTGGAAGGGCGGAAAATATAGCGGAGCTAAAAAAAAATTTTTACGCAGATATTAAGGTCGATTTTATTTTAGTTTTAAGAGAAAATGTTGTTTCTTTTACTACCTAGTCGCTTTATGTAATTTATAACCTATGTCTAGAAATAATGTACTCCCAAGAAACATTATTGCCATTTCAATGTTTGTCAACAGTTGTACTACGTTAGCAATGCAAGAAAAAAATATATATATATATAATCTTACCTGATAAACATGCTCCAACCAGCGCAAAGCTTAAGCTCACAAAGAAAGTCTGCTGCATCTATAAAAAGGAGAAGGATGATTTCAATTACGAATTCGCGAATTAAGATTTGCCTATGTACAAGATTGTGCAATCTTACCTTCATACGCTTCTTTCAACTGCAAAAGTTAACTGAAGAACAAACCAACTTTCCTGTATATAAAGATATTTTATTCGGTTCCAGTCTCGTTTTGCGACATTGTTTTGCTGTACGTGCATTTTAAGTCTAGTGGTAGAATTAAAATTACTTTTAGATTGGATTAAGATTAAAACCATGATCACCTCTTGATGATGAAATGCTTACTTAAATAACATAACACGGAATGGTAATTTTTGAAGATATCATTTGTTTGTCTTAATTTATTGATTAGGCTTTATTTTATATTGCTTTTTGCGGAAATGTCGCAAGCGGATAGATTCAAAAGATTATTACAACTTTTTCACGGTTCGTTAGTTTTATATACAGCCACAGCTGCCTAATAATATGAAATAATTTGTTAATATATAAGACTAGCCGAATTCCCGTGGAAGAATCCACTGTATCTCTCATTGAATGCATGTAAGAGATACCAAACAAAAACATACAACATAGTAATTTGAATTTTTAAAACCCACAATCCAACCTCGGCTCTTTGTCTCTTTTTTATCACGGGACGGCAAAAAGAGAAAAACGCCCGGGGATGGAGGTTGCTCAGATCGCATTGCTCTATATTTATACCTGTTAAAACAAAACGTTTAAAGATATAAGCGCAACAAAAAAAAAATAAAAATAAAATAAAAATGCACAATGTCCAACAAAATCAAAGGCGTCTAACAACCGTTACGTAGAAAGAGAAATCTTCTAAAATTTATACTTGCATTGCCATGCCAGAAGTACACCAGGGAAAAGAGTATATCAGACTTTAAAAAAAATCCAACATATTTTGCCAAGTCATGCAAAAAAGGTTATTACAAAATTTCCACACTGTACAGTTTGTAACACGTCATACCAAAATCAGATATTCAGTCTATTGCATACAGCAACCCTTTCAAAGTTTTACACAAAATATAAAAGAAATCAACAGTTGTTAACTCATAAAATAGAAAAATAAAAACTTTTTCGTATATTGTATATCTACCGCAATATTTCAATCCAAAATATTAAAGGAACAGTTTGCCTAACAGACCCAAACTCATTACCAAGAAAATCAATTATTTTGGTTTTATGTATCAAGAAAACAGCGCAAACGTGCCGTGCATGATAACAATGCAGCGTTTTCGAATTTAAGAATCGAATATATTTCAAAAGATTGTAACGTAACAGATGTAAACATCGATTTAAGTTTGCTTATATTTTTTTTGTTTAGGATAATGACAACAACACTGAATCACCCACTTCTTAGCGTTAAAAACAGTAACAACGGAAAAATTACTTTTTACAGTTTATATTAATTCTTCTCCAGGAGAAACACGCTGTTTTATATAAGAATAGTTTTTTTTTGTTTCAGACTCAATGTTCTTAACTTTTGACAAATATTATTTCCTCATCATCCTTAATAGATTCTTAGCATGACTTTGGCCTAATAAATACAATTTACTATAACTTGCTATAGCTAACAGAAAACTCTGCTGCGCGTAACAGGTCTATTTGTGCTTTGGACGGATAAAGAAGTTCAGTGAGAAATTAACCTTCTGATCAAATTATCATACATCACAAATTGTCATTTTTAGAACAAACAGTCGAACTTGGACATATTTTTAGGATATTCTTAATTCTGATCTATATTTCAGGTTTATATCCTTATCAAATAATGCGTAAAGAAAACATGTTAAGGTTGAGATCTAACAGTTTACACGGCTAAAAAATCGTTACACAGCTAAATTCATCTTTCTACCAGATACTCTAAACAACAGTAGATCATCTTCTTAATGTTACACCTGCTTTTCTTTGGCTTTCTCAGTAGCTAGCTAGCTAGCGTTCTCTGGATAAAAATCCAATCAGTTTTCCACTTCTATTACTAAGCGTTCGCTTTGTCCCAAAGAAAACGGATTGGAAATGTATAGCTACATTCCTGGACATTGTATACATTTTCAATAAGTTCTCTTTGAGACGTTACATCATCGTACGTTTTTTTTCTTCATAAAACGATATTTCTAGACTAATACAACAACGGTTTGTTTTTTTGTAACATTTTGTATTCGAATTATATTCGAATGCGATAGTAGCAACCTCGGTCCCAGAACACAAAATTGAAAGATGAAGAACAAAAAATTTAAACTAACCTGGTGATAGGAAACATTGGCATAGTTTGTTTAATAGATTAATTTTAAGAAAGTGAGTACAAAAGCTATAAAAAATAAGCAGCCTTCTTCGCTTCGCTTTAGCTTTCTTTTTTCAATTGATAAACAACTTGTTTCCGTGAGATACGGCATGCGGATGCTAAATTGGGGGGTAAAGTCAAAATTATTTGAACGATAACGGCCCTGTATGGTTTTAAAATAAGCAACAAATAAACCCCGTTTTGCGATATTTTCTTTTATGCATGAGCCATAAGAAAGTGATCCGTGATTTTAGTACCGCGAACTCACATAGTCACTCACACAAGTGTATTATAATATAGATACTTGAGCATAGGATGTGTCTATAATTAATATAGCAGAATAAATTGTAAAAATATCCCTGCCCTTCCCTGAACCTTCAAAACATTTGTTTCTGCCATTCCATCGTATCGTGTTGGTAAAGTTTAAACTTCTCATTTACGACACTGAACAAGCATTATATTACTTCTTTAACTTCCAACCTCTTTTAAATATTCAAAATAAATTCATTAATTTTCTCAACTGCTCAAGAAAATTTTGAATTTTAGAGGTGATAAAACTTTCCACGCAAAAGATAAAAGGGATAAAAGAATAACTTTCCACAAGTCCTGGCATAAATTAGCGGAAAGGAGATGGGAATTTCAAAGTTCGGAGCCAGAAACAATTTAGAAAGTCTTTGCTGTGTAAGAAACACACACCAAAAACTTGAAAGTTGACTTGTCAATCATGACAAACTTGTCGATTAGGCTCCTAGGTTATTTAATTAAATCTAACGTTCCAATTCGCCAATTTTCAATTAGGTCATGGAGCGGAATTTTCATGACACAGACGTATGAAAAGTGCGCCTGGCGCATTCTTGACTTCGTTCACTTGGCACACGCCCCTGCCAAAGTAAGTGATGCTCTTTGACCATTTCATGAAAAAGTCGAAAGACAGAATTTTTCACAAATATTATGGCCAGGGTTGCAGCTTATATTTCGACTACGTTTTAACAGATTATGAAAATTATGATAAAAACTATTTGTTTAGAGCCTTATATTTTATTTTGATTGGCTAACATTTTCAAACATCAGAAAAAGTATCTTGCTTTGTTTATAGTTTTGACACAAATATGTTATTGGAAAAAAGAAAGCCATTGAGAAAAGTTTCAACTTCTTTATAATGTAGCAGTTGGAAATCAGGGAGATAATAATAATAACCGAAATACAAAGCCGAGTACGAGAACATGGATTGACATGTATCAGAGCTGGGTTAAGCTTAGAGAGAGAAAAGAAAACATAGAGGAATACACTACAAGTAAACTAAACGATGTTTTGAGTCAAAACAAACCAATAAAAAATCCTTACATAAAATAGTTTGTTAATTAACACGGAATAACATGCTTCCTCGGCCTTTTTTGGGCTAATAAGTATCATTTTTAATGTTGAGAAATTGATTTTGTCAATAGTACAAATGAAACTCGAGCTTTTTAATCCGAAATAGCTAGCTAACTATGTTATTACTATACTAATACTTTGTAATTTAACAAAAAAATAAATAATTTGTAAGCAAAATCTTTAAATTTTTCGTGTGGTATTGAACCAAAATGGTTAGTACCAGCTTTATTTTTGAAAACAATGCCTCGTTTTATTGACAGAAAGCAAGATGCAGAAGAAAGTTTTTTTACTATGCGATTATTGTACAGCTTGACGCCGGATTATTATTTTCGTTGTACACATTATTATTCTAATCAAGATAAAATATTTGAGTTGTGCATGCCTCGTTAAACACTCGGAGTTCCCTAATTTATTATTATTGAACCTAAATCTTTCGAGCTTCGTTGCTCTCTAGCAATACCAATGTTAGAACATAATCACTCAAAACCAAATTACATCGTGTGATCTCGTAAATGAAAAAAAGCTTTTAGCTGGATATTTTGGTTTCAAAAGGTTGCGAAGAATTCTCGCTAGTTGCAAGCAAAACTTGTTCATCTAAGAACCATAGACGGGCATGCTTGCAGCGATATAGATCTCAAAGCCGTTAGGCCATCTCCCCCTCCTTTAATGTAGTGGGGACGAGACATAACATAGAATAACTTGTGCCTTAGTTTTCCGAAAAAGGCGTATTGACTTAGTAGCGTAATTTTTACTTTGCCGGAACGACATTCGCCGGATACAATTTTGCTATACTAGAAATTAATTTTATGAGCATACCACATTCGGGAAAGCAGAAGACTTCAACAATAGAATGAAACGCAATATTTTAGCTAAAAAAATTGGTACATCTGATTGAACAATTTAAATCACTTTATCTTATATATTTTTCCGGAGTTTCTAGAAATATGAAAGGACTACACTCCTTTTTTGTAAGAACAACTGTATAAGGAAACGACCCAAGTATTTTGCCGAAAAATGGAACAAAATTTGTTTTTCGAACTAACAACTTGAGTCTGAATTTTGTCATAAAATAAGAAGAATTTAGAATCTAAATTCTCTTGCAATTCCCTTTCAAGGTAGCGATATTTTCTCATCTACCACTGCGAAATAATATTCATATTGAGTTGTGTAGAAAAAACGTAAGAACAAAATCAGGCTAAAACGGGCGCGGAAAAGAGAAAGAAATAAAAATTTGAACTTTAGGTAATTTTCAAGTTTCAAGTTTCGTTTCCCGCACAACATTCCAACGCAAAATATTCGAAATCGAAATTTCTATTCGTTATAAATAAAATCATGCTTTTAAACTTTATCATCATTTTTTAAAATCTAAAAACTTTGAAAATAATCACGAAAACTTCGTATAAAGTTTAATTTGCTTTTTTTCATCACGTCTCGCATGTAGTTAGATTACGTTCTTATCTATACATTAAACTACGTCCATAAAAAGATGAAAAAACATAGCATAGATAGAAAACAAAAAAAAATTATTTCAACACATTTATGTTACAGGCATAATCACACTGATTTTTTTTAGTTACAACAATCGTTTTGATGGACAAATTACATAGCAGTTTCCTTCTACTAAACGAAAACATCAGTTTGTTGTCTGACATGTAGCAAACATCAGCACACATTTTTTTATAGGAAACATGGTTATAAAGAGGAGGCTGATATTACAAGATGAGGCTGATATTACAAGTACTTTCAACAGTTAACTCATTAAAAAAGCGGATTGATAAATCGACTGGTTCTCACTGAAAAGCACTTTTAAGCCAGTACCACAGGGATAAACTTTCAGAAAAATTTCCATTCAAGGTTAAAACAATAACATCCATGCTGAACCAAAAAAGTATTTTTTTTCTATAGTTTAGTGCGATTTTCTATTTTTAAGCAATTTTACAACCTTTACAACCATTTTCAAAATTTATTTTTTCTCTCTTTATTTTTTACACTTAAAAGCAGAGTCGGGTAATGGCTAACAAACTTTTATTTTTATGATCAAAATATGCTTCATTTATGAAATGTTCTTCTGACAAAATATTCTTTTCATTTCACAATCTTCTTCCGAGGAGGAAGATTTGTCAAAATATTTATTTATTGACCTTTTATGGTATGAGTGGCAAGTATCATTATTTTTATCAATTTATTAATAAATCCTGTATGTTTATTATTGTAAAAATAGTAAATAAACTCTTCCCAAACTTTTTAAAACAATTCCTCTTACAATGTTATATTGAATTTCTGAGTTTCATCTGAAAATTCAAGAAATTAGGAAGCATTTGCAGTAATAATAATGAACCACAACAGGACTTTCTGAAGCCGAAACAATTTAAAAAATCACATGCATGCTAATATAGCTATAATAAATCCCGAGAAGAAAAGCTTTGAAAAACATCAAAGTCGGGAAAGGTCTATTATGTGGTTCACACCTCCAAAGGGTCAATGAGTTTTGACCTTGGGATCTGTTGTTTTGTATTTAAAGAGTACTTCTGGTGAGTTCGGGAAAGTGCAGGAGTTATTGGAAGAGAACTGAAAACTTTATTCAAGAATCACACATAATCACACTTATATATGTTGTTCATGAAACACAACAAAAACAGATGGGGCTAGACGTGTAAAGGAAATAACATAGCCCTAAAAGGCGTTTAAATAAAAAAATTCATGCGCCGTTAACAGAATAAGGGGAGGAGGTCCGTAATTTTTCAAAAAATTGTTAAAGATCGGGAAATTTCAAAAACTTTGTTTGGGTACGTATATTTCGCTGACAAATATATGCCCACAGAAATGTAGAAAACACAGGTTTGAGTTACTTTTAAAAGTTTGAGATATCCTTTGTGTTGTGAGGCCACCATTGAAAATATGTTATGTTTGTGTCTTTGACCGACCCATTTAGGTTATAACAAACCAGGCTCAGTAAATGGGGAAAAAACAGAAAAAGGTATTGCTAAGTGCTGCTAAGTTGTTTTGTGGTTCTGAAAACATATTCATGTTTACAGATAGGATTCTAAGGAAAAATCCATCCAACCCACCGACTCATTTTTGCAAGGACTTTAGAACGTAAAGATTTTTTACTTTGTTTTAGATTTTTATTTTGCATAGGACACATATAGAAAACAGCATTTTATGTTGATATATATCCTGTATAAATAGGTATTGACATATTTTTGAAGGTGGTCTAAAGGTTTGGCCTCAACTGCATTTAATATATTCGTAGCTGCCTTTCAATTATACCATTGAATGGATAATTAGTATGCACTCTGACTCCTTTTTAGCAATAAATTTAAAATGATAAATCAGGTAGAGGTATGAGAACAATTGAAAAGTTCTGTCATTTGAATTTTGATGACATCAGCAAATGTTTCAGTATATTGAATACTGCCTTTTACCAAAAAAAATAATCTGAAAATGCATAAAAAGAAAGTAAGTCATAATTTAACAAAAACGTTCTTAAAATCTAACACAAAATATCAAATGTCAAATCGCATGAAATCCTCCCAACAAAACTTCAGACAAAATAAAGAACGAGGTTGGTTTACAAATAAAAACAAAAGTCTGATCACGTGACCAGTAATAACCGAACTTCAAACAAAATAATACAAACATAACTATCATTTTCTCATAAAAGCAATTTTGAATGTAAATCAATAAGTTCACCTGCTTAAGATAAAACAAGACTCTTATCAATATTTTCAGCATCATTGAGAAACATATTGCGTTATATATTTGCAAAACTAACTCTCGATAACTCTCGATTTATTTTTGATAAAAAACGGTCGCCGTTTTGAGCCATTCTTATTTCATGTGACGACAGAATGGGCGTTAAAATTTCTACACAAATCGCGCCACGTGAGGGTAAGTAAGTCATGGGACTTTGCGCTTCGACATAAAAAAAGAGAGAAGTCGTTCAACAGCCATGGAAAGCTAACAAACTTTATTTCTTTATATTTCTGAAAATGTTAGTAATACTACTGTGATATATAATTCACATTACTACTACGATTAGGTAAAAATCATGATTGGTAAAATATGGTATTTATTATTACAACTTCTAATTATTATCATCATATTTTTTCTCGACTTTATGGCTTCCGTGCTAGCATGAGATGAGTAGTGTAAAAACCAACCGGCACATAGCGTAATATTAACATCAAAGTTACGTAAAGGTTTACGTTATTTGTATGTAGTAGAACAGTTGAATTATTAATGAGCTTGTAAAACTATCCCTTGTATCCCTGAAACCCTAAAACCTTTGCGTCAGTTAATAACTTAATAACACAATTTTTTTTTCTTTTAAACAAATGGGGGATATTTTTTTTTCAGTAGAACAGTTGAATTAGTAATGAGCTTTACACAAGATTGTTATTATCTTTACATGCCTCATTGTAGTTATAATCAAATTAAATAATTTTGAGTTTTGCATGCCTTATTAAGCACTCAGATTTCACTAATTTAATGTTAGTGAACCTAAATGTTTCATGCCTCATTACTGTGCTGCAATACTAGTGTTAGAGCTATTTAGTTGAAAACACAAAGCTGTGTTCTAGACTAAAAAAATGTTAACTCCACATTTTTGTATAAATTTCGCTCCGTTCATGTCTACTATGGATAAAAACCAAGCACCAAAATTTAATAAAGATTTTAAAGTACACATCAGTCTTGAACAAGCACCCTCTAGCCGTCTAATTGAATATGTTTTGATTGAAAAGGGGACACTTAGTTCAGGTTTTCCCTATCACTTTGTCAATTAAATGGGATTGTGTTAAAATATGCGCTTTTTAGGTGCACATATACTAGCATACCTCTGTTAAGTTTTGCGCATAAATTTATATCACCTTAAAAATTTAGAATTTATTTCAGCAGTTGGACGATTTTGGAAATAAATATATTTTGTATTTTGAAAAGAAGTTAAAATTTAAGAAAAAACACAACTCTTATTCAGTGTCAAAAATGAGAAGTTTAGGTTTTGCCAACACGATACAATGAAATAGCAGACAAGAAAGGGTAAGGGATTTTTTTAAACTTTAATGTCCTAGATTGGGTAAAAACACAACTGCTGCACAAGTATTTTTAATATTAACTTCCAATTTCATATCATTAACGAACCGTGAAAAAGTTGGTAATAATCCTGCGAAACTATCCGCTTGTAGAAATTTCGTAAAAAACAAGATCAAAGAAAGCGTAATCAAAATATTAAACCAAACAGATTAGATCTATATTAAGAATAAAATAAAGAGGAACAAAAATGACCATCCTGTGTTAATTTAAATGAGTATTCCTTACTGAAAAAGTAATTGTTTTGATCCTAATCTTAATCCGATCTGATAGTACTTTTGATTTTAACAATAATCCCAAAATGCAAGTACAGCGAACCAATTTGACGACAAGAGACTGGAACCGAGTAAAATAGCTATATATACAGAAATTTTTGGTTCAATCTTTAGTCAACTACGACAGTTGAAAGAAGCGTATCAAGGTAAGATTGCAAATGTACATAGGGAAATCTTAATTCACAAATTCGTAATTGGAATCATCCTTCTCTTTTTTATAGATGCAGCAAACTTTATTCATGACCCTAAGCTTTGCGCTGGTTGGAGCATATTTAGCAGGTAAGATTGACATATATATTTCTTGTCTTACTAACCTATTGCCACTGACCACAAACATTAAAATGGATATAATACTTGTTGGAAATTCATTATTTCTAGACATAAAGCTATAAACTATACAAATTTACCAGGGAGCAAAATATTCAATTTTTCAACTCTGTCTTGATAAATGAAAGGAAAATCTACCTAATATCTGCGTAAAATCTCTTTTTAGCCCCGCTGTACTTTCACACGAGCGATACAAACAGCGGAAATTACTTTGGCCATATCGGTAACAGCGGAACACAAAATGGGGGACAAACCTACGGTGATCGTAAGTATAAGATTTTTGTTTTTAATTCGTCAGGAAGGCTATTTGGAAGCATGAAATTGTTTGTATCACATTTTGAAAAACCTGTTTTTAGCCGCGCCAAAACCGTGGTTTCACAACACAAACACCGGAAATACCTTTCATCATATCGGGAACAGCGGAACGCAAAATGGGGGACAAAACTACGGTGATCGTAAGTATAAGAATTTTGTTTTTAATTCGTCAGGAAAGCTATTTGGAAGCATGAAATTGTTTGTATCACATTTCGAAAAATCTCTTTTTAGCCGCGCCAAAACCGTGGTTTCACACGAGCAACACAAACAGCAGAAATACCTTTCATCATATTGGAAACAGCGGAACTCAAAATGGGGGACAAACCTACGGTGATCGTAAGTATAAGATTTTTGTTTTTAATTCGTCAGGAAAGCTATTTGGAAGCATGAAATTGTTTGTATCACATTTTGAAAAACCTGTTTTTAGCCGCGCCGAAACCGTGGTTTCACAACACAAACACTGGAAATACCTTTCATTATATCGGGAACAGCGGAACGCAAAATGGGGGACAAAACTACGGTGATCGTAAGTATAAGAATTTTGTTTTTAATTCGTCAGGAAAGCTATTTGGAAGCATGAAATTGTTTGTATCACATTTTGAAAAACCTGTGTTTAGCCGCGCCAAAACCGTGGTTTCACAACACAAACACCGGAAATACCTTTCATCATATCGGGAACAGCGGAACGCAAAATGGGGGACAAAACTACGGTGATCGTAAGTATAAGAATTTTGTTTTTAATTCGTCAGGAAAGCTATTTGAAAGCATGAAATTATTTGTATCACATTTTGGAAAACCTGTGTTTAGCCGCGCCAAAACCGTGGATTCACAACACAAACACCGGAAATACCTTTCATCATATCGGGAACAGCGGAACGCAAAATGGGGGACAAAACTACGGTGATCGTAAGTATAAGAATTTTGTTTTTAATTCGTCAGGAAAGCTATTTGGAAGCATGAAATTGTTTGTATCACATTTCGAAAATTCTCTTTTTAGCCGCGCCAAAACCGTGGTTTCACACGATCAACACAAACACCGGTAATACCTTTCATCGTATTGGAAACAGCGGTACTCAAAATGGGGGACAAACCTACGGAGATCTTAAGTATATAAATTTAACCTATATTATCTAGATCAGAATGAAACTTCTAACTTGCATAGAACTTGGAAATGTCCACATTTCCACAATGAAGGAAGTTGCATAATTGTTTTTATCTCAGGATAACGTATCTTTAAGCCGCATTGACGCATGGCGTTATTTTACAGAAGCAATAAAAAAGTTGTATACTACTTTGCAAACTGTAGAATCCAGAATGGTAGACACAACTATGGACATCAGAAATGTATATTTTCCCAGAATCTTGAAGTGGCTTTAGTAAAATATATTTTAGGAGAGAAATTTAGTTTTAGATTTTGATATCGTTATGTGTTATGTAGCTATGTTTTGACATTTAATTTTAGAATGAAGAAAGCGTGAAGTAGCGTCGATCAAGAACCTAAGAGACTATTTCCATCATGAATATTGTGGGATTTGTATACAATTTTATATTTGGAAATAAAAAAATAAATAATATTATTGCATTTATTCACTGGGCTTTGTTTCAGCCAAAAAATACCGGATAGCGAGTTAAGAAATTTGTGAAAAAAGTGTTTAGACGATAGACATAATAGTTGAAAATGTATGTGATTTTAAAAATAGCGGGTGGTTAAAATATTTTAACCTTCGATGTATGTGCGAATGTGTTAATCGCTGTAATAATGATAATTAATCTGTGTTTATTTAGGAGAAGAGAGTCGTGCTAGAGAGACGCGAAAGAGCAAATGCGATATATATTCACGAACATACCACTAGTTTTTTAATAAATTTCGCTAACGTAGCCTTAATTACGTTTTGAGTCAAAGTAATAAGGTAAATAGGAATTATGCTAGCCTACCCAAACTACTCGGTACGAGTAACGCGTTGCAAACAAGCTACAATATATTTTAATGCAAGGTGTAATTTTCACTGACGCTCTTTATTTTGCTCAGCCACACGCACCATTTGATTAGCTAGAATGTAGAGAAACAGATGTTTTTAAACATTAATAGGTTGACTGGTAGTTAGGAATTCAAATGTTATTTGAACAAGTTTAGATCAGGTGGTAACAAATTCGTTATTAAGCAAAAATAAAAACTGAAACGATAAACTATGACGACTCTCACAAGTAAGTTTTGTTTTGAATAACAACAAAATATATCAGAACCAGATTTTTACGGTTGGTGAAAATTGTGGTGGGGAAGATATAATACTTGATTTTTGTGGGCTCCGAAGAAACACTATATAGCATTTTCCTCATACAATAGACATATATTAAGCCGACGTCATCTAACGACTGTGAAACTGTACAGACAGGTAAGAATAAAACGAAACTCCAACAGCAGGTACTAGATCGTGTGTTTGATAAAAAAACGGTCGCCGTTTTGAGCCATTCTTATTCCATGTGACGATAGAATGGGCGTTAATATTTCTACACAACTCCCCCCCCCCCCAACCCCCCCTTACAAGACCTCCCTTGTAAGCGGGGTGGGGGTGGGGAGGTTGTGTAGAAATTTTTCATTTTTTTGGTATACTTAACGCGCAGAAAACGTGCTTCACAATGTCACAATAAGCTATAACAATTATTAAGAATATAGCAACAAAAGTATTAAGAATACCTTGTAAATAACTTTGTGTGTCAACCTAGAAGAATAAGTGGACATATTTGTAAATAATTTGATATGTTTGTTAAAAGAATCAATTAAATAATAATTTTGATGTGATTCTGAACAGACGTAGATTGAAATGGTGTTGGACAAACAAACCTCTACTAGATACTGTTTGAAATTTTGCAATGCCAATAAAACTGATATGTATTGATGCAGCATATCATGCCCTGACTTTCAGTTCGTGAATTACTACGATTAAAATGAAATAAACCACTTACCAAATCGCGCCACGTGAAAGTAAGTAAGTCATGGGACTTTGCGCTTCGACATAAAAAAAGAGAGAAGTTGTTCAACAGCCATGGAAAGCTAACAAACTTTATTTCTTTATATTTCTGAAAATGTTAGTAATACTACTGTGATATATAATTAACATTACTACTACGCTTAGTTAAAAATCATGATTGGTAAAATATGGTATTTATTATTACAACTTCTAATTATTATCATCATCCTTTTTCTCGACTTTATGACTTCCGTGCTAGCATGAGATGAGTAGTGTATAAACCAACCGGCACATAACGTAATATTAACATCAAAGTTACGTAAAGGTTTACGTTATTTTCACATTTAATCATGTCAAAATTGAAACGTTTTTTAACTTTCCGTAATATTTAACGTTAAAGGGGCGTTAACTTTACTTAAATTGTAACGTTAAAATGTATCAACCATATTTTGCCGATGTAGTAGAACAGTTGAATTAGTAATGAGCTTGTAAAACTATCCCTTGTACCCCTGAAACCTTTGCGTCTGTTAACAACTTAATAACACAATTTTTTTTTTCTTTTAAAAAAATGTGGGATATTTTTTTTTCAGTAGAACAGTTGAATTAGTAATGAGCTTTACACAAGATTGTTATTATCTTTACATGCGTCATTGTAGTTATAATCAAATTAAATAATTTTGAGTTTTGCATGCTTTATTAAGCACTCAGATTTCACTGATTTAATGTTAGTGAACCTAAATGTTTCATGCCTCATTACTGTGCTGCAATACTAGTGTTAGAGCTATTTAGTTGAAAACACAAAGCTGAGTTCTAGACTAAAAAAATGTTAACTCCACATTTTTGTATAAATTTCGCTCTGTTCATGTCTCCTATGGATAAAAATTAAGCACCAAAATTTATTCAAGATTTTAAAGTACACATCAGTCTTGACAAGCACCCTCTAGTCGTCTAATTGAATATGTTTTCATTGAAGAGGGGACACTTAGTTCAGTTTTTCCCTATCACTTTGTCAATTAAATGGGATTGTGTTAAAATATGCGCTTTTTAGGTGCACATATACATTTGCATTACGTATTGAGTATGAATAATGGGTTAATTGACAACATTAATATTAATAGATTTTCCATATCAAGGCATGAGTTTACATGCTTTGTTGTTCACATATGCAAAATTCGGAAAACGTCGCTTATCTCATAGATAAAAGTCCTTCCTCTTAGCGCAGTTATGAATATGAAACTGCGCATACGCTTTTCAATGGAACTAAAATAAAAGTTACCATTTCTATATATCTAGCTAATCAAAAGCAGATTTTCACTTATTTTAAAAGTAAAGTTTATACCATCGCTTTGACTAAAACTTTAATTTTTCAGTGTATTATGGTGAGAAGTTTACTATTAATGTGTAAAAAATATTTTATTAACAGCAAATAAGGAATTCATTAGAATTTTGTGTCAGGAAAAATAATACAATGTGAAATTCGTTGAACACTTTATAAGTTTCAAGGTATAGAAATAAAGGCTGATGTGACAAAAACTACTTGTGGAGGCCTTGGGTAGAGAGAATAAACTCGCCTCTCTGCATTGATGTGAAAAAGTTCCATCATGATTAAGGGATGTATTCTTCGTGTAGTTTGCACATCTAGCAAAGTATATGACAAAAGCGGAAAAAAGAAATAAATCTATTTTATACATCAAGTTTAATATTGATTTTGTAATGTCCAAGGAACATCATCTGATATTTGGCCGTATTATGATAAACAGAAAGTATCGTGTGGGATTTTCGCTTTCAGTCCGAAAGGTCTTTGGTCCAAACCTCAATCAAGGCAAGTCAAAGCATATAGAAGTGTGGATTTTATGCTTAGCGCATCTGCTGTATGTTATATTTCTTTGAAATTGTTTGAATTATGACAAAATTCGAATAATGGAGGTCAGAATTAGAGAGAGTCAAGCATCACTACAAATGCAATTCCTGTTTGACTACTTTTACGTTTTCGTTGGGTAGCTGGCCACATGTAAACAAAAACTTAGGCTGATAAAATATGTAGGTAACTAACTATTCCGCATCATGCTCAATCTACGTTGGGTATTCAAGATCAAATACTTTTTTGTTTATGACTTTTACCTGGCTAACAGAGTAATTAAATATTTAACTTAAAATGCAGATAATATTTTTAACATAAAAAGTAATTATTGTAGGTAATGACAAAAAGGGCTTTCAAAATCGGAGCCATTACATAGATCATACTCCAAACATTCGTCGGTCGTTCAGAACTGCATGTTGTAAATGCCAATTAAATCAAAAATAGTCCATTTGGCCGATTATTTTCGATAACTTAAAGGAACGTATAAACATAGAAATGATGTATGCGCTATTCTGAAATCCTTTTTCCTGCACGAACAATACGGCTATTACCTTAATCGCAAAAAAATTTACTAAATATCGCTCGTTGTTATTTTCCCTGCATTGATACTTCGTGCGTTTTATAACACTAATTGGTTTTCACGCACAAACAGAAAGAATACGGCTAGAAACTAGTCCGTAGCCCGTGGATAAATCCACGGGTTCGCCCGTTCGTTTATATCGCATTTCGTGTTTTATTTCTCGCGCACAAACAGACAGAATTAATAAAGAGACTAGTCGTTAGCAAATATGAAATCCTTAGAAACTTGCTGTTCAAAAATAAATAAAAAGAAAGAAAGAAAAGAAAAGAGAACATGGAAAATTGCTCGCTGCTGTACTTTTTGTTGCTCACGGAAATTCGCCCCTAACAACAAAAATATCGCATTTGTTTTTTCGTAGCACTGCTTTCTTTCTCACAAACTGGTTTTGCGAAATAAGAAATAACGATAGTCGTTTGCCTGTTCTATGTAGTTTAAACTCATCCAATAAAAAGCAAATGAGAGAGTAATTAAGATAAAATTGTTCGTAGTTATTACTTGTGGCAGCTTTTTTTCCCTTTACAGCATATACACGGAATTACCTCATTAAATTCTGGTAATACTGTTTTTTGTTTTTGTTTTTCTACCACCGCTGGTAATTTACCGATCTCGCTAACAACCATCATTAATCATAGAATTACTTTGGCTTGTCACCTATTTTCAAACTAAGGACAATTTATGTTATATAAAATATTTTCAACCTATACAGAGATTTTTTTAAAATAGGATCAGGCAAACGTAACGAACATTTAGTGCAATGTACTGTTACAACTTAATTAAGAAAATATACTTAATGTTTATAGAAACTGTATCGAGGATCAGGAGATGAAGGTTATCCTCATGCTCACATGCTAAGTCAAAAATATAGACTGTTATTGTTTACGTTGTAACTTTGTTGCCTCATTTATATTGCACTGAGACTAAGGAACTCGCACTTACAAACAAAAGTAAGCCATCAGAGACCTTTTACAGTGTAGTGTACAAAAAAGTTCATGTTGTACTATTTTTTTACGACATCAACCCTTGATGAACTTCGTAACCTTCTTTTATATGCTGATGAAAAAATCTTTATTCACACAATAACGTAAAACTTCTACTCGATATGATACAATGAAAAATAAAAGCGTTTAAAAAAAGTAAAATAAACCTTCACATTCGGCTCAAAAGCTAAGGCCAATAGATATGTTTACTCTTATTTCAGTTTACTTACAAAAATTAACGTGTGGTTTCGTAAATATAACTGAGAATATAATGGGGGGATTCTTATAATTGTTTGTATCAGATGGGCGATAAACAAGAAAACATATCAACTTACGCCTTCTTATAAGTGGCAGTCTCGTTGTTCGACAAATTTATTTTTTTCTTTATTTTTGTTTCGCAATCACAGCTATGAATAGGCTTAAACCCATGGTTTACTTGTTAAATTCGTCAACTGACACATTACTTTTTTTCATTACCTACTTTAAATTAACATTATATATTTTAACATTTTAACACAATTTTATTTTAATGACAAAGTTATAAGGCCTAACATAAATAAGTTGTCTCTTTCTCAGTCAAAATTTATTCAACTAGACGAATCGAGGGCGCTTAATCAAGATTGATGCTTATTTCAAAAAGTTGACAAAAAATTACGTGCTTGTTCCTAATGTATAGATCACCAAAATTTAAAAACAGATGACCATAATTAAAAACATAAATACCCAACCTTTTTTAATTTACCAGATCAAACAATGAAATTTAATTCAAGGAAATATATTCTAACATTGGTATTGCCGAAGAGTAATGAAGCATGAAACATTTAGGTGGACTAACGTTACATCCGTGAACTTTGAGTGCTTAATGAAGCACGCAAGCTCAAAACTTGATTCAATTAGTATAGATAATAATAATCCAAAGTAAAGCGGATCAATAAGCACTGCATAACGAAACTTTATCCGGTATTTTACTTTCTAATAATAAAAAGTAGGCCTTGTTTTCAAAAAAAAGCAAGTGCTAAGCATTGTGGTTCAATTCCTCACGAAGAATTAAAAGATTGGATAAAAATTATAAAGTATCAAAACACTAATTTTGCTTAACAATACATAGTACCTTTTCGTGCATATCATAGAAACGGAAAAATGTTCGTTTGTGAAGATAGCTACAACTTATGGCGCTTTTATTGCATAGAAGTATGTTAACCCTATTTATGCTGGGCTCCTCAATGCAGGAAGGGGAGGGCTGATTTGCCCCTACTCTGTAATTTCTAAAGTTGTTGTTAAATAAACATGAAACTTAGAAAATAATGTTGTCCTGACCAAATAACAACTTGGTCAACAAAATTGCAGTTGTAAGCATTTTAGCTAATGGCGTCATTAAAATTACTGAAGTTGTTATAATTTTGTATAACAATATTTGTATAATTGCTTGGCTTTTTGTCACACTAACGTGAGAAACAAAAAATAATGCATCAATATTTACTAAGAAGTCACCTAAATCTTGTAAAAAAATTAAAAAACAATTTCCAAAAAATAAATTGACACAACTCGAGAAATACTTCGGCATATTTTTCCGAAAATATTTTCAGGAAAATTAAAAGCTAAATAAAAGTTACAAAACGTAACAAAATATCAAACAAAAAGTCATAAAAAAAAGTTGAACAGGAGGGACTCCACCCCCCCCCCCCCCCCCTTTTAGACTTTTTCCAAAACCCTCTCCCCCCTGTACGAATAGTGTTAAAACAGCTCTTCTTATTTTTAGAAGTATTTTTATTGTAAGATTTGAACTGTAAAAACCTGGCAACTATCTTTAAAGAAATAATGGTTTAACCCAAAAAGGTACGACATACGGTTTTCAAAATTGCTTTTCGTGTAAGTAACCGCATGCGTTTTAGGAACAAAACTAAAGTTTTCTACTTCATATTAATCGTTCGAAAAAACTTTTTCAACTGTTAAAACAAAGAATTTCAAATTACCTCAAAGGTAAAATAAATTTTGTATGTTTATGACCTATTAAAATTTGTGTCAGACATAATTTTTAGTATCTGTCGATATATAACCTGTCAAAGTTCTTAGTGGTAGCATACCTCTGTTAAGTTTTGCGCATAAATTTATATCACCTTAAAAATTTAGAATTTATTTCAGCAGTTGGACGATTTTGGAAATAAATATATTTTGTATTTTGAAAAGAAGTTAAAATTTAAGAAAAAACACAACTCTTATTCAGTGTCAAAAATGAGAAGTTTAGGTTTTGTCAACACGATACAATGAAATAGCAGACAAGAAAGGGTAAGGGATTTTTTTAAACTTTAATGTCCTAGATTGGGTAAAAACACAACTGCTGCACAAGTATTTTTAATATTAACTTCCAATTTCATATCATTAACGAACCGTGAAAAAGTTGGTAATAATCCTGCGAAACTATCCGCTTGTAGAAATTTCGTAAAAAACAAGATCAAAGAAAGCGTAATCAAAATATTAAACCAAACAGATTAGATCTATATTAAGAATAAAAGAAAGAGGAACAAAAATGACCATCCTGTGTTATTTTAATCAGTATTCCATACTGAAAAAGTAATTGTTTTGATCCTAATCTTAATCCGATCTGATAGTACTTTTGATTTTAACAATAATCCCAAAATGCAAGTACAGCGAACCAATTTGACGACAAGAGACTGGAACCGAGTAAAATAGCTATATATACAGAAATTTTTGGTTCAATCTTTAGTCAACTACGACAGTTGAAAGAAGCGTATCAAGGTAAGATTGCAAATGCTTGTACATAGGGAAATCTTAATTCACAAATTCGTAATTGGAATCATCCTTCTCTTTTTTATAGATGCAGCAAACTTTATTCATGACCCTAAGCTTTGCGCTGGTTGGAGCATATTTAGCAGGTAAGATTGACATATATATTTCTTGTCTTACTAACCTATTGCCACTGACCACAAACATTAAAATGGATATAATACTTGTTGGAAATTCATTATTTATAAATAAAGCTATAAACTATACAAATTTACCAGGGAGCAAAATATTCAATTTTTCAACTCTCTCTTGATAAATGAAAGGAAAATCTACCTAATATCTGCGTAAAATCTCTTTTTAGCCCCGCTGTACTTTCACACGAGCGATACAAACAGCGGAAATTACTTTGGTCATATCGGTAACAGCGGAACTCAAAATGGGGGACAAACCTACGGTGATCGTAAGTATAAGAATTTTGTTTTTAATTCGTCAGGAAAGCTATTTGGAAGCACGAAATTGTTTGTATCACATTTTGAAAAACCTGTTTTTAGCCGCGCCGAAACCGTGGTTTCACAACACAAACACTGGAAAAACCTTTCATCATATCGGGAACAGCGGAACGCAAAATGGGGGACAAAACTACGGTGATCGTAAGTATAAGAATTTTGTTTTTAATTCGTGAGGAAAGCTATTTGGAAGCATGAAATTGTTTGTATCACATTTTGAAAAACCTGTGTTTAGCCGCGCCAAAACCGTGGTTTCACAACACAAACACCGGAAATACCTTTCATCATATCGGGAACAGCGGAACGCAAAATGGGGGACAAAACTACGGTGATCGTAAGTATAAGAATTTTGTTTTTAATTCGTCAGGAAAGCTATTTGGAAGCATGAAATTGTTTGTATCACATTTTGAAAAGCCTGTCTTTAGCCGCGCCAAAACCGTGGTTTCACAACACAAACACCGGAAATACCTTTCATCATATCGGGAACAGCGGAACGCAAAATGGGGGACAAAACTACGGTGATCGTAAGTATAAGAATTTTGTTTTTAATTCGTCAGGAAAGCTATTTGGAAGCATGAAATTGTTTGTATCACATTTTGAAAAACCTGTGTTTAGCCGCGCCAAAACCGTGGTTTCACAACACAAACACCGGAAATACCTTTCATCATATCGGGAACAGCGGAACGCAAAATGGGGGACAAAACTACGGTGATCGTAAGTATAAGAATTTTGTTTTTAATTCGTCAGGAAAGCTATTTGGAAGCATGAAATTATTTGTATCACATTTTGGAAATCCTGTGTTTAGCCGCGCCAAAACCGTGGTTTCACAACACAAACACCGGAAATACCTTTCATCATATCGGGAACAGCGGAACGCAAAATGGGGGACAAAACTACGGTGATCGTAAGTATAAGAATTTTGTTTTTAATTCGTCAGGAAAGCTATTTGGAAGCATGAAATTGTTTGTATCACATTTCGAAAAATCTGTTTTTAGCCGCGCCAAAACCGTGGTTTCACACGAGCAACACAAACACCGGAAATACCTTTCATCGTATTGGAAACAGCGGTACTCAAAATGGGGGACAAACATACGGAGATCTTAAGTATATAAATTTAACCTATATTATCTAGATCAGAATGCAATTTCTAACTTGCATAGAACTTGGAAATGTCCACATTTCCACAATGAAGGAAGTTGCATAATTGTTTTTATCTCAGGATAACGTATCTTTAAGTCGCATTGACGCACGGCGTTATTTTATAGAAGCAATAAAAAAGTTGTATACTACTTTGCAAACTATAGAATCCAGAATGGTAGACACAACTATGGACATCAGAAATGTATATTTTCCCAGAATCTTAAAGTGGCTTTAGTAAAATATATTTTAGGAGAGAAATTTAGTTTTAGATTTTGATATCGTTATGTGTTATGTAGCTATGTTTTGACATTTAATTTTAGAATGAAGAAAGCGTGAAGTAGCGTCGATCAAGAACCTAAGAGACTATTTCCATCATGAATATTGTGGGATTTGTATACAATTTTATATTTGGAAATAAAAAAATAAATAATATTATTGCATTTATTCACTGGGCTTTGTTTCAGCCAAAAAATACCGGATAGCGAGTTAAGAAATGTTGTGTAGAAATTTTTCATTCTTTTGGTATACTTAACGCGCAGAAAAGGTGCTTCACAATGTCACAATAAGCTATAACAATTATTAAGAATATAGCAACAATATGAATATGTCAACCTAAAAAAATAAGTGGACATATTTGTAAATAATTTGATATGTTTGTTAAAAGAATCAATTAAATAATAATTTTGATGTGATTCTGAACAGACGTAGATTGAAATGGTGTTGAACAAACTACCTCTACTAGATACTGTTTGAAATTTTGCAATGCCAATAAAACTGATATGTATTGATGCAGCATATCATGCCCTGACTTTCAGTTCGTGAATTACTACGATTAAAATGAAATAAAGCACTTAACAAATCGCACCACGTGAAGGTAAGTAAGTCATGGGACTTTGCGCTTCGACATAAAAAAGAGAGAAGTTGTTCAACAGCCATGGAAAGCTAACAAACTTTATTTCTTTATATTTCTGAAAATGTTAGTAATACTACTGTGATATATAATTAACATTACTACTACGCTTAGTTAAAAATCATGATTGGTAAAATATGGTATTTATTATTACAACTTCTAATTATCATCATCATCCTTTTTCTCGACTTTATGACTTCCGTGCTAGCATGAGATGAGTAGTGTATAAACCAACCGGCACATAACGCAATATTAACATCAAAGTTACGTAAAGGTTTACGTTATTTTCACATTTAATCATGTCAAAATTGAAACGTTTTTTAACTTTCCGTAATATTTAACGTTAAAGGGGCGTTAACTTTACTTAAATTGTAACGTTAAAATGTATCAACCATATTTTGCCGATGTAGTAGAACAGTTGAATTAGTAATGAGCTTGTAAAACTATCCCTTGTACCCCTGAAACCTTTGCGTCTGTTAATAACTTAATAACACAATTTTTTTTTTCTTTTAAAAAAATGTGGGATATTTTTTTTCAGTAGAACAGTTGAATTAGTAATGAGCTTTACACAAGATTGTTATTATCTTTACATGCGTCATTGTAGTTATAATCAAATTAAATAATTTTGAGTTTTGCATGCCTTATTAAGCACTCAGATTTCACTGATTTAATGTTAGTGAACCTAAATGTTTCATGCCTCATTACTGTGCTGCAATACTAGTGTTAGAGCTATTTAGTTGAAAACACAAAGCTGAGTTCTAGACTAAAAAAATGTTAACTCCACATTTTTGTATAAATTTCGCTCTGTTCATGTCTCCTATGGATAAAAATTAAGCACCAAAATTTATTCAAGATTTTAAAGTACACATCAGTCTTGACAAGCACCCCCTAGTCGTCTAATTGAATATGTTTTCATTGAAGAGGGCACACTTAGTTCAGTTTTTCCCTATCACTTTGTCAATTAAATGGGATTGTGTTAAAATATGCGCTTTTTAGGTGCACATATACATTTGCATTACGTATTGAGTATGAATAATGGGTTAATTGACAACATTAATATTAATAGATTTTCCATATCAAGGCATGAGTTTACATGCTTTGTTGTTCACATATGCAAAATTCGGAAAACGTCGCTTATCTCATAGATAAAAGTCCTTCCTCTTAGCGCAGTTATGAATATGAAACTGCGCATACGCTTTTCAATGGAACTAAAATAAAAGTTACCATTTCTATATATCTAGCTAATCAAAAGCAGATTTTCACTTATTTTAAAAGTAAAGTTTATACCATCGCTTTGTCCAAAAATTTTATTTTTCAGTGTATTATGGTGAGAAGTTCAACATTAATGTATAAAAAATATTTTATTAACAGCAAATAAGGACTTCATTAGAATTTTGTGTCAGGAAAAATAATACAATGTGAAATTCGTTGAACACTTTATAAGTTTCAAGGTATAGAAATAAAGGCTGATGTGACAAAAACTACTTGTGGAGGCCTTGGGTAGAGAGAATAAACTCGCCTCTCTGCATTGATGTGAAAAAGTTCCATCATGATTAAGGGATGTATTCCTAGTGTAGTTTGCACATCATCATCCAAGGAACATCATCTGATATTTGGCCGTATTATGATAAACAGAAAGTATCGTGTGGGATTTTCGCTTTCAGTCCGAAAAGTCTTTGGTCCAAACCTCAATCAAGGCAAGTCAAAGCATATAGAAGTGTGGATTTTATGCTTAGCGCATCTGCTGTATGTTATATTTCTTTGAAATTGTTTGAATTATGACAAAATTCCAATAATGGAGGTCAGAATTAGAGAGAGTCAAGTATCACTACAAATACAATTCCTGTTTGACTACTTTTACTTTTTAGTTAGGTAGCTGGCCACATGTAAACGAAAACTTAGGCTGATAAAATATGTAGGTAACTAACTATTCCGCATCATGCTCAATCTACGTTGGGTATTCAAGATCAAATACTTTTTTGTTCATGACTTTTAGCTGGCTAACAGAGTAATTAAATATTTATCTTAAAATGCAGATAATATTTTTAACATAAAAAGTAATTATTGTAGGTAATGACAAAAAGGACTTTCAAAATCGGAGCCATTACATAGATCATACTCCAAACATTCGTCGGTCGTTCAGAACTGCATGTGGTAAATGCCACTTATATCGAAAATAGTCCGTTTGGCCGATTATTTTCGATAACTTAAAGGAACGTACAAACATAGAAATGATGTATGCGCAATTCTGAAATCATTTTTCCTGCACGAACAATACGGCTATTACCTTAATCGCAAAAAAATTTACTAAATATGGCTCGTTGTTATTTTCCCTGCATTGATACTTCGTGCGTTTTATAACACTAATTGGTTTTCACGCACAAACAGAAAGAATACGGCTATTGTCTTAGAAACTAGTCCGTAGCCCGTGGATAAATCTACGGGTTCGCCCGTTCGTTTATATCGCATTTCGTGTTTTATTTCTCGCGCACAAACAGACAGAATTAATAAAGAGACTAGTCGTTAGCAAATATGAAATCCTTGGAAACTCGCTGTTCAAAAATAAATAAAAAGAAATAAAAAGAAAGAAAGAAAGAAAAGAAAAGAGAACATGGAAAATTGCTCGCTGCTGTACTTTTTGTTGCTCACGGAAATTCGCCCCTAACAACAAAAATATCGCATTTGTTTTTTCGTAGCACTGCTTTCTTTCTCACAAACTGGTTTTGCGAAATAAGAAATAACGATAGTCGTTTGCCTGTTCTATGTAGTTTAAACTCATCCAATAAAAAGCAAATGAGAGAGTAATTAAGATAAAATTGGTCGTAGTTAATACTTGCGGCAGCTTTTTTTCCCTTTACAGCATATACACGGAATTACCTCATTAAATTCTGGTAATACTGTTTTTTGTTTTTGTTTTTCTACCACCGCTGGTAATTCATTTTACCGATCTCGCTAACAACCATCATTAATCATAGAATTACTTTGGCTTGTCACCTATTTTCAAACTAAGGACAATTTATGTTATATGAAATATTTTCAACCTATACAGAGATTTTTTTAAAATAGGATCAGGCAAACTTAACCAACATTTAGTGCAATGTACTGTTACAACTTAACTAAGAAATTATACTTAATGTTTATAGAAACTGTATCGAGGATCAGGAGATGAAGGTTATCCTCATGCTCACATGCTAAGTCAAAAATATAGACTGTTATTGTTTACGTTGTAACTTTGTTGCCTCATTTATATTGCACTGAGACTAAGGAACTCGCACTTACAAACAAAAGTAAACCAACAGAGATCTTTTACAGTGTAGTGTACAAAAAAGTTCATGTTGTACTATTTTGTTACGACATCAACCGTTGAAGAACTTCGTAACTTTCTTTTATATGCTGATGAAAAAATCTTTATTCACACAATAACGTAAAACTTCTACTCGATATGATACAATGAAAAATAAAAGCGTTTAAAAAAAGTAAAATAAACCTCCACATTGGGCTCAAAAGCTAAGGCCAATAGATATGTTTACTCTTATTTCAGTTTACTTACAAAAATTAACGTGTGGTTTCGTAAATATAACTGAGAATATAATGGGAGGATTCTTATAATTGTTTGTATCAAATGGGCGATAAACAAGAAAACATATCAACTTACGCTTTCTTATAAGTGGCAGTCTCGTTGTTCGACAATATTATTTTTTTCTTTATTTTT
The DNA here is from genome assembly GCA_030067915.1 of Hydractinia echinata. Lineage (NCBI taxonomy): Eukaryota > Metazoa > Cnidaria > Hydrozoa > Anthoathecata > Hydractiniidae > Hydractinia > Hydractinia echinata. The sequence continues at coordinate 1,506,641 of JASGCC010000006.1, forward strand.
GTTTCGCAATCACAGCTATGAATAGGCTTAAACCCGTGGTTTACTTGTTAAATTCGTCAACTGACACATTACTTTTTTTCATTACCTACTGTAAATTAACATTATATATTTTAACATTTTAACACAATTTTATTTTAATGACAAAGTTATAAGGCCTAACATAAATAAGTTGTCTCTTTCTCAGTCAAAATTTATTCAACTAGACGAATCGAGGGCGCTTAATCAAGATTGATGCTTATTTCAAAAAGTTGACAAAAAATTACGTGCTTGTTCCTAATGTATAGATCACCAAAATTTAAAAACAGATGACCATAATTAAAAACATAAATACCCAACCTTTTTTAATTTACCAGATCAAACAATGAAATTTAATTCAAGGAAATATATTCTAACATTGGTATTCCCGAAGGGTAATGAAGCATGAAACATTTAGGTGGACTAACGTTACATTCGTGAACTTTGAGTGCTTAATGCTGCACGCAAGCTCAAAACTTGAAAAATTAAAAAATTAAAAAACAATTTCCAAAAAATAAATTGACTCAACTCGAGAAATACTTCGGCATATTTTTCCAAAAATATTTTCAGGAAAATTAAAAGCTAAATAAAAGTTACAAAACGTACCTCGAAGGTAAAATAAATTTTGTATGTTTATAACCTATTAAAATTTGTGTCAGACATAATTTTTAGTATCTGTCGATATATAACCTGTCAAAGTTCTTAGTGGTAGCATACCTCTGTTAAGTTTTGCGCATAAATTTATATCACCTTAAAAATTTAGAATTTATTTCAGCAGTTGGACGATTTTGGAAATAAATATATTTTGTATTTTGAAAAGAAGTTAAAATTTAAGAAAAGACACAACTCTTATTCAGTGTCAAAAATGAGAAGTTTAGGTTTTGCCAACACGATACAATGAAATAGCAGACAAGAAAGGGTAAGGGATTTTTTAAACTTTAATGTCCTAGATTGGATAAAAACACAACTGCTGCACAAGTATTTTTAATATTAACTTCCAATTTCATATCATTAACGAACCGTGAAAAAGTTGGTAATAATCCTGCGAAACTATCCGCTTGTAAAAATTTCGTAAAAAACAAGATCAAAGAAAGCGTAATCAAAATATTAAACCAAACAGATTAGATCTATATTAAGAATAAAAGAAAGAGGAACAAAAATGACCATCCTGTGTTATTTAAATGAGTATTCCATACTGAAAAAGTAATTGTTTTGATCCTAATCTTAATCCGATCTGATAGTACTTTTGATTTTAACAATAATTTCAAAATGCAAGTACAGCGAACCAATTTGACGACAAGAGACTGGAACCGAGTAAAAGAGCTATATATACAGAAATTTTTGGTTCAATCTTTAGTCAACTACGACAGTTGAAAGAAGCGTATCAGGGTAAGATTGCAAATGCTTGTACATAGGGAAATCTTAATTCACAAATTCGAAATTGGAATCATCCTTCTCTTTTTTATAGATGCAGCAAACTTTATTCATGACCCTCAGCTTTGCGCTGGTTGGAGCATATTTAGCAGGTAAGATTGACATATATATTTCTTGTCTTACTAACCTATTGCCACTGACCACAAACATTAAAATGGATATAATACTTGTTGGAAATTCATTATTTCTAGACATAAAGCTATAAACTATACAAATTTACCAGGGAGCAAAATATTCAAATTTTCAACTCTCTCTTGATAAATGAAAGGAAAATCTACCTAATATCTGCGTAAAATCTCTTTTTAGCCCCGCTGTACTTTCACACGAGCGATACAAACAGCGGAAATTACTTTGGCCATATCGGTAACAGCGGAACACAAAATGGGGGACAAACCTACGGTGATCGTAAGTATAAGAATTTTGTGTTTAATTCGTCAGGAAAGCTATTTGGAAGCATGAAATTGTTTGTATCACATTTTGAAAAACCTGTGTTTAGCCGCGCCAAAACCGTGGTTTCACAACACAAACACCGGAAATACCTTTCATCATATCGGGAACAGCGGAACTCAAAATGGGGGACAAACCTACGGTGATCGTAAGTATAAGATTTTTGTTTTTAATTCGTCAGTAAAGCTATTTGGAAGCATGAAATTGTTTGTATCACATTTTGAAAAACCTGTTTTTAGCCGCGCCGAAACCGTGGTTTCACAACACAAACACTGGAAATACCTTTCATCATATCGGGAACAGCGGAACGCAAAATGGGGGACAAAACTACGGTGATCGTAAGTATAAGAATTTTGTTTTTAATTCGTCAGGAAAGCTATTTGGAAGCATGAAATTGTTTGTATCACATTTTGAAAAACCTGTGTTTAGCCGCGCCAAAACCGTGGTTTCACAACACAAACAGCAGAAATACCTTTCATCATATTGGAAACAGCGGAACTCAAAATGGGGGACAAACCTACGGTGATCGTAAGTATAAGAATTTTGTTTTTAATTCGTCAGGAAAGCTATTTGGAAGCATGAAATTGTTTGTATCACATTTGAAAAAACCTGTTTTTAGCCGCGCCGAAACCGTGGGTTCACAACACAAACACTGGAAATACCTTTCATCATATCGGGAACAGCGGAACGCAAAATGGGGGACAAAACTACGGTGATCGTAAGTATAAGAATTTTGTTTTTAATTCGTCAGGAAAGCTATTTGGAAGCATGAAATTGTTTGTATCACATTTTGAAAAACCTGTGTTTAGCCGCGCCAAAACCGTGGTTTCACAACACAAACAGCAGAAATACCTTTCATCATATTGGAAACAGCGGAACTCAAAATGGGGGACAAACCTACGGTGATCGTAAGTATAAGAATTTTGTTTTTAATTCGTCAGGAAAGCTATTTGGAAGCATGAAATTGTTTGTATCACATTTTGAAAAACCTGTTTTTAGCCGCGCCGAAACCGTGGGTTCACAACACAAACACTGGAAATACCTTTCATCATATCGGGAACAGCGGAACGCAAAATGGGGGACAAAACTACGGTGATCGTAAGTATAAGAATTTTGTTTTTAATTCGTGAGGAAAGCTATTTGGAAGCATGAAATTGTTTGTATCACATTTTGAAAAACCTGTGTTTAGCCGCGCCAAAACCGTGGTTTCACAACACAAACACCGGAAATACCTTTCATCATATCGGGAACAGCGGAACGCAAAATGGGGGACAAAACTACGGTGATCGTAAGTATAAGAATTTTGTTTTTAATTCGTCAGGAAAGCTATTTGGAAGCATGAAATTGTTTGTATCACATTTCGAAAAATCTGTTTTTAGCCGCGCCAAAACCGTGGTTTCACACGAGCAACACAAACACCGGAAATACCTTTCATCGTATTGGAAACAGCGGTACTCAAAATGGGGGACAAACATACGGAGATCTTAAGTATATAAATTTAACCTATATTATCTAGATCAGAATGCAATTTCTAACTTGCATAGAACTTGGAAATGTCCACATTTCCACAATGAAGGAAGTTGCATAATTGTTTTTATCTCAGGATAACGTATCTTTAAGTCGCATTGACGCACGGCGTTATTTTATAGAAGCAATAAAAAAGTTGTATACTACTTTGCAAACTATAGAATCCAGAATGGTAGACACAACTATGGACATCAGAAATGTATATTTTCCCAGAATCTTAAAGTGGCTTTAGTAAAATATATTTTAGGAGAGAAATTTAGTTTTAGATTTTGATATCGTTATGTGTTATGTAGCTATGTTTTGACATTTAATTTTAGAATGAAGAAAGCGTGAAGTAGCGTCGATCAAGAACCTAAGAGACTATTTCCATCATGAATATTGTGGGATTTGTATACAATTTTATATTTGGAAATAAAAAAATCTCTATAATAATACGATAAGTGTGTCTGTGTGTCTGTAACAGGCAAAGTGGATTATATTTTTTACAATTTTCTTTAAAAGCGTCTATAATATATCCCCTAGAAGAACGTTCCCTATTTTAAAAACGTTTTGTTTACAATTGTAATTGGCTAGAACAAATCATGTGATAAAACAAAACGATTTCATTAGTTAAGAATTTCATTGCATGCTAATATAAATTTACCGTGACGAGTGCTTTGTTATAAATTATTGTGCAGATAAGTCACAGGCAATTAACGTTGTTATTATTGTTAATTTCTTTAATTCATTGTTCGTACTTTTTTATTGAAATTAACAAGAAAGCATTTTGTGATATAAAACATAAATATATTTTAAATGTTCTTGAGTGGATTCCTCCAGAGGTTTTCTTTTAAAACGTTTTTTCAGCCTTCTTAATGAAAATGCTAACAAACATTTTTGTGATAAGAAGCACAATAAATTTTAAAAAGACAATTAGTGGATTATTCCACGGGTGGTTTAAATAACTAGTAAATAATATTATTGCATTTATTCACTGGGCTTTGTTTCAGCCAAAAAATACCGGATAGCGAGTTAAGAAATGTTGTGTAGAAATTTTTCATTTTTTTGGTATACTTAACGCGCAGAAAAGGTGCTTCACAATGTCACAATAAGCTATAACAATTATTAAGAATATAGCAACAAAAGTAGTAAGAATACCTTGTAAATAACTTTATGTGTCAACCTAAAAAAATAAGTGGACATATTTGTAAATAATTTGATATGTTTGTTAAAAGAATCAATTAAATAATAATTTTGATGTGATTCTGAACAGACGTAGATTGAAATGGTGTTGGACAAACTACCTCTACTAGATACTGTTTGAAATTTTGCAATGCCAATAAAACTGATATGTATTGATGCAGCATATCATGCCCTGACTTTCAGTTCGTGAATTACTACGATTAAAATGAAATAAAGCACTTAACAAATCGCACCACGTGAAGGTAAGTAAGTCATGGGACTTTGCGCTTCGACATAAAAAAGAGAGAAGTTGTTCAACAGCCATGGAAAGCTAACAAACTTTATTTCTTTATATTTCTGAAAATGTTAGTAATACTACTGTGATATATAATTAACATTACTACTACGCTTAGTTAAAAATCATGATTGGTAAAATATGGTATTTATTATTACAACTTCTAATTATCATCATCATCCTTTTTCTCGACTTTATGACTTCCGTGCTAGCATGAGATGAGTAGTGTATAAACCAACCGGCACATAACGCAATATTAACATCAAAGTTACGTAAAGGTTTACGTTATTTTCACATTTAATCATGTCAAAATTGAAACGTTTTTTAACTTTCCGTAATATTTAACGTTAAAGGGGCGTTAACTTTACTTAAATTGTAACGTTAAAATGTATCAACCATATTTTGCCGATGTAGTAGAACAGTTGAATTAGTAATGAGCTTGTAAAACTATCCCTTGTACCCCTGAAACCTTTGCGTCTGTTAATAACTTAATAACACAATTTTTTTTTTCTTTTAAAAAAATGTGGGATATTTTTTTTTCAGTAGAACAGTTGAATTAGTAATGAGCTTTACACAAGATTGTTATTATCTTTACATGCGTCATTGTAGTTATAATCAAATTAAATAATTTTGAGTTTTGCATGCCTTATTAAGCACTCAGATTTCACTGATTTAATGTTAGTGAACCTAAATGTTTCATGCCTCATTACTGTGCTGCAATACTAGTGTTAGAGCTATTTAGTTGAAAACACAAAGCTGAGTTCTAGACTAAAAAAATGTTAACTCCACATTTTTGTATAAATTTCGCTCTGTTCATGTCTCCTATGGATAAAAATTAAGCACCAAAATTTATTCAAGATTTTAAAGTACACATCAGTCTTGACAAGCACCCCCTAGTCGTCTAATTGAATATGTTTTCATTGAAGAGGGCACACTTAGTTCAGTTTTTCCCTATCACTTTGTCAATTAAATGGGATTGTGTTAAAATATGCGCTTTTTAGGTGCACATATACATTTGCATTACGTATTGAGTATGAATAATGGGTTAATTGACAACATTAATATTAATAGATTTTCCATATCAAGGCATGAGTTTACATGCTTTGTTGTTCACATATGCAAAATTCGGAAAACGTCGCTTATCTCATAGATAAAAGTCCTTCCTCTTAGCGCAGTTATGAATATGAAACTGCGCATACGCTTTTCAATGGAACTAAAATAAAAGTTACCATTTCTATATATCTAGCTAATCAAAAGCAGATTTTCACTTATTTTAAAAGTAAAGTTTATACCATCGCTTTGTCCAAAAATTTTATTTTTCAGTGTATTATGGTGAGAAGTTCAACATTAATGTATAAAAAATATTTTATTAACAGCAAATAAGGACTTCATTAGAATTTTGTGTCAGGAAAAATAATACAATGTGAAATTCGTTGAACACTTTATAAGTTTCAAGGTATAGAAATAAAGGCTGATGTGACAAAAACTACTTGTGGAGGCCTTGGGTAGAGAGAATAAACTCGCCTCTCTGCATTGATGTGAAAAAGTTCCATCATGATTAAGGGATGTATTCCTAGTGTAGTTTGCACATCTAGCAAAGTATATGACAAAGTCGGAAGAAAGAAATAAATCTATTTTATACATCAAGTTTAATATTGACTTTGCAATGTCCAAGGAACATCATCTGATATTTGGCCGTATTATGATAAACAGAAAGTATCGTGTGGGATTTTCGCTTTCAGTCCGAAAAGTCTTTGGTCCAAACCTCAATCAAGGCAAGTCAAAGCATATAGAAGTGTGGATTTTATGCTTAGCGCATCTGCTGTATGTTATATTTCTTTGAAATTGTTTGAATTATGACAAAATTCCAATAATGGAGGTCAGAATTAGAGAGAGTCAAGTATGACTACAAATGCAATTCCTGTTTGACTACTTTTACATTTTAGTTAGGTAGCTGGCCACATGCAAACAAAAACTTAGGCTGATAAAATATATAACTAATATATAACTCTCCCGCATCATGCTCAATCAATGTTGGGTATTCAAGATCAAATACTTTTTTGTTCATGACTTTTAGCTGGCTAACAGAGTAATTAAATATTTATCTTAAAATGCAGATAATATTTTTAACATAAAAAGTAATTATTGTAGGTAATGACAAAAAGGACTTTCAAAATCGGAGCCATTACATAGATCATACTCCAAACATTCGTCGGTCGTTCAGAACTGCATGTTGTAAATGCCACTTAAATCGAAAATAGTCCGTTTGGCCGATTATTTTCGATAACTTAAAGGAACGTACAAACATAGAAATGATGTATGCGCTATTCTGAAATCATTTTTCCTGCACGAATTACCTTTACCTTAATCTTTACCTTAATCGCAAAAAAATTTACTAAATATCGCTCGTTGTTATTTTCCCTGCATTGATACTTCGTGCGTTTTATAACACTAATTGGTTTTCACGCACAAACAGAAAGAATACGGCTATTGTCATAGAAACTAGTCCGTAGCCTGTGGATAAATCCACGGGTTCGCCCGTTCGTTTATATCGCATTTCGTGTTTTATTTCTCGCGCACAAACAGACAGAATTAATAAAGAGACTAGTCGTTAGCAAATATGAAATCCTTAGAAACTTGCTGTTCAAAAATATATAAAAAGAAAGAAAGAAAAGAAAACAGAACATGGAAAATTGCTCGCTGCTGTACTTTTTGTTGCTCACGGAAATTCGCCCCTAACAACAAAAATATCGCATTTGTTTTTTCGTAGCACTGCTTTCTTTCTCACAAACTGGTTTTGCGAAATAACAAATAACGATAGTCGTTTGCCTGTTCTATGTAGTTTAAACTCATCCAATAAAAAGCAAATGAGAGAGTAATTAAGATAAAATTGGTCGTAGTTAATACTTGCGGCAGCTTTTTTTCCCTTTACAGCATATACACGAATTACCTCATTAAATTCTGGTAATACTGTTTTTTGTTTTTGTTTTTCTACCACCGCTGGTAATTCATTTTACCGATCTCGCTAACAACCATCATTAATCATAGAATTACTTTGGCTTGTCACCTATTTTCAAACTAAAGACAATTTATGTTATATGAAATATTTTCAACCTATACAGAGATTTTTTTAAAATAGGATCAGGCAAACTTAACCAACATTTAGTGCAATGTACTGTTACAAGTTAACTAAGAAATTATACTTAATGTTTATAGAAACTGTATCGAGGATCAGGAGATGAAGGTTATCCTCATGCTCACATGCTAAGTCAAAAATATAGACTGTTATTGTTTACGTTGTAACTTTGTTGCCTCATTTATATTGCACTGAGACTAAGGAACTCGCAATTACAAACAAAAGTAAACCAACAGAGATCTTTTACAGTGTAGTGTACAAAAAAGTTCATGTTGTACTATTTTTTTACGACATCAACCGTTGAAGAACTTCGTAACTTTCTTTTATATGCTGATGAAAAAATCTTTATTCACACAATAACGTAAAACTTCTACTCGATATGATACAATGAAAAATAAAAGCGTTTAAAAAAAGTAAAATAAACCTCCACATTGGGCTCAAAGGCTAAGGCCAATAGATATGTTTACTCTTATTTCAGTTTACTTACAAAAATTAACGTGTGGTTTCGTAAATATAACTGAGAATATAATGGGGGGATTCTTATAATTGTTTGTATCAGATGGGCGATAAACAAGAAAACATATCAACTTACGCTTTCTTGTAAGTGGCAGTCTCGTTGTTCGACAAATTAATTTTTTTCTTTATTTTTGTTTCGCAATCACAGCTATGAATAGGCTTAAACCCATGGTTTACTTATTAAATTCGTCAAATGACACATTACTTTTTTTCATTACCTACTGTAAATTAACATTATATATTTTAACATTTTAACACAATTTTATTTTAATGACAAAGCTATAAGGCCTAACATAAATAAGTTGTCTCTTTCTCAGTCAAAATTTATTCAACTAGACGAATCGAGGGCGCTTAATCAAGATTGATGCTTATTTCAAAAAGTTGACAAAAAATTACGTGCTTGTTCCTAATGTATAGATCACCAAAATTTAAAAACAGATGACCATAATTAAAAACATAAATACCAAACCTTTTTTAATTTACCAGATCAAACAATGAAATTTAATTCAAGGAAATATATTCTAACATTGGTATTGGCGAAGAGTAATGAAGCATGAAACATTTAGGTGGACAAACGTTACATTCGTGAACTTTGAGTGCTTAATGATGCACGCAAGCTCAAAACTTGATTCAATTAGTATAGATAATAATAATCCAAAGTAAAGCGGATCAATAAGCACTGCATAACGAAACTTTATCCGGTATTTTACTTTCTAATAATAAAAAGTAGGCCTTGTTTTCAAAAAAAAGCAAGTGCTAAGCATTGTGGTTCAATTCCTCACGAAGAATTAAAAGATTGGATAAAAATTATAAAGTATCAAAACACTAATTTTGCTTAACAATACATAGTACCTTTTCTTGCATATCATAGAAACGGAAAAATGTTCGTTTGTGAAGATAGCTACAACTTATGGCGCTTTTATTGCATAGAAGTATATTTATACCGGGCTCCTCAATGCAGGGAGGGGAGGGCTGATTTGCCCCTACTCTGTAATTTCTAAAGTTGTTGTTAAATAAACATGAAACTTAGAAAATAATGTTGTCCTGACCAAATAACAACTTGGTCAACAAAATTGCAGTTGTAAGCATTTTTGCTAATGGCGTCATTAAAATTACTGAAGTTGTTATAATTTTGTATGACAGTATTTGTATAATTGCTTGGTTTTTTGTCACACTAACGTGAGAAACAAAAAATAATGCATCAATATTTACTAAGAAGTCACCTAAATCTTGTAAAAAAATTAAAAAACAATTTCCAAAAAATAAATTGACTCAACTCGAGAAATACTTCGGCATATTTTTCCAAAAATATTTTCAGGAAAATTAAAAGCTAAATAAACCCCCTTTTAGACTTTTTCCATAACCCTGTACGACTAGTGTTAAAATAGCTCTTCTTATTTTTAGAAATATTTTTATTGTAAGATTTGAACTGTAAAAACCTGGGAACTATCTTTAAAGAAATAATGTACGGTTTTCAAAATTGCTTTTCGTGTAAGTAACCGCATGCGTTTTAGGAACAAAACTAAAGTTTTCTACTTCACATTAATCGTTCGAAAAAACTTTTTCAACTGTTAAAACAAAGAATTTCAAATTACCTCAAAGGTAAAATAAATTTTGTATGTTTATAACCTATTAAAATTTGTGTCAAACATAATTTTTAGTATCTGTCGATATATAACCTGTCAAAGTTCTTAGTGGTAGCATACCTCTGTTAAGTTTTGCGCATAAATTTATATCACCTTAAAAATTTAGAATTTATTTCAGCAGTTGGACGATTTTGGAAATAAATATATTTTGTATTTTGAAAAGAAGTTAAAATTTAAGAAAAGACACAACTCTTATTCAGTGTCAAAAATGAGAAGTTTAGGTTTTGCCAACACGATACAATGAAATAGCAGACAAGAAAGGGTAAGGGATTTTTTAAACTTTAATGTCCTAGATTGGATAAAAACACAACTGCTGCACAAGTATTTTTAATATTAACTTCCAATTTCATATCATTAACGAACCGTGAAAAAGTTGGTAATAATCCTGCGAAACTATCCGCTTGTAGAAATTTCGTAAAAAACAAGATCAAAGAAAGCGTAATAAAAATATTTAACCAAACAGATTAGATCTATATTAAGAATAAAAGAAAGAGGAACAAAAATGACCATCCTGTGTTATTTAAATGAGTATTCCATACTGAAAAAGTAATTGTTTTGATCCTAATCTTAATCCGATCTGATAGTACTTTTGATTTTAACAATAATTTCAAAATGCAAGTACAGCGAACCAATTTGACGACAAGAGACTGGAACCGAGTAAAATAGCTATATATACAGAAATTTTTGGTTCAATCTTTAGTCAACTACGACAGTTGAAAGAAGCGTATCAGGGTAAGATTGCAAATGCTTGTACATAGGGAAATCTTAATTCACAAATTCGAAATTGGAATCATCCTTCTCTTTTTTATAGATGCAGCAAACTTTATTCATGACCCTAAGCTTTGCGCTGGTTGGAGCATATTTAGCAGGTAAGATTGACATATATATTTCTTGTCTTACTAACCCATTGCCACTGACCACAAACATTAAAATGGATATAATACTTGTTGGAAATTCATTATTTCTAGACATAAAGCTATAAACTATACAAATTTACCAGGGAGCAAAATATTCAATTTTTCAACTCTTTCTTGATAAATGAAAGGAAAATCTACCTAATATCTGCGTAAAATCTCTTTTTAGCCCCGCTGTACTTTCACACGAGCGATACAAACAGCGGAAATTACTTTGGCCATATCGGTAACAGCGGAACACAAAATGGGGGACAAACCTACGGTGATATAAGTATAAGAATTTTGTTTTTAATTCGTCAGGAAAGCTATTTGGAAGCATGAAATTGTTTGTATCACATTTTGAAAAACCTGTTTTTAGCCGCGCCAAAACCGTGGTTTCACAACACAAACACCGGAAATACCTTTCATCATATAGGGAACAGCGGAACGCAAAATGGGGGACAAACCTACGGTGATATTAAGTATAAGATTTTTGTTTTTAATTCGTCAGGAAAGCTATTTGGAAGCATGAAATTGTTTGTATCACATTTTGAAAAACCTGTTTTTAGCCGCGCCAAAACCGTGGTTTCACAACACAAACACCGGAAATACCTTTCATCATATAGGGAACAGCGGAACGCAAAATGGGGGACAAAACTAGGGTGATCGTAAGTATAAGAATTTTGTTTTTAATTCGTCAGGAAAGCTATTTGGAAGCATGAAATTGTTTGTATCACATTTTGAAAAACCTGTGTTTAGCCGCGCTAAAACCGTGGTTTCACAACACAAACACCGGAAATACCTTTCATCATATCGGGAACAGCGGAACGCAAAATGGGGGACAAAACTACGGTGATCGTAAGTATAAGAATTTTGTTTTTAAATCGTCAGGAAAGCTATTTGGAAGCATGAAATTATTTGTATCACATTTTGAAAAACCTGTGTTTAGCCGCGCCAAAACCGTGGTTTCACAACACAAACACCGGAAATACCTTTCATCATATCGGGAACAGCGGAACGCAAAATGGGGGACAAAACTACGGTGATCGTAAGTATAAGAATTTTGTTTTTAATTCGTCAGGAAAGCTATTTGGAAGCATGAAATTGTTTGTATCACATTTCGAAAAATCTGTTTTTAGCCGCGCCAAAACCGTGGTTTCACACGAGCAACACAAACAGCAGAAATACCTTTCATCATATTGGAAACAGCGGAACTCAAAATGGGGGACAAACCTACGGTGATCGTAAGTATAAGAATTTTGTTTTTAATTCGTCAGGAAAGCTATTTGGAAGCATGAAATTGTTTGTATCACATTTCGAAAAATCTGTTTTTAGCCGCGCCAAAACCGTGGTTTCACACGAGCAACACAAACAGCAGAAATACCTTTCATCGTATTGGAAACAGCGGTACTCAAAATGGGGGACAAACCTACGGAGATCTTAAGTATATAAATTTAACCTATATTATCTAGATCAGAACATTTCCACAATGAAGGAAGTTGCATAATTGTTTTTATCTCAGGATAACGTATCTTTAAGCCGCATTGACGCATGGCGTTATTTTACAGAAGCAATCAATATAGAAAGTGTTGCGGAGAGGTTGCCAAGGCAAAGGCATTAAGCATCACGGCAAGGAAATGGCACAGCAAATGCAGGCAAGGACACAGGAAGAGGAATCAGCCAGGCAGGGGTAGGCAAGGCATAGGAGGCACAGGCAAGGGCAGAGTAGGCAGGCACCAGGAAAGGCATAGGAAGGGTAAGGGCATTATTAAGCACGGCAAGATAAGGGCAGGACAAAGGCAGGCAAGGAAACAGGAAGAGGAAACAGCAAGGCAGGTGTAAGCAAGGCATGGGAGACACAGGCGGCAAGGCTATAGTAGGCAGGCACCAGAAAAGGCATAGGAAGGGTAGGCAAATGCAGTGCAAGTAAGGCAAACAGCAAGGCAGGCAGGTACCTTAATAGAACTCCCTCCCCCCCTACAACTCAAAGATTACGTATACTCAATCTAAGCTATGTACCATATTAGTCCAGGAGCATAGAAAATATTAAGGGGCAAATATTTCGAATTCAACACCTAAAAACAAGATATTAAATTTATATAGTATACAGTGAATCATCTCAGCATAATTTTGGGTCAATACAAGAGCTTAAATAATTGGTCATACTGCCAAAAAACTATCATTTTTGGATAAATTTGAGATTAAAAGTCAACTTGGTTCTAATAAATTTGACAATATTGGTCTTTAATAACTCTAACAACATTAAAAGTCAGGGTACAGAAATTATCAGAGCAGTCAACGAGAAAGGCAAGATTTTTAAGTAAAAAACGCTTTTTATGGTTTCTTGTGCCTACCAGGTTTGTAACACAAAACTTTTTACCACAATTGATAGATCTATATTACAAAACATGGCATTTTTGTGACCTATAAATGAAAGTGATGAATGTACTCCCTCCATGACTCAAAGATTACCTATGTATTATCATCAATATAGCTATATCATATACTCATGATTACCTGGTTGTTGCGTACAAGATAATTATGTTTTTCCTAGCCCTGTCCAGGATTTGAACCTGGATCTCTCATTTGCATGAGTGTCATAGCCATTAGACCGGCAGGGCATAAACATATATATATACAAAACTTTACAGTTGAATATTATATACACTTAGGAATTTACAGCACACAGCCTAGTTAATTAACCTTTTGAAAACTGCTGGGTTAAGCCACAAGTAACTGTGTTACCTGGCGTAAAACGCTTGGTGGAACATATAATACAAATTGTAAACTGTGCCCCACATTCAGGTGGAGCGCCTTAGTACAGGCGGCATGCAGTGTATCGTAAATAGAGTGAGGCACACACAGCATATAAGGTGTTTCGGCTGCAATATATTTTCCAGAAAATAACTGTCCTTCAACTTTAGCTGGAATAAAAACACAATTTACACGTTGCGCCCTGTAATAGCGAAAACATTTAGCCAACCTTTATTTTTCACGAAATGTTCCCGGTGAATTTTGAAAAGTTTATTTTAATCCTATGTAAACGCAAAGTACAGGTAAACCGTGTTGTACATCTACATATAGGCGTAACACTCTTTTTCAAGGAGCACTTATTAGATGTAAACCTTGTCGCACATACGTATAGCGTTGCCAAAAAAGAATCCTAACTTTCATTTAAATAACAACACACAAAAGAGCCTGTTGTTACCATGTACAGGTAAAACAATCACTCAGCCATTTTATTTTGTGGAAAAGTTTGTATAAAATTTTAAAAATAAAAACACAGTTTATAACTATGTAATTATTGGGACATTATTTGTATACATATTGGGGAATTAAATAAGAAAAATGTATATATATATATTTGAAGATTTTCAATACATGTGACGATTGCACGAGAACAGCTTGTCACAATTTAAAAAGCCTCTGTAACAGAAAATGTAGACGTTGATGTAAAAAGAGGTTATTTAATACAGAAATAATTTCTGTCAAAAAATGAATGTGACATATATAGATGATTGCCTGAGAACCACTTGTCAGAATTTAAAACGCCTCAGTAATAACAAATGCAGAAGTTGAAAAAGTTTCCCGATATATATATAGATATATATATTGAAATAATTTCGGTTCCTGTAAGTTGAGCCACTATGCTCAGAGGCAGGTTTAAAAAAAGTTGATTTCCTTACATGCCTACAATATATATAGCTGCAATCGCTCACAAAAACATGGCTCTCCACTGTTAAAAAATGCCTTTTGTGGCTGAGCAGCGTAACGATTACAAATATATAACCCACACCAACTTTTATATAAACATTGATCATTAACGGGGGACATAACGTACTATCTGCAAAATATATAGCTAGCTACATATTTTCTAATTTAAATGGAACAAGAATGGTGTCCTGCATCAGTGTACAGTTCGGGTCAAGTTACAAAAATGGAAAATATTTCTTTATCTGGATATTATATTTCCTGGTTTAGAAATTATGAAATTTCCCGATCAAGAAATTTTTTCATTTTTCTGAAACTTGTTCTGATTGAACTCAAAAAATGAATGATATATATATAAATATATTTATATATATTTCAAGATTTTCAGTAGGTGTTGATGATTGCACAAAAACGACTTGTCAGAATTTATATAAACAACGGGTAATAACGAATGTATGTATGTTGAAAAAGTTTCCTGATATATATTGAAATAATTTCTGTTTCTGTAACTTGAGCCGCACTGGTGTATGCTCACCAGCAGGGCTAAAAAAGTTTATTTCCTGATGTGTGTACAATATATAGCTACAATCGTCCACAAAAATATGTCTCTCCATTCTCCCAATGTTAAAAACTGGTCTTTGTGGCTAAGCAACATAAACGATTATACATGACATACCTTTATATAAACATTGATCGTGAGTAAGAACGGAACGTACTATCTGAAAAATATCTGGCTAGCTATATGTTCTTTTGCTGACTTTGCTAAACTTTTTGGTTCTTGGTTTTTGGTTTAAAATTGCCAGAGACAACAAATTTTGTGCACAATTGTAGCTAGAACAAGCTATGTGACGGGACATTTCCCAGAGAGTAGAATTATGTCACACACTGTGTAGTATATGTAAAGCTAGCTAGCTATAGCTAGAAAATCTGTCTGAAAGAATTTTTCTATGCTAGCTAGCTAGCTATTTTGCTGATTTTATGCCAGTAAAAATAGCTAATTTTATGCTAGCAATATTGGTAGTTTTATCCCAGCTAAGTAGTTAATTTTATGCTAGCTTTGTAGCTAGTTTTTTTAGTAGCTTTATAATAGCTAGCTATGTTTGCTCCATTCTATAACCAGCTAAAAGTCTTAAAAAGCTAGCTAGCTTTGAGCTATCTAAGTTCTGTTATCATTCCAACTCAGTCGGTAGTTTTATGCTAACTAGCCTTACGTGTGACTGAGAATAAGAAAGGGTTTATTACATGTAAAAAAAGAGTGATATACTAGCTAGCTAAACATACCTTTTCTTCGTTTTCTTGAACATAACAAGCTCTTCCGTCAGTTGCGATATGGCTTAGATTAACGAAAGTTTGAGTTTGAGGCGCTATGTGTCCGAGAAAGGGTCATGTGATGTTAGTAAAAGTGATTTATGTATCACGTGCCTAAAAAGTTTAGGCAGATTTAACCTAAACTGGAAACGGCACCATTTACGCTTGGTACCATATTTAAAAAACAACAAAAACTCCATCGCCGTGCTAAAAACATGTTGTCTCGCTCACTAGAAAAATGTACTTAAGACTGACCATATAAAATCGCTGGGAGACTGGGCCCCAAAACGACGGATTTTTGATATTCTTGATGTATAGGGGGACGGGGCGCGGAAATCGTATAGAAATCCTATATACTCTCCACCGTGCTTACTTTTTCTTTTATATTTGGCTTATTTAATGAGGAAATGGGCTCCGCTACGCTCCGCAATAAAAAAGTTGTATACTACTTTGCAAACTGTAGAATCCAGAATGGTAGACACAACTATGGACATCAGAAATGTATATTTTCCCAGAATCTTGAAGTGGCTTTAGTAAAATATATTTTAGGAGAGAAATTTAGTTTTAGATTTTGATATCGTTATGTGTTATGTAGCTATGTTTTTGACATTTAATTTTAGAATGAAGAAAGCGTGAAGTAGCGTCGATCAAGAACCTAAGAGACTATTTCCATCATGAATATTGTGGGATTTGTATACAATTTTATATTTGGAAATAAAAAAATAAATAATATTATTGCATTTATTCACTGGGCTTTGTTTCAGCCAAAAAATACCGGATAGCGAGTTAAGAAATTTGTGAAAAAAGTGTTTAGACGATAGACATAATAGTTGAAAATGTATGTGATTTTAAAAATAGCGGGTGGTTAAAATATTTTAACCTTCAATGTATGTGCGAATGTGTTAATCGCTGTAATAATGATAATTAATCTGTGTTTATTTACGAGAAGGGAGTCGTGCTAGAGAGACACGAAAGTGCAAATGCGATATATATTCACGAATATACCACTAGTTTTTTAATAAATTTCGCTAACGTGGCCTTAATTACGTTTTGAGTCAAAGTAATAAGGTAAATAGGAAAAATGCTAGCCTACCCAAACTACTCGGTACGAGTAACGCGTTGCAAACAAGCTACAATAAATTGTAATGCAAGGTGTAATTTTCACTGACGCTCTTTATTTTGCTCAGCCACACGCACCATTTGATTAGCTAGAATGTAGAGAAACAGATGTTTTTAAACATTAATAGGTTGACCGGTAGTTAGGAATTCAAATGTTATTTGAACAAGTTTAGATCAGGTGGTAACAAATTCGTTATTAAGCAAAAATAAAAACTGAAACGATAAACTATGACGACTCTCACGAGTAAGTTTTGTTTTTAATAACAACAAAATATATCAGAACCAGATTTTTACGGTTGGTGAAAATTGTGGTGGGGAAGATATAATACTTAATTTTTGTGGGCTCCGAAGAAACACTATATAGCATTTTCCTCATACAATAGACATATATTAAGCCGACGTCATCTAACGACTGTGAAACTGTACAGACAGGTAAGAATAAAACGAAACTCCAACAGCAGGTACTAGATCGTGTGTTTGTAGGAAGAAATTGAGATATTAAGACCGAAAAAATCTTGGGCTACGACTGAAACAAAAATCACCAAAACCACAAACGGAAAGTTTTAACGATATTTATATTAGCCATAAATATAAATATCGTTAAAACTGTTTTGATTTGTCTGTCTATCTTTATACTATTACTCATTACATGAATATGGTATTTTATTTGACGACATTTTAAATCCTTTTGTCATTATCAGGAATAGTACAATAGCGTTGGGTACATATATTTTCATATATTTGAACAGCTAGACAAAGAATCGATGGAGGGCATCGATAAGCCTAGTTAGCTAAGCTTTCTTTAAGATTAATAAAAAGGGTTTCTCTCATACGAAAGATTAGACGTAAACGAATGTCAGAGCAGAAGCCTACAAGTCATACCTATTTCAATACCCATTTTTATTCCGCAAAATACACAGCCGGAATAAACATACTAACATGAAAATGAGGTTAATTTAGGGACAATTTTAATTTTCCAGCGAAATGATGCACATATAGTTTGTCTACCTTTATTATTTCTCAAATTAGTTTGTCAAATGGGCAAATTATGAACTTTTTGTAAAATAAATAGAAAATGGCATTTATTTTATACCCATTGGGCTTATTAAAGTTGCTGGTTTACATTTTTTTCTAGTGTTCAGCTGGCTTAGGTTATTTGATTTGGATTTTATATTTAGCACCAGCATTGATTACTACTACCTAGTTGGAGCTTTAACCAATGTTGTTAACATATATATATATACAGTTTATTCATCTGTAAATAACATTATGGTTTGGCTATCCTAAGCATGTTGGGTTGGTGGTATTAGGCTAAATACTTGTCTTCATGTTATATATTCAACAAATTGTAATAAGAACAATGCAGTCACCCAAAGTAAAAGCATGCTTACTGATAAGTACCTCTCAGCCCTGATTTTTTAAAATTATGGTCTGTAAGAATGTTGAAGCTACAGATAATTGTTGTTGTTTTTTAAATTCACAAAATGTTCTGTCAATAAGTAGTATTTCTATAAAAATTGTCAATAAGTAATAATTCTGTAAGTATTGACATCTTATATTATAATACGGAGTGTATGTGACGGTCATAGTCGATATCGTCATTTTCCTTTGATGTCGCCGAAATTTTATTTTGAAGTCGCCGAAAAAAGTATGTGTTCTTTGTCGCGAGTTTTGTTTGTTTACATCACGTGATAAAAACGACTCAATTTGATTTGCTGAACTAAATGTAACGGCTAACTTTCGAAAAATGGTGTTCTCTCGCCACCAAAACAAACAAACAAAAGAATGATCCCTTTATCTTGAAAAAAGTAAAAAGAGTGTTTTAAAAAGCTTATATAAAAAGAAAAAATTCCAAGTGAAGAAGTAGAAAAGTTAAGTTGGAAGTGAGAAGTGGAGCTAAAAGTAAAGTAAAGTTAGAAGTAGAAAATAAAGGCTAGAGTCTGAAGTCGATTTGAAATCACAAATAGTAAAAACTTTGATATTTTTAGACGTTTGGTTTTCATGTCGCTGGAGCAAGCAGGCTCCCTTTTTTCAGCAAAAGCCACCTAAAAGCCACAAATTCTTAAAGTAGCCATATTTGTTGACATTTTGTTGCATAATTAATGTATGTCCTGGCGCGTAACTAATGTATTTTTCCTAAAACTCGAAATTCTACATAAAGTTGTTAGCTGACTAACAAACGGAAAACTTTGGTTTGTTGAACTCATTGTAATGTTATTATTTTCACATTACTATTGTTTCTCTTTATATGTGTTTTACTAAGCATAAATAGCTAGCTTCAGTTTTAGCTAAATGTTCCCAGTTTAAGTATATTTAACTGCGTGTCTTAGCTACTGTTAGCTAGCTAATTTTAGCCACCAAGTCCTACTCTCCCCATCCCCCATGGCTAGCTCTAACCTATGACTTATGTTGTTATTCCTCTTTTTTAATTATCTATAGCTAGCTACCTTAGTTTCCAAACTTCTCTTCTTTTATAAGCACGAACTATGATGTAACAAGTTAGCTAGCTACCTACAAAATCTTTCAAAGACTTGAACATTTGCAGGATAGTAGGATGTATTTTTATGCCCATAAGAGTATAATTATTTTCACTTTTCCTGTAAACTTTACAATATGACAAGTGGAATAATTTTTTTCAGAATTTAAAGCGTGTGTGTTAAGTTATTTTTTATTGTTTTGTTTCTGACATCCTGTTAAACTTTTGTCAGCCTACATGTAAAATGCCAGGTTATTTTTACAGGGGGTTGTAGACATTTGATTGACAATTTACGTGGATTTATGACTTTATTTTAATTTATGAGAGGATGGTATGGTTGTTCGTGTTTTTGTTGATGTTGCAAACTGCTGTTTTTTTTAAATTTTGTGTAAAATTTTGTGGGAAAAAGACCACATGTAATATACTGAAAGAACAAATTCACGTTTTTGTTAAAAATTTTAAAATTGTAGTATTAAATGTGTTTGGTGATAATGAAAAAATCACTAATTGTTCCGACTAAAACTTTTTTGTTTTTTATATTGTATGAAATGTCTGATTTTCTATTATTTGATGTGTTCATAACCTTTTTGTGAAAGATTTATGGGCAATGGCAACATTGTTGATTTGGATATGCTCCTCAAAAACCAATCTGTTTTACATTTTATGTAAACTTTTGTGAGGACGGACCATATATATTCCAAAAATAATATCTTTGTTCATTCAAAATTATTCTTTTTTAACATTTACGTTTAAAATGGTTGGTAAAGTCCACTACAGATCATCATACTAAGAAAAAAATTTGTGTTCTTAACCGGTTATACAATTTTTACATTTTGTGTATATTTTTGGGGAACAGGATAGTATGTAACATTTGATGTTTTTTGACACTTTTGATGAAAATTTTAAAGGTTTTCAACGTAATCAAACGTAATCACTTTATAAGATGTAAATATTTGAGATGTGTCATTTCTGACTTTATTATTATTTTTGGTGTTGTACATGATTATTAAAAATCTATCACGATCTTACAGTGGAATGTTTAAATTCGGAAAGTGTTTTATGTTAAAAAGAGTTTCTTTTAAAAAAGATTTTTACACAAGTTGTTGAACTTTGTCGTTTGGTACAAATAAATTACAATACCCATAGTTATACTTGACGTGGAATAACAATCTGGCAATACTTATAGAAATAATATTACTGGCACTACATATAGAAATATTACCTAACTAGTCGATAAGGCCCGTGGAAGAATCCACTCTGGCAGAAGGTTAGGTTGTTTTGCAGATTTTGCTAACGTCAGCAGTGCATATACATAAAAAATTGGCGAAATGTAGTTTATCTGTTGCCTGTAATGCGTGTAGATTGAAAGGCTGATAAAAATAAGTGTTCGCAAACGCATAAGGAGATATAAGTGTTTTAAAATTTTAAAATTTTGCTGACGTCAGTAACGTCCTCTAAAGTACAAAAAAAAATTCTTTAGAAATTTGCACTGTAAAATCCACTTAGGCAGGAGTACATTGGAAAACAGAATCGTAACTTGTATTTTGATGACGTCTGCCAGGACCCGTCAATACACAAATTTTTTTCCTGAAATTTGTTTACACGTTGCTTCCAATGTGTAGAGCTTAAAACGCTGATCAAAATAATGTATAGAATCATGTACAACACCAAAAATAATAATAAAGTCAGAAATGACACATCTCAAATATTTACATCTTATAAAGTGATTACGTTTGATTACGTTGAAAACCTTTAAAATTTTCATCAAAAGTGTCAAAAAACATCAAATGTTACATACTATCCTGTTCCCCAAAAATATACACAAAATGTAAAAATTGTATAACCGGTTAAGAACACAAATTTTTTTCTTAGTATGATGATCTGTAGTGGACTTTACCAACCATTTTAAACGTAAATGTTAAAAAAGAATAATTTTGAATGAACAAAGATATTATTTTTGGAATATATATGGTCCGTCCTCACAAAAGTTTACATAAAATGTAAAACAGATTGGTTTTTGAGGAGCATATCCAAATCAACAATATATGTCCTATGTTGCCATTGCCCATAAATCTTTCACAAAAAGGTTATGAACACATCAAATAATAGAAAATCAGACATTTCATACAATATAAAAAACAAAAAAGTTTTAGTCGGAACAATTAGTGATTTTTTCATTATCACCAAACACATTTAATACTACAATTTTAAAATTTTTAACAAAAACGTGAATTTGTTCTTTCAGTATATTACATGTGGTCTTTTTCCCACAAAATTTTACACAAAATTTAAAAAAACAGCAGTTTGCAACATCAACAAAAACACGAACAACCATACCATCCTCTCATAAATTAAAATAAAGTCATAAATCCACGTAAATTGTCAATCAAATGTCTACAACCCCCTGTAAAAATAACCTGGCATTTTACATGTAGGCTGACAAAAGTTTAACAGGATGTCAGAAACAAAACAATAAAAAATAACTTAACACACACGCTTTAAATTCTGAAAAAAATTATTCCACTTGTCATATTGTAAAGTTTACAGGAAATGTGAAAATAATTATACTCTTATGGGCATAAAAATACATCCTACTATCCTGCAAATGTTCAAGTCTTTGAAAGATTTTGTAGGTAGCTAGCTAACTTGTTACATCATAGTTCGTGCTTATAAAAGAAGAGAAGTTTGGAAACTAAGGTAGCTAGCTATAGATAATTAAAAAAGAGGAATAACAACATAAGTCATAAGTTAGAGCTAGCCATGGGGGATGGGGAGAGTAGGACTTGGTGGCTAAAATTAGCTAGCTAACAGTAGCTAAGACACGCAGTTAAATATACTTAAACTGGGAACATTTAGCTAAAACTGAAGCTAGCTATTTATGCTTAGTAAAACACATATAAAGAGAAACAATAGTAATGTGAAAATAATAACATTACAGTGAGTTCAACAAACCAAAGTTTTCCGTTTGTTAGTCAGCTAACAACTTTATGTAGAATTTCGAGTTTTAGGAAAAATACATTAGTTACGCGCCAGGACATACATTAATTATGCAACAAAATGTCAACAAATATGGCTACTTTAAGAATTTGTGGCTTTTAGGTGGCTTTTGCTGAAAAAAGGGAGCCTGCTTGCTCCAGCGACATAAAAACCAAACGTCTAAAAATATCAAAGTTTTTACTATTTGTGATTTCAAATCGACTTCAGACTCTAGCCTTTATTTTCTACTTCTAACTTTACTTTACTTTTAGCTCCACTTCTCACTTCCAACTTAACTTTTCTACTTCTTCACTTGGAATTTTTTCTTTTTAAATAAGCTTTTTAAAACACTCTTTTTACTTTTTTCAAGATAAAGGGATCATTCTTTTGTTTGTTTGTTTTGGTGGCGAGAGAACACCATTTTTCGAAAGTTAGCCGTTACATTTAGTTCAGCAAATCAAATTGAGTCGTTTTTATCACGTGATGTAAACAAACAAAACTCGCGACAAAGAACACATACTTTTTTCGGCGACTTCAAAATAAAATTTCGGCGACATCAAAGGAAAATGACGATATCGACTATGACCGTCACATACACTCCGTATTATAATATAAGATGTCAATACTTACAGAATTATTACTTATTGACAATTCTTATAGAAATACTACTTATTGACAGAACATTTTGTGAATTTAAAAAACAACAACAATTATCTGTAGCTTCAACATTCTTACAGACCATAATTTTAAAAAATCAGGGCTGAGAGGTACTTATCAGTAAGCATGCTTTTACTTTGGGTGACTGCATTGTTCTTATTACAATTTGTTGAATATATAACATGAAGACAAGTATTTAGCCTAATACCACCAACCCAACATGCTTAGGATAGCCAAACCATAATGTTATTTACAGATGAATAAACTGTATATATATATATGTTAACAACATTGGTTAAAGCTCCAACTAGGTAGTAGTAATCAATGCTGGTGCTAAATATAAAATCCAAATCAAATAACCTAAGCCAGCTGAACACTAGAAAAAAATGTAAACCAGCAACTTTAATAAGCCCAATGGGTATAAAATAAATGCCATTTTCTATTTATTTTACAAAAAGTTCATAATTTGCCCATTTGACAAACTAATTTGAGAAATAATAAAGGTAGACAAACTATATGTGCATCATTTCGCTGGAAAATTAAAATTGTCCCTAAATTAACCTCATTTTCATGTTAGTATGTTTATTCCGGCTGTGTATTTTGCGGAATAAAAATGGGTATTGAAATAGGTCTACATGACTTGTAGGCTTCTGCTCTGACATTCGTTTGCGTCTAATCTTTCGTATGAGAGAAACCCTTTTTATTAATCTTAAAGAAAGCTTAGCTAACTAGGCTTATCGATGCCCTCCATCGATTCTTTGTCTAGCTGTTCAAATATATGAAAATATATGTACCCAAGGCTATTGTACTATTCCTGATAATGACAAAAGGATTTAAAATGTCGTCAAATAAAATACCATATTCATGTAATGAGTAATAGTATAAAGATAGACAGACAAATCAAAACAGTTTTAACGATATTTATATTTATGGCTAATTTAAATATCGTTAAAACTTTCCGTTTGTGGTTTTGGTGATTTTTGTTTCAGTCGTAGCCCAAGATTTTTTCGGTCTTAATATCTCAATTTCTTCCTACAAACACACGATCTAGTACCTGCTGTTGGAGTTTCGTTTTATTCTTACCTGTCTGTACAGTTTCACAGTCGTTAGATGACGTCGGCTTAATATATGTCTATTGTAAGAGGAAAATGCTATATAGTGTTTCTTCGGAGCCCACAAAAATTAAGTATTATATCTTCCCCACCACAATTTTCACCAACCGTAAAAATCTGGTTCTGATATATTTTGTTGTTATTAAAAACAAAACTTACTCGTGAGAGTCGTCATAGTTTATCGTTTCAGTTTTTATTTTTGCTTAATAACGAATTTGTTACCACCTGATCTAAACTTGTTCAAATAACATTTGAATTCCTAACTACCGGTCAACCTATTAATGTTTAAAAACATCTGTTTCTCTACATTCTAGCTAATCAAATGGTGCGTGTGGCTGAGCAAAATAAAGAGCGTCAGTGAAAATTACACCTTGCATTACAATATATTGTCGCTTGTTTGCAACGCGTTACTCGTACCGAGTAGTTTGGGTAGGCTAGCATTTTTCCTACTTACCTTATTACTTTGACTCAAAACGTAATTAAGGCCACGTTAGCGAAATTTATTAAAAAACTAGTGGTATATTCGTGAATATATATCGCATTTGCACTTTCGTGTCTCTCTAGCACGACTCCCTTCTCGTAAATAAACACAGATTAATTATCATTATTACAGCGATTAACACATTCGCACATACATTGAAGGGTAAAATATTTTAACCACCCGCTATTTTTAAAATCACATACATTTTCAACTATTATGTCTATCGTCTAAACACTTTTTTCACAAATTTCTTAACTCGCTATCCGGTATTTTTTGGCTGAAACAAAGCCCAGTGAATAAATGCAATAATATTATTTATTTTTTTATTTCCAAATATAAAATTGTATACAAATCCCACAATATTCATGATGGAAATAGTCTCTTAGGTTCTTGATCGACGCTACTTCACGCTTTCTTCATTCTAAAATTAAATGTCAAAACATAGCTACATAACACATAACGATATCAAAATCTAAAACTAAATTTCTCTCCTAAAATGTATTTTACTAAAGCCACTTCAAGATTCTGGGAAAATATACATTTCTGATGTCCATAGTTGTGTCTACCATTCTGGATTCTACAGTTTGCAAAGTAGTATACAACTTTTTTATTGCTTCTGTAAAGTAACGCCATGCGTCAATGCGACTTAAAGATACGTTATCCTGAGATAAAAACAATTATGCAACTTCCTTCATTGTGGAAATGTTCTGATCTAGATAATATAGGTTAAATTTATATACTTAAGATCTCCGTAGGTTTGTCCCCCATTTTGAGTACCGCTGTTTCCAATACGATGAAAGGTATTTCTGCTGTTTGTGTTGCTCGTATGAAACCACGGTTTTGGCGCGGCTAAAAACAGATTTTTCGAAACGTGATACAAACAATTTCATGCTTCCAAATAGCTTTCCTGACGAATTAAAAACAAAATTCTTATACTTACGATCACCGTAGGTTTGTCCCCCATTTTGAGTTCCGCTGTTTCCAATATGATGAAAGGTATTTCTGCTGTTTGTGTTGCTCGTGTGAAACCACGGTTTTTGCGCGGCTAAAAACAGATTTTTCGAAATGCGATACAAACAATTTCATGCTTCCAAATAGCTTTCCTGACGAATTAAAAACAAAATTCTTATACTTACGATCACCGTAGTTTTGTCCCCCATTTTGCGTTCCGCTGTTCCCGATATGATGAAACGTATTTCCGGTGTTTGTGTTGTGAAACCACGGTTTTGGCGCGGCTAAACACAGGTTTTTCAAAATGTGATACAAATAATTTCATGCTTCCAAATAGCTTTCCTGACGAATTAAAAACAAAATTCTTATACTTACGATCACCGTAGTTTTGTCCCCCATTTTGCGTTCCGCTGTTCCCGATATGATGAAAGGTATTTCCGGTGTTTGTGTTGTGAAACCACGGTTTTGGCGCGGCTAAACAGAGGTTTTTTCAAAATGTGATACAAACAACTGCATGCTTCCAAATAGCTTTCCTGACGAATTAAAAAAAAATTCTTATACTTACGATCACCGTAGTTTTGTCCCCCATTTTGCGTGCCGCTGTTCCCGATATGATGAAAGGTATTTCCGGTGTTTGTGTTGTGAAACCACGGTTTTGGCGCGGCTAAAAACAGGTTTTTCAAAATGTGATACAAACAATTTCATGCTTCCAAATAGCTTTCCTGACGAATTAAAAACAAAAATCTTATACTTATGATCACCGTAGGTTTGTCCCCCATTTTGTGTTCCGCTGTTACCGATATGGCCAAAGTAATTTCCGCTGTTTGTATCGCTCGTGTGAAAGTACAGCGGGGCTAAAAAGAGATTTTACGCAGATATTAGGTAGATTTTCCTTTCATTTATCAAGAGAGAGTTGAAAAATTGAATATTTTGCTCCCTGGTAAATTTGTATAGTTTATAGCTTTATGTCTAGAAATAATGAATTTCCAACAAGTATTATATCCATTTTAATGTTTGTGGTCAGTGGCAATAGGTTAGTAAGACAAGAAATATATATGTCAATCTTACCTGCTAAATATGCTCCAACCAGCGCAAAGCTTAGGGTCATGAATAAAGTTTGCTGCATCTATAAAAAAGAGAAGGATGATTCCAATTACGAATTTGTGAATTAAGATTTCCCTATGTACAAGCATTTGCAATCTTACCTTGATACGCTTCTTTCAACTGTCGTAGTTGACTAAAGATTGAACCAAAAATTTCTGTATATATAGCTATTTTACTCGGTTCCAGTCTCTTGTCGTTAAATTGGTTCGCTGTACTTGCATTTTGAAATTATTGTTAAAATCAAAAGTACTATCAGATCGGATTAAGATTAGGATCAAAACAATTACTTTTTCAGTATGGAATACTCATTTAAATAACACAGGATGGTCATTTTTGTTCCTCTTTCTTTTATTCTTAATATAGATCTAATCTGTTTGGTTTAATATTTTGATTACGCTTTCTTTGATCTTGTTTTTTACGAAATTTCTACAAGCGGATAGTTTCGCAGGATTATTACCAACTTTTTCACGGTTCGTTAATGATATGAAATTGGAAGTTAGTATTAAAAATACTTGTGCAGCAGTTGTGTTTTTACCCAATCTAGGACATTAAAGTTTAAAAAAATCCCTTACCCTTTCTTGTCTGGGGTGGAGTCCCTCCTGTTCAACTTTTTTTTATGACTTTTTGTTTGATATTTTGTTACGTTTTGTAACTTTTATTTAGCTTTTAATTTTCCTGAAAATATTTTTGGAAAAATATGCCGAAGTATTTCTCGAGTTGAGTCAATTTATTTTTTGGAAATTGTTTTTTAATTTTTTTACAAGATTTAGGTGACTTCTTAGTAAATATTGATGCATTATTTTTTGTTTCTCACGTTAGTGTGACAAAAAACCAAGCAATTATACAAATACTGTCATACAAAATTATAACAACTTCAGTAATTTTAATGACGCCATTAGCAAAAATGCTTACAACTGCAATTTTGTTGACCAAGTTGTTATTTGGTCAGGACAACATTATTTTCTAAGTTTCATGTTTATTTAACAACAACTTTAGAAATTACAGAGTAGGGGCAAATCAGCCCTCCCCTCCCTGCATTGAGGAGCCCGGTATAAATATACTTCTATGCAATAAAAGCGCCATAAGTTGTAGCTATCTTCACAAACGAACATTTTTCCGTTTCTATGATATGCAAGAAAAGGTACTATGTATTGTTAAGCAAAATTAGTGTTTTGATACTTTATAATTTTTATCCAATCTTTTAATTCTTCGTGAGGAATTGAACCACAATGCTTAGCACTTGCTTTTTTTTGAAAACAAGGCCTACTTTTTATTATTAGAAAGTAAAATACCGGATAAAGTTTCGTTATGCAGTGCTTATTGATCCGCTTTACTTTGGATTATTATTATCTATACTAATTGAATCAAGTTTTGAGCTTGCGTGCATCATTAAGCACTCAAAGTTCACGAATGTAACGTTAGTCCACCTAAATGTTTCATGCTTCATTACTCTTCGGCAATACCAATGTTAGAATATATTTCCTTGAATTAAATTTCATTGTTTGATCTGGTAAATTAAAAAAGGTTGGGTATTTATGTTTTTAATTATGGTCATCTGTTTTTAAATTTTGGTGATCTATACATTAGGAACAAGCACGTAATTTTTTGTCAACTTTTTGAAATAAGCATCAATCTTGATTAAGCGCCCTCGATTCGTCTAGTTGAATAAATTTTGACTGAGAAAGAGACAACTTATTTATGTTAGGCCTTATAACTTTGTCATTAAAATAAAATTGTGTTAAAATGTTAAAATATATAATGTTAATTTACAGTAGGTAATGAAAAAAAGTAATGTGTCAGTTGACGAATTTAACAAGTAAACCATGGGTTTAAGCCTATTCATAGCTGTGATTGCGAAAAAAAAACAAAGAAAAAAATTAATTTGTCGAACAACGAGACTGCCAGTTATAAGAAAGCGTAAGTTGATATGTTTTCTTGTTTATCGCCCATCTGATACAAACAATTATAAGAATCCCCCCATTATATTCTCAGTTATATTTACGAAACCACACGTTAATTTTTGTAAGTAAACTGAAGTAAGAGTAAACATATCTATTGGCCTTGGCTTTTGAGCCCAATGTGGAGGTTTAATTTACTTTTTTTAAACGCTTTTATTTTTCATTGTATCATATCGAGTAGAAGTTTTACGTTATTGTGTGAATAAAGATTTTTTCATCAGCATATAAAAGAAGGTTACGAAGTTCATCAACGGCTGATGTCGTAAAAAAATAGTACAACATGAACTTTTTTGTACACTACACTGTAAAAGGTCTCTGATGGTTTACTTTTGTTTGTAAGTGCGAGTTCCCTAGTCTCAGTGCAATATAAATGAGGCAACAAAGTTACAACGTAAACAATAACAGTCTATATTTTTGACTTAGCATATGAGCATGAGGATAACCTTCATCTCCTGATCCTCGATACAGTTTCTATAAACATTAAGTATAATTTCTTAGTTAAGTAGTGACAGTACATTGCACTAAATGCTCGTTAAGTTTGCCTGATCCTATTTTAGAAAAATCTCTGTATAGGTTGAAAATATTTTTTTGAAAATAGGTAACAAGCCAAAGTAATTCGATGATTAATGATGGTTGTTAGCGAGATCGGTAAAATGAATTACCAGCGGTGGTAGAAAAACAAAAACAAAAAGCAGTATTACCAGAATTTAATGAGGTAATTCCGTGTATATGCTGTAAAGGGAAAAAAAGCTGCCACAAGTATTAACTACGAACAATTTTATCTTAATTACTCTCTCATTTGCTTTTTAATTGGATGAGTTTAAACTACATAGAACAGGCAAACGACTATCGTTATTTCTTATTTCGCAAAACCAGTTTGTCAGAAAGAAAGCAATGCTACGAAAAAACAAATGCGATATCTTTGTTGTTAGGGGCGAATTCCCGTGAGCAACAAAAAGTACAGCAGCGAGCAATTTTCCATGTTCTCTTTTCTTTTCTTTCTTTCTTTTTATTTATTTTTGAACAGCGAGTTTCCAAGGATTTCATATTTGCTAACGACTAGTCTCTTTATTAATGTCTGTTTGTGCGCGAGAAATAATACACGAAATGCGATATAAACGAACGGGCGAACCCGTGGATTTATCCACCGGCTACGGACTAGTTTCTATGACAATAGCCGTATTCTTTCTGTTTGTGCGTGAAAACCAATTAGTGTTATAAAACGCACGAAGTATCAATGCAGGGAAAATAACAACGAGCGATATTTAGTAAATTTTTTTGCGATTAAGGTAATAGCCGTATTGTTCGTGCAGGAAAAAGGATTTCAGAATAGCGCATACATCATTTCTATGTTTGTACGTTCCTTTAAGTTATCGAAAATAATCGGCCAAACGGACAATTTTCGATTTAAGTGGCATTTACAACATGCAGTTCTTAACGACCGACGAATGTTTGGAGTATGATCTATGTAATGGCTCCGATTTTGAAAGTCCTTTTTGTCATTACCTACAATAATTACTTTTTATGTTAAAAATATTATCTGTATTTTAAGATAAATATTTAATTACTCTGTTAGCCAGGTAAAAGTCATAAACAAAAAAGTATTTGATCTTGAATACCCAACGTATATTGAGCATGATGCGGAATAGTTAGTTACCTACATATTTTATCAGCCTAAGTTTTCGTTTACATGTGGCCAGCTACCTAACTAAAAAGTAAAAGTAGTCAAACAGGAATTGTATTTGTAGTGATACTTGACTCTCTCTCTAATTCTGACCTCCATTATTCGAATTTTGTCATAATTCAAACAATTTCAAAGAAATATAACATACAGCAGATGCGCTAAGCATAAAATCCACACTTCTATATGCTTTGACTTGCCTTGATTGAGGTTTGGACCAAAGACTTTTCGGACTGAAAGCGAAAATCCCACACGATACTTTCTGTTTATCATAATACGGCCAAATATCAGATGATGTTCCTTGGACATTACAAAGTCAATATTAAACTTGATGTAGAAAATAGATTTATTTCTTTTTTCCGACTTTGTCATATACTTTGCTAGATGTGCAAACTACACTAGGAATACATCCCTTAATCATAATGGAACTTTTTCACATCAATGCAGAGAGGCGAGTTTATTCTCTCTACCCAAGGCCTCCACAAGTAGTTTTTGTCACATCAGCCTTTATTTCTATACCTTGAAACTTATAAAGTGTTCAACGAATTTCACATTGTATTATTTTTCCTGACACAAAATTCTAATGAATTCCTTATTTGCTGTTAATAAAATATTTTTTATACATTAATGTTGAACTTCTCACCATAATACACTGAAAAATAAAACTTTTGGACAAAGCGATGGTATAAACTTTACTTTTAAAATAAGTGAAAATCTGCTTTTGATTAGCTAGATGTATAGAAATGGTAACTTTTATTTTAGTTCCATTGAAAAGCGTATCCGCAGTTTCATATTCATGACTGCGCTAAGAGGAAGGATTTTTATCTATGAGATAAGCGACGTTTTCCGAATTTTGCATATGTGAACAACAAAGCATGTAAACTCATGCCTTGATATGGAAAATCTATTAATATTAATGTTGTCAATTAACCCATTATTCATACTCAATACGTAATGCAAATGTATATGTGCACCTAAAAAGGGCATATTTTAACACAATCCCATTTAATTGACAAAGTGATAGGGAAAATTTATACATTTGATACATTTACTTGAGAAGTTGAATAAAAGTTATTTTTTTCTAGTTTTTACTTTACTAAAAAGGTCTCCATCTTGCTTCATTGTGAGACATGTTTGTTCGCTCCTATTATATTTTTGTTGTTTTTCTGCTTCTTTCTTTTTTATTTTTGACCGAATTTTGCAAATATGTCCTACTTTTTTTCGCCTAAACTTTATCTGCCACAACTTTTGGGGGTTAATGTAGCTTTTCGTTTTATCCACGTTAACCTTATTAAACCCGGGCTTTTTAGGTCTGCTGTAGCACCAGGGTGCCGGGGGGGGGGGGGGGGGGGGGGATAAAGTGCCCTCGGCCACATTTTTATAAATTACTCATGAACTACAAATCATTTTGCTATAAAACTTGGCACACTTATAATTCAACACAATAGGAATACGACTTTTAATTTTGGTGTAATGACGTCATTGCCACCTGTTGTGACGTCATCAAAGACACAAGGTAGCTGATTTTCTTAGGTATTAATGAAAAATGTCGTAGTTTAGAGTATGCTTTGTTTTGAAAGTAGACAAGTATGTAAAATATATACAAAAATATTATATAATTAAATTATTATGCTTAAATAATTATGAAAAAAAATCTAATTAATAGATATGTTAGGAGAAAATGAAATTTGATCACAATAAAAATGTTTTTTTCTAATTCAAAACATCAATTTCTTCTTTTTTTTGAAAAGTAAGTATATTTCCCAAAATGAAGAAATAATCACAATAGGAATAAAGACAATCAAAGACAAAGGGTAATTTCCGTAAAATATCAATTTTGGTCCGTAAATTATATATTCTGGTCTGTAAATTACACATCTGGTCTTCATTTTATCTTACACGTGTGATTACTTTCAAATGTTTATCAACTGAATAATTTTTGACTAAAGATTTAGCATAGAAGAAGATAACAAAAAAATATTTACTTTGAAGATTTTACCCCCTGTTCACAAATGGCTTACTCCCGGAAATGTACAAAAAAACATCCAAATTTTTTTTGTAAAATCAGAAAGTCCAATAAAAGTTAGGAAAAGTCACAAAATTTCAGGGGTCTAATAATGAGTACAAAAAAGATATTGAAAAAAGAAAAAGCCGCGGGCACTTTAAGCCCCCCCCTGCTAATAGGGTTAAGATTGACTAACTTTTTTTCCCTCTTACAGAGGAGTGGGTTAATTTTATTTTATAGTATATATATTGTATATAACCATTAACTAATGTATTTGAAGAACACTAACGGATAGTATGCAAGTAATGTATATAAAGAACACGTTACCGGCAGTAATAAATTTAAAAAATATGTACTTCATTATTTAGTTATTCTTCTATCCTTGGCCTCAAAGATACTAAAGACAACAGTGTTTGACTATAAAAATCATAAAATCAATTGCCAGAAAATCATAAAAATCACTATAATAATAATTTTTCTTCTAAAAGGTAGTAAAAATTATCCGGGATTTTTTTTTACCTTGCTGCCCGGATTCTTTGTGTTACAAAACTTCTGTATGGGGAGACCAATTTTTAGGTTTCAACTGTGTTGTTGTATTCCTATTTTCAATACTTTATGTTGTAACACAGAAAGCAAACATATTTAGGATGAATGTTGTCCACATCCTCTTGTGTATGAAAAGGTAATTCTAATTCCTTTTCAAGTGTCATTTTCTGTTTTGCAATACCTTTATTTTTGGAAAAAATTCTCCACAAACTCTACAAATTTTTGCAATTATGTTTTCATGGTTTTTGGCGGCCATTTTTTTTCAAAAAGTAGCTTCTGTTGCAGGTCTTTAAATTTTTAGGAAAAAAGTGAAATGCATTCTAAACATAGTTGTTTGAAGAGCTTAAGCCCTGAACTAAATGCTGCAAAAACCTCTTTGATAAAAAAAGTTTGGTTGTCGAGATATTTAATGAGATGGCTAGGTGATTTTTTGTGTTTTAACTTTCGTTCTTTTTTCTGTGTATCTTCAAAACAAAAGCAAGTAAGTTACGTAACCTGGCCTCACTTCTTTCAATTAAAATAGTACATTTCCTTACTTTGTTGCTTAAATCGCCGTAAGATGCATCAAAAAAAGAGTATTGACAAGGAACATGTAACGTTTTCTATACCAAAAACGACAAGTAATAAATCTCCAGCATAAGACATGTTCAAACATTTGAGAAGAAAAAGAGGGAAATTTAAAAAAAAAAAATCGAACCAGGAGAGATCTTAATTAATTTGCTAATTGATAGTTAAGATAGTAACGAAAAATGGTCAAATATCCACAGAAAGTTTAGTTTCTGGTAGATGCATTTCAATGAGCGAAATACACAAGAAAATCTTCCTAGAACATCAACAAATGGAAATATTGAGAAATAAAAATACAACAACATTAACAAGATATTTTATACTGCGATCAGACCATGCATCAATTCCTAACGCTGGACAATTACTGCTAACTGTTACATTTGTTCATGATGATGAAATATTTTATACCGATGAAGAGATGTTTGTTAAATCATCAGATTAAGATTATAGTACAATACATGTACAATACTTTAATGCTAAAACTTTGTACACAAATAAACATTGAAAATTGACATTTTGTTTTAATATTAAATTGTTGCAAGACAATTTTTTTGCCTGAATCACAAAACAAATTATCACAAAATCTACAAAATTTGCAAATTGTGTAACTATTTGTGACGGCAAAAAAGTGTAGTAATTTTTATGGACTGCTAACTTGTAAAATATTGGAAACTTTAAAAACATAAAATAATACTTCTTCCTAAACATATTGTCAATGTTGCATGTTTCGTTATTTAACTTTGTTCACAAGGCATTTCATATAACGTACAAGAATTGGTGGAAAGACCATCAATATACACTGTTTGCGTATAAACAGGATTTAATGACATAAGAGTCATGTCATAGGAAATTATTGTTAATGGCATTTTCATGGTGGGTGTTATTTTACTACAGTACATTTTAATAGGACGATATAAGTCAAAATACAGGTACCTTTCGAGAAATATTTAGAATAAATTTTTGCAAACAAATAAAAGACTATATATACATCATATTGATTTTTTAAATTAAATTTAATTTGTGTGTTTTTAAGTATAACGTGTACCAATTTCTAAAAAAGAAAAAAAAGAATCATAAATGAAAAAATTTGTGACCATCGAACCTAGAGCAAAACTTACCCAAAATTAATTTTGCTTAATTAATTTTTGAAATTAAAGAATTTAATTTACAAAAATTATTTCCTTAATACTTTTTTTAGAATGAAAAATGAGATTATTTCGATTTATATATAGGTGGCCATCCAGAAATACAATTCGAAAGTGGCAATTTGCATGGAGGAAACCATCCATGCATTTGTGGATGTAAGAAAAGCAGATTCAATGACATCGCGCATACAAAGAACAAAATTTCAAGAAAAAGGTGTAAAGCTTTAATTTTGCATTTCTGCAATCTCATTATAGATGCTCAACAAGAAGCACAGGCTTGTATCTAAACTTGGGAAAACCATTTTCTATACAAAAATTTGAAGACACCAAGTATAAATGACTTGCGGGTAAATGACATATACATAGAAAAATATAAAATAAATAACATTGCTAAGAAACATTTAGAAAGATGGAAAAACGTTAGTTTTTTCAGTATTGTTGACCATTGTTTATTTTCTTGTGAATTAGCAATATAAATTTTTTTTTCAGGACTTGTTTTCTCTTTAAAGTAGCATAGAAAATAATGTTTTTCTAAAATCTACATTTTATTGCGTGTCAATTTTTCTGCACATGCGCAATACTCCTGTCAAAACGTAAACATTAAAACTTGTGAATAACATATTATTTTTAATAGCTTTCTTCAATAGCTTTTGTATATACCTTACTAGCTAGCTATGCTTGATTTGTCTCCTTAATCTAATTTTTTTAGCTATAAATTTAAACTACCACTAGGGAAGTTTTAGACGTCCCCACACATAAAACAAATTCAGATGACTTTTGGAATAAAATAACACAACTTGTTCTAAAAGCTCTCAAAAAACTTTTACCTATAGCGGTCCATTATGTGGCGCATAAATTTGCATATATCCTACTAATGAAAGAGAATGCTAGCTAAACTGCTTTTCTGATTAAGCTACTCTTTTGTACAGAGACAGGATTTGCACCCAAACTATTTAGCTACAACCTTGTCAAAAATAATGACAGTAAACCCCCTTTTACATGTGTAGCAAGAGCAAGGTAACTACAAAGCTTCCTCTCCCTTACAGGATTTGCACCCACAACTATTTAGCTACAACCTGGTCAAAAATAATGACAGTAAACCCCTTTTACATGTGTAGCAAAAGCAAGGTAATTACAAAGCTTCCCCTCCCTCAGTATAATGTTCGAAACTTGTGCTAACCCGTCTCCAAACATTGATACTGGGGGAGAAAAGGATTATACTCTACTTTTTGTAGCTTATTGTCCCTGAAACTTTGGACTTTTTTTCGCTAATTTTTTGAGTCATTTTTTAAACTTAATTTATAAATTAACTCTAAAGGTGGATACTATATGATTTTAAATAGGTGCCAGTATTGTTCTTTGTACCATGCTAAAATCGGAAACAATAGAAATGCTAAAACAATAGATGATGAGCCAAATGGGGCAGTTTTCGATAATCGCGAGACATTAAAATATTCGATGAAAATTTAGTTAGATGAACACGTTATTGTTACTTATTTTGTGGGTATTAATTTTCAGGCACTTGTGCCAAAAAATTTATTTATGTGAAAAATTTAGTACAGAAGCAACGTGCAAAATGTTTTGTGTGAAAGCTACTACGCACAAAAATATATATACCTTTTCAAGAAACTTCGGGAACATCTATATTCCGTCAAAAATTCGGAAACATAGTACCAAAAAGGTAGCATTAAGCTCTGTAAGGGAAGATCAAAATGAAAAAACACCTTGTTTACTTTTGTTTTGGACTCGTATTAAGTGATTAAATGAATACATTATTTTAATACGCCATTTTTAATAATAATTTACCCCCATGTCTTTAATCGCTGATTCCGCTCAGGAGCCACAGAAAACAAATAGGACGGTTTTACTGACAGTTTTGCTGGCTTTGTTTCGACCGCTCGCACGTAGTAAAACCAATCAAAACGTCTGATTTGTTGATTTGTTGAAAAACCAATCCAAGATTGTCGCGGCCTGGACATGCCAACAAAGAAAAATGAGGATCAAAACATGATGGCCATTTTAGTTTTTAAAGTGATGGTGGTCAGTGTTGTTTGTAGATCTTTTTCACCTTTTTGTCTTCTATAAGCTCTTTATTTTTGTAATATTTGTTTTTTTATGTTTTAAAGTGTTAAGGTAAAAATTGTCACGTTTTTTAGCTACGTACATATCTTAAACGCACCAGTTTTAGGATTTTTGGCTAGGAACGAATATTTTGAACCATAGCTAGCTAGGTAGTTAGCTAGAGCCTCACTTATTACTATTCTGTTTGGTAAAAGAGCTTTTTATCCTACCAAACATTTGTTTTTATGTTAAGGATGTAGCCATTTAGCTAGCTCATATCTTTGGCTGAAAAGTGAGAGTATATATAAAGATGCAGTGTGGCTAAGAGATTAGAGATTAAGAGTAACAAAGCACGTAGTGCGATGACAAAACTTGTCTTTAGACGATGTCGGTGATTTGACAATAATATTTCAAAATGACCTGAATAGTCATTCCCCTTATTTCAAGGTGTATCCGATACACATGTTACGAATTTTTCCTCCTTGGACTACACAAATAAAGCTTATGACAAAAAAGCGAAAAAAAAACAACAACAATATTCTTAAGCAATAATTTTTATGCTAAATGCAGTTAGCTAGGTAGCTACATCTTTTATTATTTTCCTGAAAACTTTTTCTACAAATAAAATGGCTGAGCGATTGTTTTAGGATGGGTAACGACAGGCTGTTCCATGTGTGTTTATTTAAACTGTAGTTGCAATGAAGTTTTTCTGGAAAAGGATATTATGCCTGTTGAACTCTGTTCAACTGTACTAAGCGGTTAGTCCAGTTTTAAAAACAGACTGTTTTTTGTAACAGGCTGTTAGCCTATGTGCATGTGCAACACGGTTTATGTACTAAGGTCAACCCACTGTGACAATTAATTTTTAAACTGTCTCAGGAATCACGCCTGTACGGATGTGCAACACTGTTTCACTGGACTAACCGCTCAGCCCTGTGTCTGTGAGAAAATTTTTTTTAAAACGGTATTATCCCTATACGCTGTACAACACTGTTTAACTGTACTAAGCAATCAGGCCAGTGTCACGATCAAATTTTTAACTTTAACAAAATTTTATTCCGCAAAATAAAATAATATTAACCAATTGTTTTTCTATGATACAGTAACAACGGTTTGTAAACTCTGTTTTTATTTGAGCTATCGTTGCGGAAAAGTTATTTTTTTAAAAATGTGTTACTGTCACAGCACTATTATGGTGTATACGTTGCACTTGATTTACAACATACTGCTGACCTGTACTAAAGCGCTCCACCTGATCGTGTGGCACAGTTTACGGCTCTTATTAAGCGCCCAACATAGTGTTCAACGCCGGGTCACACCTTGACTTGTGGTTTAACCCGGCGTTCTGACGCTGGGTCACCCGGCTAGTATATATATACAAACATAAAACCAGCGAAAACAAAATGGCCCAAAAAACAGTCGGGTAAGTATCAAAAAATGGACCAACAAACGTCCATTATGTTAAGGATATTGCATCAGGACAACAGTCTTAGTTGTCATGAGACAAGAAGTTGTCTATGCGTATGGAACAAATTATTATCAAGAATTTGGCACAATTGCGGCGGAACGGGGTACAGTTTTTCTCAAGGAAAATTCGAGAGACAGCAGGACTCGGCTGGGAGATAACTAACAGGGACATAAGGCATTGTTTGCAGAAACATGGTTACAAGTATTGTTAATCGAGGAAAAAAGGTCTTTTGAGTGAGAAAGGCAAATCGGTTCGCCAAAAGTTAGCTAGGCAACACTAAATTCTCACGGTCGTGTACTGGACTAAGGGGATTGATGGTGAACTAACTTGGTTCCAAAATAATTTTTTGAACTTTGCAGAATGTAGTGGGATGATGTTTATGATAGGTGGTTTTACAACATCAATTTTATATAACAAGTCCTGCTTTTTTATATTTGACTCCCATAGTCAGGGAAATAAATGATGGTTCATTTACTGCAGATGGTTATTCTGTGTTGTTAAAGTTAAAAAATATTACTGATGTGGAGAGCTACAACAAGGACTCTTATTTGACGAAACAAAATAAGTCTTTTCTTCAATATAAGTTGCAACCTGTTAAGGTTCATATAAGTGAAAAACAATTGACTCAGATTTCAGCTTCTATTAAAAGAAAAAAGAGGAGAGAAAAATACCAAAATTCAAAGGAGCAAGTTACACAAAGGTTAAGAGAGCAATATGCTACTAACGAAAACATTAAATCTAGAAAACGAAAACAGAGTAAAGAATACTATGCCACGGAACAGGAGCAAATAAAGCTGAAAAGGAAAGAATATTATTCAGTGGGACAGGAGCAAATAAAATTAAAAAGGAAAGAGCACTTATGCAGATGAATGTGAAATAATTAAAATGAGCAAAAAAAAGTACTACATTCTAAACTCTGAAAACATAAAATTAAAACGAAAAGAGTATTACGAGATTGAGCGTGACAATGTGTTGTTAAAAAGAAAAGAAATTTATGAAAATAATAGTGAGAAATTCAAAGAACGATCCAGTAAAGCATTTTATCATAAGAAAAGTGAGATTCAGGAAAGACGAATACTTAATTTCAAGAATATGGTTAAGGAAGGACCATATTATATTTGTAGGTGCTTGTACAAACGATCTGTTTTGAAGTTTGATGAAGCAAAGTATAATATCACAGATCTAAAAAGTTTCCAATTTTTCCTAGTTTCAAGCTATAATTTCAAGCTACAATAGCTGTCAAACTTGCCATAACAAATTAAAGGCTAAGAATCCCTGAATACCATGTCAGGCTGTTTCAAATAAGTTAGAGATTTTTGACTTTCCC
This sequence comes from Hydractinia echinata, assembly GCA_030067915.1. Taxonomy (NCBI): domain Eukaryota; kingdom Metazoa; phylum Cnidaria; class Hydrozoa; order Anthoathecata; family Hydractiniidae; genus Hydractinia; species Hydractinia echinata. The sequence goes on from JASGCC010000006.1 coordinate 1,546,364, forward strand.
CCTGTGTATCCAGTATTAAGAAAACTTGAGCGAGTCTTGATTGCACAAAGGTTATTGTTAAAAAAAGTTGCAATAATGCCAAAAGGACAATCTCAAACTAAAGGGGGCAATATGCAATGTACCTGTAGAAAATACAGATACATGTGATATTCTTCCAAGATCGGGTGACTGTAGTGGGTTAGTGTTAATAAAATTGAAACGTAAACTAATGTATAATGGCCATGTGTACTTTGAACCTGTACGACCCCAAATTTTAAAGGATGTTTTAGAATATTTGAAAATTAATAACCCTTTTTATCAAAATACTGTCATTGATATGAATACAATACCGTCAGAGTTATTATGTTTTAATGAAAATACACAACTGGAAGTAATTGTTAATAAAGGGTCAGAAGATGTTATAGATTCTAATGAGGAGGAAGAAAAAAACCCATTAGATTTGTTCAGAATAGCTGCAAATGAAACTGTGATGACCTCAAAAATTCCTCATGCAATAGATAACGACACACTAGTTGTTGCTCCTGGGGAAGGAAAAAAACCTTTATCCATTATAAGTGACGGGAATTGTGAAGAACTGGCATATCCTCATCTATTTCCAACTGGTACAATGTTGAACGCTGTATAACGCTAAGTCCAATTAAATATTTCAACCAGCGTTTACTCAATTATTCACAAAAAATTGCATCAGATGCGGACTACATATTTTATGCCCATCATGTTATTCAACAAATCAATTTGAAAAGTAGAATAAATATTGCAATGAAAATTTTTTGTGGTAACAACTTAACAGCTGGTATGTTCAGTAACAATTTTAAGGAAACTGTTAATCTTTTGTTGCTAACGACGAGGCTTTTAATTTCATGAATACCATCAAAGGTACTCCAGCATATTGGAAGAAATCTCTGCACGGGGTATTAGCCATGGTAAAACAATTTGGAATGCCTACATTTTTTTAACATTGTCCTGCGCTGACCTTCGTTGGAATGAACTAGTTTCAATACTATCAAAACTGAATGGCTTTAATCTTACTGAAAATGATTTGGAGGAAATGGACTACATGGAACGCCGTAGAATTTTAAACATGAACCCTGTTGGTAGCACGCAATTTTCAATACAGAGTAGAAGTGTTTTTCAAAGAAATGGTTCCAGAAGGCCCCCTTGGAAAGGTTAAATGTCATGTGATTCACGTTGAATTTCAGGTTAGTCCCCATGTCCATGTATTTTTATGGATAATCGGTGCACCAGTGTTGACAAGAGAGAATAAAGAAGAGTATATAAGTTTTGTTGATAAAATTATAAGAGCAGACCTTCCGGACCCTGAAACAGAACCAGAGTTATTTAGTGCTGTAAAAATGTTCCAGATTCATTCCCATTCTAAAACTTGTCGAAAGTATAAGAATAGTGTATGTTGGTTTAATTTTGGACATTTTTTTACAGATCGAACAATAGTAGCTGAACCTCTTAGTGATAAAATGCCTTCTGCGTACAGGGAAGATATATTATCAAAGAGAGAAGAGATATTGAGCAAAGTCAAGGATTATATAAATTGCAACTTTTTTCCTAAGAAAAGGAATATCATTGATCCTCAAAGTGAGAATTTTGAATCTCCAGAAAGCATACCTGGTATACTGAAAAGTTTACATATTTCAGAGAGTGAATACTATAACGCCCTTTCTATATCGTCAGACTCAGATTTCCAAGTTCATTTACGGCGCCCTCCCAATTCGTGTTTTGTGAATAACTATTTTTCAGAGGGAACTCTTGCATGGCAAGCAAACATTGACTTGCAGCCGGTTTTTAATCACTATAAAGCAATAACATACATGTGTAAGTATCTTTCCAAATCAGAAGATGAATGTTCGCGTGCAATGAAGCAAGCATTGTCAGAGGCACGTGAAAATAGCGACAACAAATATAAACAAGTGATTAAAACTGCAAATGCATTTTTAAATCATAGGGAATGCTCTGTTCAAGAAGCAGTGTATCATTTAATGCCTGAATTGTGGCTTCGAAAAACATTTCTTAAAGTAATCTTTGCAAATAGTAATTTACCAGAAGACCGGTTTAGAATGTGCAAAAGTAAGACAGAACTTGAAGGGCTACCTGATGAGTGTTGATATATTTAAAACAAACATGCTTGATCGTTATTTAATCAGACCTGATACTACTTAAAAGTGGTAAATATGCTGCTTTGGATAAAATGTGCTATGCAGAATTTTTAGCATTTTATTATATAGACACCACAAAATCTGAAATAGGTGACAACGATAACCAACCTATAATTTTGAATGATGAGTCCATGGAAATTAATCACATTCCTTCTACGTATCCATCACCGATACCTCTCATGAATTCTAAACAAAAACTTAAGTGTCGTAAGGTTCGTGTTTGTGTTCAATCATATACACCTAACCAACATACTCAGCCAGAAAAGTATGCTCATCACTTGTTGTCTTTATACTATCCTTTTCGTTTTGAATCTGATTTACTTGATGGTACTTACACGGAGAAGCTTAACCATCCAGGAGTTTTAAATGTTGTCAACGCGAACAAACAAAAGTTAGAACCATATAGTGAAATTGTTGACGAAGCTTTTGCAACCTTTAGAGCTGACATGGACATTAATCAAGATCCATTTGCACAACAGGAAAATGAAGAAGTTGACTTCTTAGCATCAAGGGAACAAGATGACACAGAAAATGAAACTGAACCAACTTGTTCCAACTTATCGTCTCTACCTAGAAACAGTTTTGTTGTGGCATCAGACCAGGAGATTAATAGAGATATCAGATCTCTGAATGCTAAGCAACGGGAAGTATTGAAAACAGTGTTCACTTAAGCAAGAAAATTTATAAAAAATCGTAACTGCATTTCACCTACTGATGTTAAACCTCTGTCTATACTTTTAACTGGTGAAGGTGGATGTGGAAAGTCGCATTTGATCAAAACTTTTACAAATCTCTCACAAAATTATTAATGTACAAAGGTAAAAATGCAGAAAAGCAAAAAGTCTGTCTTGTAGCTCCAAGAGGTGTAGCTGCTGTAAACATTGGAGGTACAACAGTACATTCATGTTTTGGAATTCATGGGAATAATTATGTCTCCCTAAAATGCGTACTCATTTACGAAACAAGTTAGCAGAGGTGTGTATTATCATAATTGATGAAATTTCGATGGTTTCAAATACCCTTCTTGTCAATATCCCCCAAAGACTAATAGAAATATTTGGAGGAACAAGTCGGGTTCCTTTTGCTGGAAAAAGCATAGTAGTATGCGGTGATCTTTATCAACTTCCCCCTGTCATGGGAAAGCGTGTTTACTCAAATGATGAATTTCTTGTAAGCATATTAAAGTTATGGCATAACTTCAAATTAGCTGAACTTACAAAAGTCATGCGACAGAGAGGAGATGATGTTTTTATTAATCTGTTAAACAATATAAGAACTGCAAATCTCACACTAGAGGATGAAAACCTTTTGAAATCAAGGTTTATTAGTAAGAATGATCACAACTATCCTGTTGATGCACTTCATTTATTTGCAGAAAATGCGCCTGTTCTGAAACATAATGAAGATATCTTACAACGTGTAAATGGTACTTTGTGTAAAATAAATGCTATTGATGAAATACCAAATGATGTACCATCTCCTATTGATGAAGCTTTAAATAGAAAACAAACTGATACTGGTGGTCTTGCGAGACAATTGGTTCTTAAAATTGGTGCCCGGGTCATGCTAACTACAAATCTAGATATTGATGATGGATTAATCAACAGGTGTATAGGGACTGTTTTTCACATATTGTATCATGATAATTATGTTCAAAAAATATATGTGAAATCTGACAATGCTCAAACTGGTGTTTTCAGAATATCAAAAGAACACTCACTATGCAAGGTTGCACCAAGTTGTACCAATTGGAAGGACTGATACTGATATTCATGTGGTAAAAAGAAACCTCTCATCACCGGTTATCAAAAGAACTCAGTTTCCACTGATGCTTTCTTGGGCTTGCACTGTCCATAAAGTTCAAGGTTTAAGTTTATTAGTTTTGATTTATTCAGACAAACTCAATTCAATCCAGGCCAAATGTATGTTGCTATGAGTCGTGTCACATCTTTAGCTGGATTGTATTTAACAGGTGAATTTAAGCAAAAGGCAATCCAGGCAGATAAACATGCATCTGATGAATATGAAAGGTTGAGGTTGAAAAGTATGTTACCATCATTAGTATTTTGGCCTTTAGAGAAAAGCTCCTTGGTGATCACCTTGTTGAATGTCAGATCTTTATCGAAGCATGCTATTGACATTCAGCATGATGAGGAATTGAAAGAATCGGACATATTATGTGTAACTGAAAGCCAATTGTTACCTGACCATGACATGACAGAAATAACAGGTCGACTTCCTATGTTTAATGTTAATCCTAATTGTGATTTAGACACATTTAAAAGTATTGCAGTGTGTTACAGAGATTGTTTTCCTTTTATTTACCAGAATAATACTCCTGGTTTCTCTTTAGTACAAGTTAGGAAAAGTTCGTTTGCAGAGGAACTTATTTCTATAGGAGTTTTGTACCGGTCAAATTCTTCATCTTTATCATCTTTTTGTGATGACCTATGTGAGCGTTTGAATGCACAGGATTTTCATATTTTGCTAGGAGATTTTATTGTTGATTATTTCAATCCATGCTCACATCGACTTGCAGAAGTATTAAGTAACTATACTATCGTTGTGCATGAGCCAACTCATATTGATGGTTCTCTTCTTGAGCACGTTTATATTAATAATAATGTATTTGACCATGCAGAAATTGAAACTGTAGTAAAATGTGTTTATTTTTCAGATCATGATGCTGTGAAGATCAGGCTGACCTGTAAATAAATACAACGAAGAGAAGCAAATTATGAAATGACCATGTGTATCTATGAGCAAGGAATGAAATTAGCAATTAGCGAAGAAAATGGAATCATTTAAAAGTAACTGCAATATATATGTATGTAGATAGCCGCAATGACAGCAGCGGGAGGGAGGAGGGGGTTCTCTTTTTGCTTGCATGTGCATGTTTTCATGGGAACTTTTAGACTCAGAGCGTGTTGTCTACAGTAATAAAATAAAATAATAAGTTTATTAATCGTTTACAAAAGAGCAAAAGAGAGTTTGAATTTCTTATGCAAAACATGTACTTGTTCAATATTTTGAATTATTTATTACTTTGTATTATATCTGTATCTTTTTTATTTTTGTATATATTTATATAATAAGGAAATATTTTTTAATATTAATATGATTTCACTTTTTTTAAATAAGTTATTGGATATACAAATACATCTTGCATTTTATGAGCTTCCATTTTTTGTGTAGTTCTAAAACTTTTAACTCTAGACAGTATTATTGCGACTTTTTCCTTTTCTTCTAAATTAATTTAATGCACTTTTTGTTTGTTATTTCATTTATTTTAAGTCTATTTTAAGAGCAGTCATTATGGATTATGGATTGAAAGTAGAGTTGAGCTGCAGGTTATACCATGTAACAAAATGAAGAATCAACTGAGAAATTGATTTTGTGATATGGTATTTCCTTCAAACCCTATGCTGCTGTGTGGCGCAAGTGCAATGTTATTAATAATGAATGAACCGTGTACATACACTATTGGATACATAAACTATTAGTTCGGGATATATAATTTTCTCCCCTTAACAACAAATATTCTCTGTGAAATTGAAGCGTTATATCAAAGGAAACCTGGACTAGCTATTTTGGAGAATATTTGTTGTTTTCTCAACTCTACTGCATTTTTATGTGGGAATAGTTTTTACTTCATTTAACGTGCACACATATTTTTAAAACTACCCATTCTCAATGTCTGCTATCTACCTTAAAGTTGAATCATGTACTTTCGCATTTAATTTGTGCACTTTTTTATGTAATTGACTGTGATTTTCGACTAAGACTGATGTGTGACGTTTTCTGAGTCGTAATGTCAACTTTTAGATGTTTTTGTTATTCTTCTACGTACAACGTCTCTCGTTCTTCATGGTTAGTTATTGTAAATATTTTGGAAATATATGCATTTTCTCAATTTATTGAACATTTTATGTTTATTTCTTTACGGTTTTTTGTATTTTGTGATACAGTGCAATGTTGTAAAACTTGTAGATGTGCCTTAGGTGGTGAAAAAACTTTCTGTTGAAAACAGCGATGAACTGCATGCTTAACTGGATATGGTGATTAATATGATGACTAAAAGGAATGTGCATACCACAAGATGTAATAAACAATGAAATGATTTCATGTTTACGGTTTCATCTCCATAATACCATATCAAATTAGTACCATTCACTGAACAATTTTCTTCGTATTTTAGTGCACGTGTGCACTTTTGGGGAGATCACATTTGAGAAGAAGTACGCTAACTTTACGATCACAAAAGCACCATGACATAATTAATTATTCATCTTGTAAAGTTTAACACGATGCTAAACAAGCTGAATTCTTCCATATTGTATTTCGTCATCATTCGGAGAAGAAAAACATGGAGTATATATCCCTGCTTGCTTTACGTACCATTATAATTCTACAACTGTTGAATCCGCATATAACTTCGACCGGTATAATTTAAATACCATCATATTATAAAAACACTTACAGTGCTTTCTCGTTACTCAAGACCGATAACACAGCGGTATAGTGTGGAGCCTATCAAAAAGTATTACGAATGATTGTTTCACATCCATTTGCCACACAGAAAACTGGAATAATATACATTAGATTGCTGCCGCCTAACTGGACAGTATTGACTCCTAACTTGCAACCTATTTCACCAACCTCGAAGAACAAAACGCACATTCTCAAGAACATTGATTGTACGCCAATGTTGATACATACAACTGCATAAACTAAACCGCCACAATGACATTTTTACGAAAACTCTATTTTCTAATCGGTAATAAAACAACTGTAGTCAATAATTGTTTTTTATCGTTTGTGCATTGTTACATGGTTAGATATTACGACCACCTTCTTATAAGTGTATTGACCCGTTCTCGAAATGTATAGGGAACAAAATTACACGCGAACAAGAATCTGAAATCTTTTAGCCTGCAAGTGCTTTTCATTCGCTGATTTTGAACAAAATTCAATAATAGTCTGCTAACATGGCAACGCAACAGCATAGAGGCACGTAATTGCATGCCTAAGTCAACTTCGACACTTGACACCTAACCTACTTTTCAAACTGACTAAAATTTACATTACCGTAGCAACAATATGCACTTGCATTGTACCTAAAAATCTTAGACTATAACACAGCGCAGAACGGTCTGTTGTCACTGCTCTTCAACAAAATGTAACGCATGTGTACCTTTAACCTTGTGCAACTCTCAAATTAGGCGTAACTTGAATTTATTTATAAAAAGAAACCTAAGTACAAAGTTGAAACCAACCTCAATTGATTATAACCTATATCGCTATGGCAACAGCTAATAATCACATTGCGCTTTTTTGAAAAATACGAACAACAGCTGATAACGGCCCTTCAAATATATAAAGTAGCACATGACTTCTAACCGACCTCTTTTCACTTGAGTAGCTGTCGTAGCAAGATCTAATCTGTAGCTAGCCATGTATCGCATCATGAATCAAAACGATCCTTTGGGTTTGCTTCAGCTAAGCGAAGGGGTAACAAAGGTGAGATGAAAAAAGAAAATTGTTTTTTACTAACTCATAAGAATACCTGAACCAAGGTATGGCCCACTATCACAAGGATTTATTGATTAGTCGGTGCTAGGACGGGGCAGAAAACTCCGATAACGGTAAAAATCAACTGACGATCTTATTACTCAGTTAGTTGTAAATAATCAATGAACCAAAGAGCCTACTGAACACTATGTACGCTCGTAACAGAACAATTGTTTAAAAATATGCTAGAGAACTAGAAATTGTGTATCAACCGAATTACAATTCAACAACTAAACAACTTGTTCAACACACGATATGGAAAACGAGAGAGAATAACACGCTGACTTGTATAAAAACAATAATATGCAATATCATAAATCTTTACCTGTTTCCTCACATTCATGTTTTAACCATTTTTCATCTATTGATTTTTTCAACACGGGGTACACATCTTTACATATCTTCTTAACATCGACATGCTTATTATCTGATTTTTTATGCCAATACATCACGGGAAAGAATTTACTTTATATATCAACCAAGTGTTTTCAATAACTTCACTATATAACTTTTTATCTGCATGTAGACGAAATTCTTCATTATATATCTCACTGACCTTATCAAAAAATGTTGCAGCAATTGTAATCTGTTGTGATACCTTTTGTAAATACATTATTGAAAAGCCAACAAAAGATGTAATAAAAAAATAATGTTCGTTGTCGTTTCAAATGATTGATAACCATCGATATTTTCATTGTAACACATTTCATTGTAGAATTTAGTTTTGCCTTACAAATTCCGTGGTACTGTGTTTTTCCGTATATACACAAATTTTGGAAAACCTTGGAACTATTTGTAATTTCCTTTCGCAGCAACTGATTTTACGGGGTACCATAATAGGTGCTTCCATATGAAAGTTTATGTCATATCTTATCAATTTAGAACAACAACACAACACGTGATCAGCAGTAGGACAAAACTCTAAATCACCATTCGGTAAAACCCGTTTAATGTAACAAGTTTATTATCTTCTTTATACCATGGCCTATAGGTGACACTCTATATGGTCGTCCTTTTTTTTTAAAAAAGCACAATAAAACCTCCACCAACGATATCATTCGAGTAATTTACAATAACTTAAACAGAATGAATCCTCCAGCTTCCTTGGGTATCAACAAATGCACCAAAAAACAGACAAATGGGGTACGTAACTGATAAAGAGACTGTACGTTTTGCTTTGAAAACAATGGACCCCACAGGAGTGAGTTTGAGACATCGTTTGCGTCGCTGTCAATATATCAGCCAAGGCCTAAATTACGTATGGCACGTCGATGGGTATGACAAGCTTAAACCCTATGGATTTGCTATTCATGGCGCAATTGATGATACAGCAGGAAAATGATATGGCTAACTGTAGCAACAACAAAAATAATCCTAATGTAGTAGCTAAATATTATGTACGAAGTGTCAACAAGCTTCAAATTGTTCCACGACTAATAAGAGCAGATAGAGGATCCGAAACTATCGTAATTGGAGTCCTTAAAAGATTTTTTCGCAGAAATTGTTCGGATCAACTAGCTGGTAATGGCAGCTTTCAATACGGTCCATCAACTAGAAACCAACAAATAGAAGCATGGTGGTCACAACTTCGAAAAAGCAGAAGTGATTGGTGGATCACTTTTTTTAAAGATTATATTGATGCTGGCGATATAGATCTAAGCATTGAGTATCATTTGCAATGTGTCAGATTTTGCTTCACCGCATTACTCCAAAAAGAATTGGACGATGTGAAAAACATGTGGGATCAACATCGAATTCGATACGTCAGAAATTCAGAGTATCGCTATGGCAGGCCTAATGTATTGTTTTTCTCTCCTCAGTTATCTGGCGCTCGCAATTGCGGCTATTCTGTAACACAAAGTGATCTTAAATTAGCTGAAAGTCAATGCGAGGATCCTTCATTATTGGGGTTTTCGATGGAGTTCTTGAAGTTGGCAACTATAATTATGCAAGAAAAAAATATACCAATGCCAAAGAATGTTGCGGAAGGGCAAGCGTTGGTGAAAACGTTGTTGGATGAAATTGAGCAATTATAATGCCAGATTTTCAACTACCTAATTTATGTTTAATAACATTTGGTTTTTATGTTCATGAGGATTATGTAGGAAACTATTTATCATAGTGACACACTAATGTTTTTCTTGAAAAAATATTAAACGCGTAGTACAATAAGGTTCGTACAAAACAAGTTAAGTAAAAAAATATGCATGTCACTGAAATTCATCCTTTCATTTCCCATGAATATTCACTGTTGATGTAAACATTTATGTTATCACTAAACTTGCTTAAACTTGTATGATTTCTTGCCAGATAAAGTAACTTAAAACACGTTTCAGCTCTTGGTCTCATATTTTCACCAATAGTGTTCTCCCACCGAACTTTAATTGGCATTTGAGGCAGGATTTGACTACTACCAGTAACAAAACGTAGAAGTGTTTTCAATTTTTCTACGGTGCAACGTCTTATATAACGGTTAAACCATGTCGTACATTTACCATCTTTGGTATTTTCTTCTTCTACATCACAACAATTTAAAAATGATACTGCGTTAGGCATAGCAGAGGTGTATAAACTATGAATATCCTCTGAACATATACCATTCCAAAAACTACCCATGCCATTTTTAATAAAACTCATTCAAAAAAAAGGTTTTCTAATGAATGCGGTCTTACTGGCTTCTATTATGAACTGCTTGACATTCCTTTCAGTAGGTAATACATTCAAACCAAAGTCGGATAGAATATCAGAAACAATCATTGGTTCAAAATTGTTTTCCAAGGCTTCACTGATGATCTTTCCTTCTTTAAAATGGAGGAGTTTAAGGAAAGACTCCACTGAAATTTCATCCTAGACTTTGTCAGTTATCTACTGCACAGTAAATGCTTCAGGTAAAAATACTGGAAACATGCCAAAAAGAATGTATGCATGAGTTATAACTTTTCCAAAAACAACAAGCAAATCAATATCTGAAAAATGTGTAGGTACTTTTGCCTCATTCCCTTCCATTAGTTTAGAAAATTTATTAAAAAATTGAGAAAAGGCTTCCTTCGTTACACCATCCCGAACAGCTAACTCATTAACAAACATAAACTTTGGTATGATTTGAATAAAGTTACTATCTTTTTCGGAATACATCTTTTTGAATGAATCAAGAATGTCCTGTCGGGAGATGTAATGAATATGGTCATCAGTTGTAAAGGATTTAAGCAGCTTTGTCCTTTTTTCAGACAAAAAACTGTCCTCTATATCCAAAATCACATCATCATTGTTGGAAGTTCTGGTATTAGCAGTAGAAGCAAAATATGTTTCAATATCGGGATATGAGTGAAAATCTGGTTTATCTATAGGATCATCACTGCATTCCATATTCAAGATCGAGTTTATCTTATTCACTTCAACACTAGGCAATATTGGCTGATTCGGTGAAAGGAACAATGCAAAACAATCAGGCTCTAATTGTAAGCTCCCAATCCAACTGTAGACATCCTGCATCAAAGATGTTTCTTTGAATATTCTAGATACTACTTCAAAAGAAATATGTCTAACAGATATTACAACATGAGGATCACCTAAATTTGGCTCAGGTGGTAGTCTTGAAATGCGTGTATCATACCGACTTTGCATTTTTCTTCTTTTTGCCTCTTTCTCTCGGTCTATTCGAGCAGACTCTTCATATGCTGATGTGATTTCATTACGGAGAGCTTCCTGTTTCATATTGGTACCAATGAGTGTTGAATCAGATAATTTATTATCATTGGTGTTACTGCTAGGTTAAGGAATGTTAATTAATGGATCCAATAGATCATCCTCATCAGAATCACTCACATCAAACGTTGCAGTTAAACTTGACATTATATTTTCAAAATGATCATTTCCTTTTCGTTAGAAGATACAACCTGATTTTTGAAAGTTTATACTTCTCAATATGAGCCCTCAATGAAGTTTCCATTAGCTCAGACTGATCGATTTTTTCACAATGGCAATTTCCGTTTTATTATTATTATTATTATTATTATTTACCCAGGATAGCCTCTTCAGTTTCTATAGGAACTGTTATCAATGAGGGTCCTGCGAAGGGGGTCCTAATGCATTTGAAGCTCCCATTTGAGCTACGGAAGGCGTGCAAGCACAACAACCACTCAACTAGACAACCGCCTAAGATATCAATCCTATTCTCATGCTGAACGTTAAGCAGAAAGGATCGATTCACACTTTTATAGTCTCTGGCATGACTCGGTCAGGGTTTGAACCCAAGACCTTCCGCACTGGAGGCGAACGCTCTACCACAAGGCCACCAGTCGGTTAAAGAAAATAAATTAAAGAAGATAAAGAAAATGTTTCTTGTCGTACACCACCAACTTTTATTGATCTTACATTTATATATTTTTGTTGTTTATAATCGAAATTCATCCAGCCTAAACTAACTGTTCGATTTCCTACACTTCTTCGCTTTTTCGAAGGTTGCGTTCTCTCTATGCTGGTACTCTTTATTGCTTCAGCTAGAAAAGTTTTGGTTTCCTGAATTTGGTTTCCCTCCTCATTTGGCATGGGAAATGTTTTTACACAGATTATATGTCCTCTTTCTTTAAGGCCTAACTCATTAAGGTGTTGTTCATTACAATGCCATACTGCCTCAGGGTCCATCTGAAATAAGAAATTAGGTGTAACTATAATCTTAAGCAATCAATATATGAGAAGGGAAGCTCTCATGTGAATTGAGAGAAGAGTAGCCAAAGCTTACTGTTTTAACACCTGAATGAATGCTGTCCCCCCTTAGGAATAGCTAGAATAAACTTATGTTTAATACGTGTTGCTGAAGTATAGCTAGCTAGCTACCTTGTTTTTTCAAAATTCTTCAACAACAACATCATCCACACTTCTTTCTTCAAGGGCTTTCTTCTTATAGGATTTCCACATACACACAGGGTGAAAGGAATTAAAAGTGGCTACTTTTTTGAATAACGCCTTTGGCTACTTTTAAACGCCATTGGCCACTTATAAGGCGCCAATGGCCACTTTTTTCAAAAAAAAGACGACTATGAGAATGTCACCTATAGGCCACAGTCTATTTAATACTTTCTGCATACTCTTTCACTAACTCTGTTATATGTTTAATTCTATGCATGTTCGTAAAGAAATAGTGTTTAACTTGTGTTGTAACACTTGTAAAATATCTATTCTGACTATCATAATGCAATTAAGACTTTGAACTTCTTTCATAAATGTTTAATATCAGAAACCAATATAGCGCATAACCGCCTAAAAGTTTTTTCCTGTCAATAAAGTCATTGTGATGCTTAGTATCGGAATGCATTAGAAGTATGTCATGATTAAACAAAGACATGCAAAAAAACAACAACATTGAATAGCCTTGCGTAACAGTGTCGAAGTGCTTGTTGGTCACGGTAAACATTGCGCAATAAAGATTTCACTATTTAAATGCACAATTCCTTTAATAAATAACATTGCACATAACTGAAAATGTCAATAAAGTCATTGCATTGTGGAAGTCCTTCACTTGCATGTTAAAATCCTACGACATTCTGAAGTAAGCAACTTAATCAGTAATGAAAGAAATTTCACAAGAGATGTAAAAAAGAGCTCTTACGAAGTGCTGGAATGCTAAGTTAGATCCAGAAACTGCTTTTCTGAATAAGATAACATCTTGGATAATTAAAGAAAAGACAAAATTAGGGGTTTTGTTTTGTTTTCTTATTTGGCTTACCGGATTCTGACGTATTGCATATTGACGTAAATGAAGTTTAAGTTACGGATACGTATAAGGAACCTATCATTCTTTATTTATTGATCTCTGGTAGAAGTGGTACCAATAAATTGAATTGCGTGCCACTACTGAAAAATATTATTTAACACTTGCCAACCTTAACAAATGGCCCAGAAAATCAGCAGCACATCTTCGAAAGCGGAACTATTGAAGGACTAATGACCACACTAAAAGAATATAATGGAGCAGTACTATGTGCTGTTGACGAATTCATTTTATTTCTAGATGCTATTGACAAAAATCCAAACGGAAACGTCGGACTATCAAGATATCTATCTTTATAGTCAGGTTCATCAGGGTAAAAAAAACAACCAAACATGGTGGTCATGTTGAGATAACCGATCCACGTTTTTAGCTTTTCCACTTTAATCAGAATTATTATCTATTGCATATGATTATTAATAGCAACCCGTTTGATAGTTTTTTGCCAAGGTTTTTGGTAGCCTTGCCTCAGGAGGAATACATTACACTAAAAAAAAAGTCGACGATGACAAAACGAAAAATGAAATAATCTATATTCAATCAGTATTTGACAAAATATTCTCTACTTTTTTTGTCAATGGCTTTACATTTAATTTGGATGAAAAAGCATTAGAAATCTTTTCTTCGTATCATGATAATGATGTACTAGAATTCCGAAAATCTGATATTTTTGAAGATGTCAAGTCTATGATAGTGTCGAAAAGTGTTGGTATATGTTACGTGTTGCTGGTATTCAATGTGAATTAATTGAAGATTGCGTTTAGTTTCTGAGATAAATTTGTCAACAGCGCCATGATCAGAAAGGGAATGAGTAATTGTCCGACTAAGAAACCTAACAGGGTTTTCGTGAATGGATTCGCTGTGAGCTGATAAGGGCGTTATATTCTTACACACTCCATTGTCAATGACTATACTGTGGAACTTTGTTGCGCCTATCATGTGCAGAAGGAGACATTAGAAATCTGTCGTGCATAAATGGTTTCATTGGTGGTTGGGCGAGATTATTTGACACTACACAAACAAATTTGATGATATATTGATGGCTACCATAATAATCGAGAGGGTGCAAGCAATCTAAATACCTTTTTCATGCAAGTGCCACCCTGATAGGCAAGAGAGTGAAAAGGATTTACTCCATAAACCACCATAATAAGTCTAAATAAGTTCTATCCAGGTGATACATCATAACGTTCTTAAGCAAATAAGATAAGTTTGTGCGGAACTGAAGGGTATGCATTAGCTACATCCAGCTATATAGCTGAAACAGAATCTTTGTCAGTCTTAGATTTTAATACCGACCAAACTAGGGACATATGCCCCCAACAGCCAGAAACCTTTTCCATACAGCCTTTCTGAATACTTTTGTTGATGAAATTATTTTTTTTTTATGATGTGTGTCTCTAAACGTTTGGAGATAAGGCTACAGAATAGTTTACCTTTCACATTCAATAAAGCTAAATAAATACGGCTTAAACTGACAACGGAACACTGGCAATAGTTTCTTTAAAATGAATGAACAGAAAATAATTTCAATTATTTGTGTGCAAAATGAGCTTCCAAATAATAAAGTAGACTGACCAGTCATTTAAAGGGATATCACGAGTACAAAGGCATTTGGAAACCAGAGATTGGTGAAGTGCTCAAGACAAGATGAGAACCAGAAAACAAAACCGATAAATTCGCGGTGGCAGTGATGAAAGTAATTGGCCACTTAAAGGAGGGAAAAAGTGGAAAATTTTCAAAACGTTTTTCCCACTTCTTAAAGAATGAATGCAGTTCTTGTGAAGTTATTATCAAAGGAAAACCTGTCAATTTTGGAGATGCAAGTACCGTGCGAGTTAGAAATCACTGGCTATAAATTGTATTTAGATATTCTTAAAAAAGAAGTTGTAAAGATAGGAGACAACACGAAATAAATCAATTCTTACCTCCAGTACATTTTTCTCCTTTAAGCTCCATTGTCTTGGTTGGAAGTGCTTGATAAAAAAGCCCAAATTCGTCTGCGTTATATATGTCTTTTAGATCGTATCTTGACAAGATTGTAGGCAAGTAAGTTTTCAACCATGAACTGGTCATCTCAGGTGTTACAGAACTTTGTTCTCCAGCAATAGCTTTGAAAGATACATTAAATCCTGTTTTCCATCTTTCAAACTATCCATTTTAAGCCTTGAATTCCTCAATTTGAAGTTCCTTTGCATAGCCTATTGTTTTCTCCTTAACGACTGTCCCATTGACTGATAAGTTGTTTGCTCGCATTTTTTTAAACCAAGTAAATAGTGCTTTCTCTAAATCATCATTCTTTCCGATTCTCATATTCTTCCTTTTCGAGCTAACTTCACCAGACTTGAAAGCATTTTTGATCTCATCTTTTTTTTAAGCCATGTCGATACTGTTTTTCTAGGAACGTCATACTTTTCAGCAACTTTAGATGGCTTAATACCAGATTCAATTTCTTTGATAGCCTTATATTTTTCACCAAGGCTCACCCTCTTTCTCTTAGCAGCCGACATTTTTTAAACAAAAAATATGTAAACAAACAATTGAATAAAATTCAAAGATTGAATTTCGAATGCCAGTGATTCGAAGCATTCAGATTCTAAAATGTGGTACTATTCGCTATGTTGAGGGTAAATCAGGCGTTGTGTTAAGATATTTTTGTTCGATATAATTTCGTTCGTTAAATAGAGGTATTTTATATAAGCTTTGTTAGCGAAAATCAAGGGACTCAGACATTTTGTTCCATATAATGGGGAATTCGCTAAAAACCATGTTCGCTAAAACGAGGGTCAACTGTATGGCTCCTTTGTATCTAAATCCTGCTCTTCATTTGCGAAATCTTTGAACTTCACTGGTGCTGGAGTCATTGACGTAAGTGGTTGTAAGGTTCCAAATAACTGCTCTTTTAACAGCAAAACATCTTCCAAAGGATGATTAGTTATTGGTTCAAACACCACCGGAGTTGTCTTTTCCATGACCAGTTTGCACAGTATGGTCATGGTTTCGCCAGGTTTGATCAGTGCACCAGTCTTCATCGATTTTACAGTATAAAATAACGAACTCAAAGTATCAAATGCTACAAAATACAACAAACAAAACCAAAACAATGTTTTCTATATTTTTACACCACGTAGATAGCACTTTATGTACAGAAAAAAGAAAACGCAATGCAATGTCATCCAAATTGAGTGATTTGAACCATAACATTCGACGTTAAAATCTAAACACTAAGTGTAAACAAAACGCGAAATACTATTCAAAATTTTAAGGTGAAGAAGGCAAATTAAAACAGCAAGTGAATGAAAATGAAGTGAGTAAATATCTCTATAACCGATAAATATAAAGCGCTGCAGAAAATTACACAGGGCAAAAGTACAAACAAAAGCATCGCTGAGGAATATGGTGTCAAGAAAAACACTATCTCGACCTGGATTGCAAATAAAAGAAAGAGTACCAACATTGACTGATGAAGCTGTTTTTCTATGATTTAAAAACGCGCGTTCACAAAATATTTCTGTCAACAGAATTATTATCAATGAAAAAGCTATCTCTCTTTCCAAAAGCCTGGACCTGGACCCATCCCTACAATCTAGTTTGGCACTGGATCACCTTTAGAGCACTAACAAAATCAGATACTTAATGCTATGACAGCCTTTCTTTCACAGGAAAACTATTTTGTTATCCATATATATTCAAAGCATCACTTTCTATTATGTGACGGAATATTCTTTGCAGGGAGAAGTCCAACAATGCGATCAGCAACGTTTTTCACTATCTGCGTTTTTTTTTTACCGTCTAGTATTTGAAGATATATTGGAATAACTTGGTCATTTTACTGTTCATTGCGTACTCGTCATACCTGTCATCATCTTCGTTTTATTTTTCGTTTTTTAACTTCATTTTTATCAAGTGATGTTTCCTGATTGATGATGAGGTGACAAAATAGGCCTCAAATGATCACAAAAGGAGTACAACACAAACCACATGGTTGAAAAAAACTTTGCACCATTTAGTGCTGTACTTATTTCTTGATCGGAAGAGTAAATCATAAAAGGTTTTGATCAAGAAAATATTACCACCTCCTGCAAATTTCTTGATGGGGAAAAAGCTAACTGTAAAACATTTCGATAAGGAACATCGTCCTAATATGGAAATAATTGCCGTTTTTGTCTCGTGTTTCAGGCCATGCTCGATATATGACATACTGTATCAGTTCGGGATAAGGCACATATATGGAAACAGTTTCCGTTTATGGAAACAGTTTCCGTTTTGAGAAACAGTTTCTGTATTTGGAAACAGTTTCCAAATACGGATACCGATTTTTTTGTTTTCCGTGTTATAGTTTCTCGACCAACAGAAACACATTATATGGAACGGGGGTATACTTCAGGGTTTTTTTAAATATTGAAATTCTTATTTAATTTACCCCTGTCTCAAAGCTATTTTACCCCAGCGAAAGGTTTTCTCGTTGCCAGCCATGGAAATCAGATTCAATCAAAATGGCGGACAAGAAAGGCCACGCTGGAAGTTCAGGTTAGTTATGTCGAAATATTTCTAAAAGAAAAACAAAAATGCTGAAGGACCATGTATATGTGTTTTAATTAAGAAAAGAAGAAGTCACCTGAAGTTACCACAACACGAGAGAAAGAAGTTGAAGCTGCTACTGGTGAATCTACAATAAGAAGTGCAGAGGAAAAGGGTAAGAGCGATGAACTAGTCAGTGTCTTGAGCCTGCGAAGTAGCTTGCTCAGGAAAGATCTAAAAATTATGGGTCAGATAGGCGAGCCAGGACAAAGGGGTAAGCTGATGTTTGCAGGATCATGAAACAAATTGGGGATGCAAAATTGGGAGGATATGACGAGATTGAGATAATAAATTCAGTGATTAGATCTGTGACACCTAGCCTGACCCACAGAAGTGTTTTAGAGTCAACTCAAAATCTGAAAAGACTAGAATCCTTTATAGAAGCCCATTTTGATGAGCGTAATGCTACTGAGCTCAGTAGCAAGCTGACTAACATGGTACAACTGACGAATCTGCATATAATTTTGTTATAAGATGTATAGAAATGCGCCAAAAGGTTCTGTTTGCATCTCGTAGGTCTGAAAAACCGTATGATCTAGCTCTTGTTACTAAATTGTTTTATCGCACTCTGGAAAATGGTTTATCTAGCGCTTCACTTTTAAATGAACTTAGACCTTTGTTAAGAACAGGTACAGCAGATGAGAATTTAATTAGGGCTGTTGCTAAGGCTGCAACCCTAGAGAAGGAGAGAAATTCTATTCATGAAAGTGCCGGGAAAAGGCGTGCAAAAGTTAACAAGGTAGGAGTGATTGACCAAGAAGTTGTTGCTGCAATGGCGTCTCTGACAGTGTCTGTGCAAAAGTTACAAAAGGAAATTGAGAAATTAAAGAGTGAAAACCCCAGACAGAAAAGATTTAGCAGACAGGGTGGTAGAATGTGTGGTATTTTTGAGGAGAGCAATAGTAAGCAATGCAAACACTGCTTGAAGTGTGGTTCAGGAGAGCATTATGCGAGACAATGTAATGCACAAGATGACCCAAACTTGATGGGGAGGACATGATTGGGCAACCCATTTGGGCAACCCACTCTTGAAGGCAAAGCCCATAACAAACAAAAACTAAAGTTATGTAAATATTGTACAAAAAAACCTGTAAATAGCCGTTTTACAGATTATAAAGCTGATTTTTATTGTTCTAAACATTGCCAGAAGCTAGACAAAGCCCAAGAAAAAAAGAAAACAAAGTGATGTAGATGATGATGAGGTGACAAAACAGCTAGCTGCAATGATATTACTTGTCTAATGACAGTCGGTTTACTATATTTAGAGGTTGCAACTCTATAAATATTTAAGAAAGCAAAAGCTCCCCTTTTGCAGGAATTTCCTAAAAACATTGACCGTAAAGAGAAGCAGAAAAATACAACAGCCACAGAACACAACACAAAACAACAAATATGGCAGCAACTCAAAATGAATAAGTAGGTAAACATTAGATAAATAAAACTTATCATAACGTGAATATCCTGAAATGGATAAATTTTACTGTGAGAAAGAACCTGTAAATAATGGTTGTATGGATTGTAAAGCGCGTTTTATTGCTCCAAACATTTCTAAAAGCTAGATTGGCCAAATAATAAAGCATTGTGTGATTTGATAAAGATATTGCAAAGTCAGAAAACAAGGGAAATGGATTCAAATACCTTATTACACGAAAATAAGTAGTCAACTTAATAAAGCGGGATTAATTATGATACATGAAATTAACGCGAATTTATAAATTTCGGTATTTAAGTGTGTGGTAAATAACGCGAATTTAAAAAGCAAATATTTAAACAGCATTATAAAACGCAAATTTTCAGCCTTAAAAAATTCCTTTTCTCAAAATTAGATGAATTTAAAGCAAAGAAAGAACAACAGCAATTGGGTATGCATAGGCAATCCTTTTTTTATATAAAATATCATACAGTAAAGGGGTTTAAACTAATCAAATTTTGGTTTCGTTTGCGACTTTTGTTGATTTGTTAACACTCCATCTCTCCGTTTTATGTTTTGTTGACTGATTTCTAGATAAAAAAGAAGTTCTCGAAATCATATAATAAATCATATAATTATTTAGAGGCATTTTGCAAAAGGTACATATAAAAAATAAAATGCGTTAAAACATACAGTTGTTTTTTTAACGCGAACCATTAATTAACGGAGGAGAAATCTATGTAGGTATGGAATTAACAAATTCGCGTTAATTAGTTGACTAGTTATTTTTGTGTAATAAGATATGTTATTTTCAACTGTCAATACAGTCAAGAAGCAAGCTCGATATGTAGACTTAGTGGGTGAGAAGTGTGTAGTGAAATGTGTGTTGAATGAGAGAGACGAGGGTGCTGTTTCATACAGGTGCACAAGTATCTTTGGGAGACCAACAAAGTTTAGGACAAATTTCACCTGACACAGAAATATCAGACATCCTTGATGATAAAGACTCCTAAGAGTGCAATAGGGAAACAGCAACCACATACCACAAATAATAGGATGACTTAGCTGTGTGTGGAGCTCAAGATTAAATTGGTCGTGATCTGTCAGTACAAGTACCGTTCTTAGTAACTACTGAAAATATCAACAACACGCTACTTGGATGTAATGCTGTGAAGTTATTATCAGCTTTTCAAAGAAATAACTGACTTGACAAGATATTTTCAAGTGCTTTTGAAAACTTGCAGTGTCACTCAGTGGAAGCTTTTGTCAAACAGCTGCAAGTGAATGAAGATGATTACTTAGAAGTCAAGGTAAAGTGCAAAGATGCTCTCTTACCTGCTGGCAAGATAACTACAGTGTCTTGTAAACCTCCAGTGGGGATGATTTTCAATGCTCCCATGTAATGCTGACAGATGATGTCCAACCAGTTGATAGTCTTGTGATGTTAAACTCAGGATCCAACAACTACTTCCAACTTCCCTGTGGTCAACAACACCAACCATGACATCACACTTAAGAAAAAAACATTAGGTGGGCTGCTGGAGTATGTGACCTCAGTTATTCCAGCAGAAGTAGAGAACAAGGAAGTTCATATAAACAATGTGACACACACCTGATACTGACACACACCTACTGAAGAATCTGAGAAGTCAACAAAAACTGATGGTCACAGCCCAGCAGCAGAGTCGTGTTCTACTGCACAGTACTACCACACAGTCAACAATGTTGATCTATCTGGTTTGACGTCAAAGCAAGGATGACAAGTAAGAGAGATGCTTAGAGAGGAACATGAAGTTTTTACTACGAATGAGAAAATAATTTACAAAGAGATGGCTAGCCACCGCAATGATGAACCCAATCTGTTAGGTCTTTGGAAATAAGCTAGAGGTTGTACTCCTCTAGAGAAAATGCCTCTAAAAGCATAATTCTCCCTTTCTTCAAGTGATATTGGTGAGGTAGATTCAGCCCGCATGAAAATCCACCTCCATGATTCAAAGCCTGTTCAAGAGCCATACCGGCATGTCCCAAAACCACTGCATCGTGAATTGAAAAGCTACATCGAGGACCTCTTGAACAAACAGTGGATTACTAATTCTGACTCAGCATTTGCTTCTCCTGTAATCATTGTATGAAAGGATGGAAAAATACGCCTTTGCTGTGACTATCGAAATGAACACCAAGACTGTACTTCCACGCATACAAGACCTTGGCGACAACCTTGGTGGAAACCAGTACTTCTCATTACTAGACCAGCCAAAGGCATACCACCCAATTCGCGAAAATATACGGCATTCACTATTCTGTGGGGCTCCTATGAGTGGGTTAGAGTGCCGTTTGGGTTAATGAATGCCCCTGCCTATTTTTAACGATTCATGGAACACTAAATTGGTGAATATCGTGACGACTTTGCTTTACTCAACTTAGATGACTTAACGAGAAATATCCTAACTAGGACGATTAGTTTCAGCGGAAGGTCACAGACCAGATCCCAAAAATGTAGATGCATTAACATCGCAATAGAAGAAAAAAAGGTCCAAGGTGTGAGGAAATTTATGGGATTGATTGGATACTTTAGAAAATCCATACCTATGAGATGAAAAAGGTTTACAATATAGCAAGCTGCACTGAAGTAGCTTGTCTACAGGGACGGTGGTTGTCAAAACTGGGATTAGGCTCCCAGAAGAAGGTGCTGAATACACTTTCTTGCTTCTTACAAGCATGAGTACTGTCCAACTTGGACCTAAAACTATTCTTTAAGAAAATCGTAAAGAGAAAAAACAATTCTTCTATCACAAACAATACGACACAAGACAGAGCTAACAACATAAACGAAGTGGTTACAGATCGAACACAAATATAAAAAATGTATATGTCAAAGATATAGTAATATCAAAAAGAATTAAATAAAACCCTCCTGTGCGCCAGAACTTGTGACTCTGGCTGTAGCTTTCCACATGTGTTACAGGGCCCCAACACTCAGCCTTACACAGGAGGTTGTCACGACAGGACCAGCCTGTCGATATTTTGACTAAGGACAGCAGGGTTGTCAAGCCTGAAGGCCAAGTTAGTAAACTTGGGCACCTTACTGAACTGGGGTAAAATGTGGGGTCGTTACACCCAAAGACAAGCTAAAAGCAAACCCCCTTGCTAAGCTTCTTATAAGTTACCAGAGAAGAGTGAGCTGAACTCTTTACACTCTGGGTATTAACGGTAAACTGGCTTGTATGAACCAGCTGTGGTAATACAAAACCGCTCGGATTTACATTTTCCTCCCCCATGACCCTGGTAGTACAGGTTTAAAGCAACAGCGAAGGTATTTTAAAGAGAGGAAAAAAAAGAAACAAAAAAAAAAACAAAAAAAAACTAGCAGCAGGTATAAAAGAAAGCATATGATGTAGTGCTGTTGAGCGTTCTTGGATCAACTTTGCTTATTGCCTTATCATTGCAGAGGTACCAAGAGTTTGTGGTCCGATCTTTGATATGGGCCCAATAGTGGCCTGCATTCAATGTTCCAGAGTGATTTATTACCGCTACCAAAGCATACTTTTGGATGAAAGATGCGTCCGAGTCACTAGATATCGGGATATTGAGATAAGGATTAGAAGAGGAAAAACTTTCAACAAATTTATTGTCCTTAACTAGATGTTCTCCATCTCTTGCAAACCTTTTCAGGTGCAAGGTTAAAACTTCGCTACTCCTCGTAATCCTTGTTTCCCTAGTGGTCTCTTGGTGCAGGGAGCATTGTAGGCAAAACCATTTATTTTCATTCTCCAGATTTTCAGAATCTAAAAATATACTAACTGACAATTGTACGCTGGAAGACGGTGACAGTGTTAGGATGTCCTGATTTTCAACAGTAACTGAAGAACAGAGACAGGTGTTACAGCTAACTGACACCGATACTTCTGTCGAGATGTTCTCAGACGCAATTACCGAGAACCCTTTCAATTCATCAAAGACAAGAAGTAACATCTCTGCTACATCTTGCTGAGAATTGTATTGGAAAGTCGTATTTCCAGAAGAGTGTATCTTACGTTCTAGGGCCTTGAAAAAGTTTGAAGGATCAACGGGGGTCAAAGAATGGTTTAGCATGGTCATGTTAAGAGCAATCGCCCTCATAACTGGTGACAAACGGGATGACTCAGAAGTACTCTGTTATAAAATTTGTCTTAGTCAAATCGCGAAGCCAATCTATAGTTTCCCAAAAGATCATCCAGCCAGAAAGGATAAGACACAGCTGCAGTGTGGAGCAGAACATGATTATGCTTCAGAGGTGCTAATCAATTATCTGATATCTGCACCAATCATGGCTTATCCTGACTATAACCACCCGTTTATACTACATACTGATGCATCTAAACAAAGCCATGGTTGTGCGTTGTACTAATGCCAAGAAGGAACTTTACGTGTTATTGGATTCGGATCTCGAACTCTTATAGGCGCAGAAAAGAAGTATCATTCGTCCAAACTTGAATTCTTTGCACTAAAGTGGGCTATTAATCAACACTTCAGAGACTTCTTGTACTATACGAAATTATTTGATGTCCACACTGACAACAATCCGCTGACTTATGTCCTGACATCTGCTAAACGCACCTTATCGATGGAGAAATTCATGAAGAAATGTATGCAGGATTGTGATAAAAATGCGATAAAAGCCATACTTGATGGTGCAGTGAATCAGGAAGAGGAAGGTGAAACAAACTTCACAGAGATGGAAATCAAATTTGTTACAGAACACCCCACAACAATTCCACGATATCCACATCCGATCCCATGAATAGTCAATTGGCTGACATAGCAATCAACTCAATCATTGAGCAAAAAAAGTCTGGAGTGATTGTATAACAGCAGATATTCGTCAAAACCTCCCAGCTGAAGCAAAACCATATCTTAGAGAATTTCAACATTTAGGCGTAAATGAGGGATGGGTTGTTAGTCAGAAATTCTTCATCTGGTTATGTGCAGTTGATTCTACCACAGAAGGTTCACAAGATTGTTTATAGAGAATTGCATGTGAACATGGCACGTGTAGGTCAGGATCGTACTTACCAATAGCGCGTAATATCTAATTTTTCGTGTCCTCAAAATACACGCTAAAAAGTTGTTATTGTCACGTGACCTTGGACATTTAGAACATTCTCTCTGCAGTAGCGATATAAAGATTTCCTTTACAAAGAAACAACATGCCAAAACATTGCTGCTATGGCTTACGCAAAAATGATTCAAGGTATAAAGTAACATATGGCTGGTCTTTTCTTCATCCCATTTCCAAAACCAATCTCTCAGTTAGAAAAATGCAAACGATGGATAAAAGCATGTGGTACGCCCATCGAAAGATTATACGAAAGAAAGGTAACCAAAGACACTTATATTTGCTTAAAGGTATTTTTTTATTTTTTTTGTTTTATAATTCTAATATACAGATATTTCTTGTTTTTTTGGGGGGTACATTAATTTTTACAAAGGGCTCAAGGGGAAATGTATAAAGCTACTGACTGTATATTTTAAATTTTTTTTTAGCATTTTGTGGGTGGAAATGGACCAACAGAAGAATATCCTGATCCTACACCTGCAATTAAGCTTGGATCAACCACTAGTTTAAAACGTTCAAGACCAACACCAACACTTTGTTCTACTCCTAAAATGAAAAAAAGAATAACGAAAAAGCAAGAAAATGATGCAGTTATATCTTTACTTCAATTATCACCACCACCACTTCATCAGTATTCACCACCACAAAATGAAGATGGAGTAGAAGATATGGATATATCTATTGCATCAAATACTACACCTATATTTACTGATGCTTGTACTCAAACAGTTTTATCTTTTGAGTACACAGATTATGAACTTAAGAACAAGAATAATTTAAAAAGATCTTTTATACTCGGTTCTGTCAAAGAGAGTGACAAAACATGTGCTTTTTAGATTGATTATGAGATAAGAAGCCAGCAAGCTGTGATGATGGAACTGGTCTAACGACCCTTGAAGTTAAAATTGTAGAGGTTACACCCTCTAAAGATCAAAACGCAGTGCAAGATCTCCCTTTTTGCAAGGATAATCTGTAGATTCAAGGTAATTGAACCAAAAACCCTCTCTACACAATACAATACGTACAACTAACAGTCGGTACACAAAAACTGACAACATGAAAACAGAAGATAGACATAACAACAACAATACAACAAAGAATTTACTATAAAAATAAATAAATAAATAAATAAATAAATAAATATAAAACTATAAATATGAGCAGACAACCACCCGAGCGCCAGGACTTGTGAACCTGGCAGTAGCTTTCCACATGTGTTACGGGATCCCAACACTCAGCCTTACACGGGTAGTTTTCGCTTTGGACCAGCCATTTGCTACGGACCAGCCGTAGGTCAGGACCAGCCTGAAGACAGTGGAGTAATCTACGTGGATGTAAAGTCACGGAAACAAGAAAGATAGAAATGAAAACCCCTTATATAGCTTCTTCCTAACATCAGGTATAGCAGGATCGTTAACCCTGTAGACTAAGTGAGCCAACTTAGCCTCCCTACAGAACTGGCGTTATAAGTGGGGTCGTTACACCCAAAGACAAGGCAATTGCCAAGCCCCCTTGCTAAGCTTCTTATAATTGCTTTCTAGGAAAGCGGCGAGTGAGCGAACTCGTGAATAACGGTAAACTGTATCTAAAACACACAGCAGGGGTAATTTCAAACCGCTAGGAAAAAGAGATCCCTCCCCCTTTTGATATAATGTACTCCCGTTTTAGTGCGAATTCACACTATTTAAATTTTGACAAAAAATAACACATACACTGTGGAGTTATCTAGATCAGATGGCTTGACACTACTCACTGTACCTATCATCACATTTTAACCATGTATTAACACCCTGATCTCTTATGTAAGCCCAATAGTGACCAGCCGCCAGTGTGTCTGAATGATTAATAGTGGCGGTTAATTTATATTGGTTTGTGAATGATATATCCTCCGCAGGATGGGAATAAACTTTTAGGGTGTCGTGACCTTGGGCGAGGCAAGAAACAAATTTATTATTTTTCACAGATCTTCCTTGGATACAGTTAAACCTTTTCAGTTGGATGATCAGTATATCTCCACACTGGGTGAAGACAGTTTCCCGGGTACTGTCTTGAAGGGAAGAGCACTGTGGGCAGATCCATCTGTCATTTCCAGACATATATTCTGGTTGCAAAAAAGCTTTAATGGAGCCTGTTATGTTGTTTGAAACAGGGAGTGGCAGAATGGACATACTTTCCTCCCTACTGGAAGACAAGAGGCATGAATTACAAGATATTGTTGTGGTTAATTTGTTGGTAATAATATTGTTAGCGATAACTGATGGCCCTGTCAACACGTTTAATACATGAGGTAGAATCTCAGGAACATCCTGCTGTGTGTTAATATTGTATGGGTTGTTCCTAGCATTGGACATCTTACGTTGTAACGCTCGGAGAAGGGTCTACAACTGAGGTGGATTTAGACAACAGAGGCATAGTCAGCAAGACGGACTTGGCCAGGGGGGAAACAAAAGAGGACTCCGATGCACTTTGTGACCAAAGTGCAGGAGTTACAGATAATGCTTGCAGGATAGAATTAGCATAGCATGTATTCCCTTTATTAATCAGACCAGCATGAGTTGGATTTGCTGGAGTGCTGTTGGTAGGCGGTTCTGGGTCCGGGTGTGAGTGACTTTTATCCACAGTTGGCCTTCGTTGTTGATGCTGTTGCTGCGGGCTTGTAACCTTTGGCAATAGAGAGGTAGGCACAGATGTTGAGCCTGGCGCAAGATTGCAGCTGCCTTGGTTCCACGTAATTGAGTTCCTGGCTAGCTAAATGCAGAAGGATGCTTTCATACAAATTTCCGGACGGCTTGGAAAGCGTCTTTGTTTGGGAAACCCAACCTTTTTAAACAAATTGCAACTGACTGAGAGCAATATCCACGTGCACCACTTCGATCGCGAACAGATTTACTTGCCATCCATTACGCTTATGATATTTATCAAAGGGATGTATTTAGAGAGCTTTTTGGAGTGCCAGGTTTCCATGTTTTCCTCACAAGGGCAAGTAAGTTCAATTAAAATAACACGTTTGCTGTTGTTGGAATACAGGACAAGATCTGGTCTAAGAGATGTTATGGCAATATGACCAGGGAATACCAAAGTTAAGCCTTTTATATTTAATATTTACCTGGATATTACCACTTTCAAAGAAATCGAAACTATGGATGGGAAATAAAAGACATTCAAAGTCAACCTACTTTAAAGGAAGAAACTTTCGCTGGAAGAAAGTTTCGCGGTTTCGCGGGTTTTAGGGCCTTTCCGCGAAAGTTTCTTCCGCGAAAATTTTCTAAAACGTGTTGTCCGCGAAAGTTTTTTCCCGCAAATTTTTCTAAAACGTGTTGTCCGCGAAAGTTTTTTCCCGCGAATTTTTTTGTAAGTTTAGTTCCCAGTGAAGGCTTTATTTGTTAATTGTATTTAATTGTATTTAACTACTCAGTAAAAGCAAAAAACAAGTATCGTTGTCTTAATTTTTTTTTTGTTAATTAGCTGAGTTTATAGAAATGGCGTTGAGAAAAGGCTAAGAAACTATAACAAAGGTGATAAAGAAGCAGAACTATAATTTTTGGAATTTTTGTCAACGAGAAAATAATTTTCATTCAAAAGACTGATGAAATTTCGGAATGGTATGTAACAAATAAAAACAAATAACTCTTGAATCTATTCCTGCTCTTTTCAGTTCAAAAGATAATGTCAATAATCAATGAATATAACAAAGTGTTTATGCTTCCCCGTCTAACTCGTCCAAAACACTAAAAATGTTTCTATTGACTTTGTCTGCTGATTGCTAGTAATCCTCATCGTCGTCAGAATCTTCTTCACGAGAGTAGCCGATCGTTTTTGTTTCAGGCGTAAGGTTACAGATTGCAGTGAAATCATCAGCAACTACAAGATTCGTTTCTACCATAGGCGCTAAGTCATCCAATGGATCGAATGAGGGGAGCTGACTAAGACCTAAACGGATAGCATCCGTTATACTTGCAGACAACCATCCGCTTTCAATAACATCTTTCTCTGTGCTGGAAGTCATGTGGTTGTAAAAATTGGTGATCCACTCGGCGTGTAATGGCTTCAGCAGAGACAACGGTAACTTAACGCCGATTTCGTCAATTAGAACTCCTTTATCCAATTCTTCAATTACTTTCTTTGTGTACCAGTCGTTGAACTTATTGAACATGTACCGTTTGGCGGATCCATTCACAGCAAGGTCTAAGGGCTGGTAATATTTGGTCATGTTTGGGGGGACGTTGGTCAGGAGAATATTGTTTTCACTGAGCAGATTCAGGATGTCACTCATCATCTGACCAGTAAAGACGTCCATGATAACTAAAGCTCGTTGATCAGCTGCCATATCATGGGACAAGCGCTTGGACTCGATGTAGGGAATAATTATATCGTTGAAGAACTTCAATGATTCCTGGGTGTTGGAATGTTTTTCGTTGACGCTTAGCGAAAAACATCATTCAGGGAATTTGTACCGTGGGAGGCTCTGTTGCGTTTTCCCTCCATAAATCAGCTGCATTGGGGGAAATTCACCAGACAAAGTAACTGCAAACGTAGCTGTTACGGTTCTTTTGTCGTTGCAACCAGCTATTGTTACATTTGAGCTGCCTTTTGCCGCCATGGTAAACTTTCTGCCTGGCATTACTTTAGATGGCGTTTGATCCAAATTAATGATCAGCGATTCGGGAATCTTAAACCTCTCAACCTTTGATACAATGTCATAATGAAACTCGATTTCTCTTCGTGCCTTTTCTGGAATTTCAACTTTGGCTGTGCTCTTCCTTTGTGTATAGCCCATTCGTATAAATAGACTTTTGGCCCAGGCAGAGTTATCTATATCGATATTGCCCACAACATTCGGAAACTTCGCTAAAAGAGCTTTTGCTGCAGAAGTAGCACTAGCCCTTGAAATAACAGGTCCTCTATTACTTGCTGCAAGAATTTTGCACTATTGAGTCAAGGCTACCTAGTATAAGTGGTCGCCCTGTTTTTGTTGTAATCTTGACAGTGATTTACTTGGAGCTGTTTTGTTAGATTCCTAATTTTTGTTAGTTCCTTTTTTCAAATTGTCTTCGACTCCTTTTCGAAACGTGCGAGCAGTGCTCTTATTCAACCTTTTTTTCTTTTGGCACGAAGAAAAGGTAAGAAAAAAAGAATACCCATTCATGTTATTTATATCATAAAATCATCTTCATCTTAGAGGCTTAAAAAAAGAGATTAAGAGTAACAAAGCACGTAGTGCGATGACAAAACTTGTCTTTAGACGAGGTCAGTAATTTGACAATAATATTTAAAAATGACCTGAATAGTCATTCCCCTTATTTCAAGGTGTCTCTGATACACATGTTACGAATTTTTCCTCCTTGGACTACACAAATAAAGCTATATGACAAAGAGAAAGAAAACAAAAAAACGGCGATTAAACTAGGCAATTCAAAACGAATTAAATAAACATACATGGAATAAGTAAAACTTATCATAAAATTGGCTATCCTGAAACGGATAAATTATTTAAAAATCCTAAACGAATGAAAGGGTAAATCATGCAGCCAACGATCTGTGTGCCAGTACTTGTGACCCTGGCAGTAGCCTTACACGTGTTACAGGGCCCCAACACTCAGCGTTACACAGATCATTGCTGTGTTTTCCAAAGGACCGGCCTGGAAGGTGACTGGGGTGATATGGGTGGGTGTCAAACCACCAAGACAACACAAGTTAGTGTTTGCCCCCTTGCAATGCTTCTTATGACAGACTTTGGTCAGCAGGGTAGTCGAACCTGAAAGTTCAGTGAGCAAACTTGAACCTCCCTACTGGACTGGGGTAATAAGTGGGGTCGTCACACCCAAAGAAAAGACAAAATATCTAACCCCCTTGCTGTTTGGTTACAATTTGTTACCTACGGATGTAAAAAAGGACGTAGACCTGGCAACTATTCAGAGATTATGGCTGAATTTTTTGGACCAATCTATCATTGTATTGTAACCAGTCCTTAGATTTTTGGTCATATACGTTTGCCCAGTAATATCCAGATTTTATGGTACCTGAATGGTTTATGGTCACAACTAGAGAAAACTTGCTGCTTAAGGAGATGTCATTATCCGAGCAAATCTGAACATTTAAAGGGTTTTCGCTTTCGGAAAAGCAATTGACCGAACAGGGGTCTTTGACAAAAGTGTTTTGGGCAGCAGAAAATCCACGGAGCTGCACAATCAGCACTGACCCGCAGGGACTGATAGAAGGTTTCTTTTGTGCTTTCCCGGTGTGTATTACACTGTGGGCAAAGCCATTTATTTTCCCCTGATAGTGACTCGGGTTTAAGAAATTGGGCGAGTCCGCAGTATGTTAGATCTATAGCTTGCATTTAACCCTTTTTGTATGTAATATACCTTTAAATCTTTAAAGAATGGTTAGTTCCTCTGCGTTTGGATATACCAATCGATCAGAGAAGTGTACAGCAGTCAAAAATGTGTAGAATCATGTGCTTTTGACGAACTGTTTGGAAGATACAAAGGTTTAGAAATTACCCCTGCTAAGTACAAAAAAAAATTTCGTAAGAAATTTGTAAACCCTTTCTCTTCATCCTATAGATCTTGAAACGCTCATGAAGAAAATACATGCGATCATTCGCTTTTGACGAATGGTTAAAGAAATACAAAGGTTTAAAAACTTTTGCTGACGTCAGCAAAATCCCACTGCAGAGGACAAAAAAATTTTCTTTAGAAATTTGTGACCTGTTGCCTTCATATTATAGATCTCGAAACGCTGATTAAAATAATATACAGAATCATGTGCTTTTGACAAGCGGTTAAGGAAATATATGGAATTTAAAATTTTGCTGACGTCAGCAAAGTCCTTTTCCCAAAAGAAGTTGAAAATTCCTATACCTGTTACCTTCATCGTATAGATCTCGAAACGGTGATCAAGAAAATGTATAGGATCATGTACTTTTGACAAACTGTTGCAGAAATATCGTGGTTTAAAGAATTTTCGATGACGTCATCAACTCGTCCATTGCGAAACGGATTTGGGGCTTGGACTCAGCTTTAGGAAAGTTTCCCAATTTGGTCCCAGCTGGTCCCTAGTTGCCCCACGCAGGAGATGACGTCAGTTATTTCCAGCCGATTCCATGTTATTAAGGCTTAAACTTAAAAGTGCACTGCAATGGCTTCACCATACTTTCCTTTGACGTTACTATTGCTTTTACGTCAAAGCTTGGTAAATTACGGAAGAATTTCATAGGCGATAGAATATAATCCACTTTGCACGCGGAAGCTCTGTATTATTATATTAGATCTCACAGGTACAAAGTGTTAAATATATTAAAATGCTAAAATATTGCATTGTTTTATCTGTTTATTTTAGTTTGCAACTATAAAGGAACTTCGGAGCACCTCTTCCGTTGTAACTCCAGTTAAGAGTCTTGATGATCCTGTCAGACAATATAAAGAACATACACTGGAGACAAACATTATTTTCAAATGTACTAATTAATTTCTTTCAATTCTATTATTTAGATTTTTTTTATTTTAGAGTATTTTTATGTGTAAAGTTTTTTATCTTTGTAGGGTTAGGTTATAGCTTTTTAGTATCATATAAATATAGATATATTTCAACTAGAAAACGTTTATTGAGTAAGACGTTAACTTATCTTTAAGAACATATATATTATATAAGTATTTATAAGTAAATATAAATTAAAGTAAAAAAATCTCAAATATGTGTTGGAGTTACCTTTTAGCTGATGGTAATATTTTGTGGCAAAAGAAATCTAGATACGGCATGTTTACATGAGATTGATTTTTGACAAATAACAAATACCACAATAAACAGTGACACTTTTCACATGGTATTTCATTTCTGGAGTGGCCCGTATTTATGAATTTAGAGCATGCTTTCTCATAAAAACATTTTTTTTTAATGTTCACTTCCGTTAATTGAACCAAAGTAAAATCCCCTCAATATTTCAGAAAGTGATATAGATTCTGATGTAAATAAATTAGTCTAAGAGACACATTATGGATATGCCTAGCCCTTCATTAGCTTGACTATGACTTTGATTTATAGTTTTATTACGTATTTTTCCACGCGTGTCAATGTATATATTTTCAAAGTCTTTTGTTTAAGAAATTGTAATATTTTGGAAACAATTACTTGAATATTTGTTTATGTTGACTAGGACTGTCTTCAAGTGTATATCGTTTAGTTTCTGCACTGTAAGTGTTACAATACTTCCCATGCTTGTTTTATACCAGTTGTTTCTGTGTTAAACGAAGGAGAAAAATTGTGTTTTAATAAACTTGATAAGTAATTTGTACATGTTTAATGTACCTTCTGTAATTGTCTGGGTCTGTAGCGAGTGAATTAGTGATTTGCGAATATTTTTTATAAAACGATTTGCCAAGAATGTCTCTTAATTTGCAAATTCTCTAGTTCGAACTATTGCACTGTTTGTCATTCATAAAGTTTATGTTTTATTCAGAAAATTTTAGTGATTTGTGATTCCATAAAGAAGAGAATTTGTAGAATGGCTACGTGCCACCGTGTTCCCTATGAAAATGAAGCGTGTACATTGTGTAGCTTCGTAACAAGTCCAATTTCAAAATGGCGGATTCGCAGTGTGGAATTTTTACAAGTTCAAAATGCCATAAAATAAAATGCGTGACCCCTTCCATAACAATATCGTTAGGGGACATGGCGCCTCGTCCTGAAAATTTGAACTGGAACGGCATTTGTTATCTTGAGTTATCTACTGCAAACCGCGGAAAAAGTAGAACGGAGATAACGCAATTTTAAGCTTCTTTCTTCATATTATAGACAGTTTCCCTCTGCATACGATTCGCTCTCCAGAGCACCTAAACTCTAAGATCCTTAATTCTAAGTGAGTCGTTCTCTCTCACGAGTGGACTCCCACGAGTTCAGTTTTCAGCCTGATTCAATTGCGTTGATGATCGTCCTCGACTAATTGTGTGTGTTCTAACATGGATTTGTCCCAATTCCAAAGATTCTCAGTCACATTGGAAGACATGTCACAAGGTGTTACGAAAAAATAAAAGAATAAAACTCCTATACGGTTACGCCTATTCCTCTTTTTTGTCTAATTCCAAAGGCCTGTGTTGGAAGCTGATTTTTGATACGAAGAAAGGTTGTGTTCAATGCACCATATTCCTTGAGCGGGAAGCGAGAAACATGGATCGCTGGCCATCTTTTCTTTCCACATTTCATCGTATAAAAATGACTTCAACGCGTTTTGAAGTCAACTTCTTTCGCAAACCTCCACAAGCTTCATTATGAGAGATATGGCACAGAAAAGCAGAGAATGCGGTGGATCGCTTATGTATCACAAATTCATGCAAGCTTATACGTCGATCCATGCTTCTAATGATGAGGCTTGTCGTGGTTTGGGAACAATGTTGACTTCAAAACACGAAATATTAAGATTTCAGCCCATTTGTGTTGTCGTAGGGGAGGTTGAAAGGCCTGTGTTGAAAGCTGATTTCTGAAAACTGAACTCGTGAGAGAGAACGACTCAATTAAGACTTGTATGCAGGGAAACTGTCTATAATATGAAGAAAGAAGCTTAAAATTGCGTTATCTCCGTTCTACTTTGCCTATGTTGGCTGGGAACGAGTTTTATTCTTTTATTATCTCGTACCACCTTGTTACATGTTTTCCAATGTGACTTAGAAACTTTGGAATTTGTCCAAAGAAATCTGGTCTTTCCTTTTATCCAAACAGATGATGATTACAGATATAGGCTATCCACTGAAATCTGAAAAATATGCTCACAGCTAAAGAGAGTTTTTTGATGCAATACGGATGAGATATCGATGGGATTTGAAGTTCTTACCAACAAAATCCATGCCTACTTTTCAAAAAATAAAATGCGTGACCCCTTCCATTTCCACAGGGAATCCATGTTTCTCATGATGAGGCTTGTCGCGGTTTGGGAAGGAAGTTGTGACACAAAAGTGGAGGTTGACAGAGCTGCATTGGAAGCTCATTTGTATACCAGGAAATGTTGAAAGAAAAGATGGCCGGTGATCCATATTTCTCGTGATGAGGCTTGTCGTGGTTTGGGAACGAAGTTGACTTCAAAACACGAAATACTAAAAGTAAAGATTTCAGCCGATTTGGGTTGTCGTAGGGGAGGTTGACTATAATTATATAACTATAATTTCATTCATTTGTAAATGCAAGTTCGAAATACTACCGCGGAAAAAGTAGAACGGAGATAACGCAATTTTAAGCTTCTTTCTTCATATTATAGACAGTTTCCCTTCATACGATTCGCTCTCCAAAGCACCTAAGCCCTAAGATCTTAAGTCTTAAGTCTAAGTGAGTCGTTCTCTCTCACGAGTGAACTCTCACGAGTTCAGTTTTCAGAAATCAGCTTTCAACACAGGCCTTTCAACCTCCCCTACGACAGCACAAATGGGCTGAAATCGTGATAACATTATGTGCTTGTCTGTACCGACAGTTTTGTAAATGTACATTGCTTCATTTCGCGCAAGGTGGGTAAATTACGTTTTGAAGTCAGCTTCGTTCTTTTCTTTCAACCTTTCTTCGTATCAAGAATCAGCTTTCAACACAGGCCTTTCAACCTTCCCTGCGGCAACCCAAATGGGCTGAAATCTCAATATTTCGTGTTTTGAAGTCAACTTCGGTCCCAAACCACGATTAGCATCATCATGAGAAACATGGATTCCCTGTGGAAATGCACTATCAACACGAGCTACAAGAACCAGAATTGACTGAACATCTTTCGTTCGGCCATTTCAGGTGTTGAGTCTATGTCCTCCCAAACGATCACATATCTCATATCTCGCTATATATCACATATCGAAGCTTGTCGTGGCTTCGGAACGAAGTTGAGTTCAACACACAAAGTGTTAACAATAAAAGTGTCGGCCCACAAGTTGACTTCAAAACACGAAATATTGAAGTAAAGACTTCAGCCAATTTCTCACAGTGCAGGTGGAAAGGCCAGCGTTGGAAAGGTCATGATGAGAAACATGGATTCCCTGTGGAAATCCACTATCAACGCGAGCGACAAGAACAAAAATTGACTGAACATCTTTCGTTCGGCCATTTCAGGTGTTGAAGTCTATGTCATCATGAGAAACATGGATCGCCCGGCATCTTTTCTTTCAACCTTTCTTCGTATAAGTTAAATAAGTTATTTTTATTCGATGAAATGTAGAAAGAAAAGATGGCCAGCGATCCATGTTTCTCGCTTCCCGCTGCAAATATGGTGGATTGAACACAACCTTTCTTCGTATAAAAAATCAGCTTCCAACACAGGCCTTCGGAATTAGACAAGAAAGAGCAAAGGCGTAACCGTATAGGAGTTTTCATTCTTTTATTTTCACGTACCATCTTGTGACATGTCTTCCAATGTGACTGAGAACCTTTGGAATTAGACAAAAGGGACAAAAGGCGTAACCGTATAGGTCCCCCCCCCCTTACTCCTGTTGTAGGGCATTTACTGCTATATCATTGAACACAAAAAGTAGGAAGCACAACCACGATAACAGTTCTTCGCGTCAGATCCATCAAGGTGTTAACGAGGTGTGCCTATGTAGGCTGGGAACGAGTTTTATTCTTTTATTATCTCGTACCTTGGAAATTGTCCAAAGAAATCTGGTCTTTCCTTTTGTCCAAACAGATGATGATTACTGCGAGTGAATGTATACAACTCAACAAAATAACCCCAAAATATGTCCTCATCATGATCGCCCGGCATCTTTTTTTTCAACCTTTCTTCGTATCAGAAATCAGCTTTTAACACAGGCCTTTCATCCCCCCCCCCCCCTCTACGACAACCCAAATGGGCTGAAATCTTAATATTTCGTGTAGTGAAGTCAACTTCCTTCCCAAACCGCGACAAGCCTCATCATGAGAAGCCTATGGGTCGCCCGGCATCTTTTCTTTCAACCTTCCTTCGTATCAAAAATCAGCTTTCAACACAGGCCTTTTATCTGTGTATTTTCTTGTCAAAAAAAAGGAAAGGCGTAAGCGTATAGGAGTTTCATTCTTCTATTTTCTCGTAACATCTTGTGACATGTCTTCCAATGTGCCTGAGAACCTTCTGGATTAGACAAAAGGGACAAAAGGCGTAACCGTATAGCCCCCCCCCCCCCTCACTCCTGTTGTAGGGCATCTACTGCTATATTATTAAACACAAAAAGTAGGAAGCACAACCACGATAACAGTTCTTCAAAGAGTTTCATTCTTTTCTTTTCTCGTACCACCTTGTGACATGTCTTCCAATGTGACTGAGAACCTTTGGAATTAGACAAAAGGGACAAAAGGCGTAACTGTATAGGTCCCCCCTTACTCCTGTTGTAGGGCATCTACTGCTATATCATTGAACACAAAAAGTAGGAAGCACAACCACGATAACAGTTCTTCGCGTCAGATCCATTCAAGGCTTTTTTAATGACAAAGAGGTGTGCCTATATAGGCAAGTATTGCTTATATACAGTAGTGAAGATATAGGCAAGTATTGCTTATATACAATAGTGAAGATAAACAGTATGCATGTCTTCCAATGTGACTGAGAACCTTCGGAATTGTTGACGAGTCATGGATATCTGCATAGTTAACTTCACACGATACATCGGATTCTACCCTAGGTGTATTCAACAGATTATCAAAATGATTGCGACAACCCAAATGGGCTGACACCTTTATTGTTAATGCTTCGTGTTTTTAGGTCAACTTCGTTGTCAAACCACGACAAGCTTCATTACTTCAAAACACGAATTATTAAGATTTCAGCCCATTTGGGTTGACGTAGGGGAGGTTGAATGGCCTGTGTTGAAAGCTGATTTCTGAAAACTGGAGTTTTGGGTTGTCGCAATCGTTTTGATAATCTGTTGAATACACCTAGGGTAGAATCCGATGTATCGTGTGAAGTTAACTATGCAGACGTCCATGACTCGTCAACAACAGTGAGCGAAAATGATGTTTCTATCGTAATCAAAAAATCCATTCTGGAAAATTAGCCGACCAGTATGGTGTAACCGCGGAACATTTCAAATCTATCTTCAATAACTGTTTCATCAAATGGCTTAAAGATTTCTTCACTTTTCTGGGGGTGGGACCTATACGGTTACGCCTTACCTCGCTTTTGTCTAATTCCAAAGTTTCTCAGTCACATTGGAAAACATGTAACAAGGTGGTACGAGATAATAAAAGAATAAAACTCGTTCCCAGCCTACATAGGCACACCTCTTTAAAACCTTGAATGGATCTGACGCGAAGAACTGTTATCGTGGTGTGCTTCCTACTTTTTGTGTTCAATGATATAACGGTGGGACCTATACAGTTACGCCTTTCCTCCTCTTTTTTGTCTAACTCCAAAGGCCTGAGGCCTGAGGCACCATATTCATC
The DNA here is from genome assembly GCA_030067915.1 of Hydractinia echinata. Classification (NCBI taxonomy): domain Eukaryota; kingdom Metazoa; phylum Cnidaria; class Hydrozoa; order Anthoathecata; family Hydractiniidae; genus Hydractinia; species Hydractinia echinata. Next base: position 1,584,331 of record JASGCC010000006.1, read on the forward strand.
CAGAGACATTGTAAGACGCAATGTAAGAGCGAAAACCAATGAGAGAGCAGTAAAGGCAATGACGTAATGGCGAATTTTGTTCACGCGAACGAATTCGCCGAAGTGGGACCATGTTCATACGTTGCGGATAGCTATCGTTCCGGAATGAAAACGTTCCGGTTCTTTCCTGTCCACACGTAATGTGCCGTTTCGGAATGATGTGTTCCCACTGAAAATCATTTCGTCTCATTAACACCATGCCAGTCATAGTAATTTCATTTTTTTTGTCAAAATGACGAATATGTTCGAATCAGTGTGGGAATGAGACGGAAAATGTTCGAGTCTGCGTGATTTTGTGTAAAAATATGGAATGAGCGTGCCGTTTTTTCAACTGAGTTAATTTAAAGCATAAATGAGTATGAAAATAAAGTGTTGTAAATTTGCGAGCAAAACACCGATTTTTGTGCACACGAGCACAAATCCGGCAGAAAATGTTCGAATCTGTATGATTTTGTGTGATAAGATGGAATGGGCGTGCCCTTTTTTCAACTGAGTTAATTTAAAGCATAAAATAGGATGAAAATGAAGTGTTGTAAATTTGAGAGCAAAACACCGATTTTAGTGCACACGTACACAAATCCGGCAGTAATTGTTCGAATCTGTATGATCTTGTGTAAATAGATAGAATGGGCGTGCCCTTTTTTCAACTGAGTTAATTTGAAGCATAAATGAGTATGAAGATGTGAATTTGCGAGCAAAACACTGATTTGTGTGCACATGCGACCAAATCCGGCAGAAAACGAGTTGATTGATAATCTGGCAGAAAATGTTCGAATCTGTATGATTTTGTGTAAATAGATAGAATGGGCGTGAGTTAATTTAAAGCATAAATGAGTATGAAAATGCGTATTTGCGAGCAAAACACCAATAAGTGCACACATGCGAGCAAGTATTGAGATGTCTAAGTTCATTTCAATGCTGCGAACCAATACAGAGAGCCATTCATACAAAATCCAGCTTTTTTAAGTCTGAAGGTCCTTATGGATAGGTTTTTTCAAACATATTAGAGGTACAGATTACCCCACACTAGACAGTATGGAAGCCATCTCCGTATTTAACTTTGCACGGAACGATTTCCCAAAAAGGGAAGAAGAGTGACGTAACAAGTGGAACGAACTGTCAATATATAAGCTGTAATTGCTTATATGTTCATGACAAATAAGCAATATAAAATTGTAAATAAATTTTAATTGAGGTTTGAGAACGAGGTTTGAGATCAAGCTGAATAGTAAGGATATCTGCCGATTTAGGTTGTCGCAGTGAAGGTTGACATCATTAAATTAGACCCTAATGTGACGTGTAATGTAATATAACGTCATTAAATAACGGCCTTACTTTTCAACAACAGTGGCGCCGGACGAAAGATATGTTACCATCCCGCGTTATTGAACAAGCTTGTCGACGATTTAAAACGATTAAGAAAAACATTCAGGAATATGTGGAAATAGGAGAGAATCGAAGCATAGGCCCCATAAAAACGGATGTGCAATAGAAGTTATTGCTCATGGGCTTGTCCGAGCGATATATTGCGACGGGAGTTGCAAAAGTGCGGTGAAAAGGTGCGAGAAGAAGTAAATAACAGGTACAGTCTAAGCATTAATATTGCCGGTTTAACTTACCTATAAATCAATGTAGTTGGAAAGGGCATGCTTCGTTCAATGCTTTTTGCACAGATTTTATACCGACTTGAACATTTTCGTCCTCATGATAAATTCAATCCTAGTTTATGATTTGGTGGAGAATATATTAAGATAGGGGTGCTGGTAAATGCTAAGGGAGAGAATATGCCGCTACTTACAAGCTTACAAGTTTACCTGCCACGCCCCTTTTGAAACAGCAGACTACAGAACTTATCTTACTCCCTTCCCAACTTCCATCACACATTGTAAATAATTATGACCGCCAGTATCACCTTTTTTCTCGTAGTACACGGTCAGCGCACCCTGTGCCAGTTCAGCACGAACATCACGTTGAAGAACAATTTATAGTTGAGTAAGTACAGCACATCAATATATTTTTTTTTTTGCTTAATCTCAACTTATTGAAATGACGGCCGGTATATTGAAAATCTTATCCTGTATATATATTCATTAAATATCTTTTTTCTTGTAGTGCACGACCAGCGCACCCTGTGCCAGTTCAGCAAGATTATCACGTTGAAGAACATTCTATAGTGGAGTAAGTACAGCACACCAATCTTTCTTTTTTGCTTAATCTCAACTTACTGAAATATGACGGCCAGTATCACCTTTCTTCTTTCACGTTGAAGAACAATTTATAGTTGAGTAAATACAACACATCAGTCTTTTTTTTTGCTTAATCTCAAGGTACAGTCTAGGCATTAACATTGCTGATTCAACTTACATTTAAATTAGTTTAGTTGGAAAGGGTATTTCAATGCTTTTTAAATATGTCAAACTCGTGCGATTGAAATGAATGTGTTGGTTCCACAAGCGTTTGGAAACTGCATTCCCACATAAAGGCCGAAAACTGAACTCGTGGGAGTCCACTTGTCGGTTAGATCCGGATTATCAATTTTTTTCATCCGGTATCCCTTTGTGTTCTTGCATGCCACATCGCGATCAGCCCACATTTTTGATATCAACTCCTGCAAATCGAGTGTTTGCTGGGTAAGTCCAGCTTATAAAGTCTTTTTGCTTATTGTTAGTAAGTATCACTTTGTTTTCTTGCAGGCTCAGGAGAAAAGAAAAAGTTTTGCTGAGTACGACTAGCTTGTCAAACCTTTTTACTGCAATTATCGGCCTTTATCATTCTTAGTTGGTTGTGATAATCAGCCAGGTGTCCTCTTGTTTTCTTGCAGGCCACATCAACCCACATTTTTGACATCAACCTTCGCAAATCAAGAGTTTGCTGGGTAAGTCCGACTTGTCAAACCTTTTTGCTTATTGTATCATTACAGTATCATTCTTTGTTAATTGAATAATCAGTCAGTATCCCATTGCTTTCTTGCAGGCCACATGGCGATGCACCCACATTTTTGACATCAGCGCCCGCAAATCAAGAATTTGCTAGGTAAGTCCGGCTTATCAAACCTTTTTGCTGCAATTATCGCCCAGTTTCACCTCGTTTTCTTGCACGCTACATCCCGGTCCGGCCCTGCAACAAGTATTGCATACCACAATCTTCTGCTTATATTTTACTTACGGTTGTCGCCATTTCCTGGCGCTGCTAACCCTGATTGATTCTAGAATGGGCAAATACATGGTTAATTTCTTCCAATTCATTGGCTAAACATTTAATAAATTCAACGTCCCGACAATTCGTCTTCTTCATCGTAGTTCTTCACCAATAAATGGCACGCCAAAATGACATCAATTTAAATTAGAAACATTACCTAAAAATCTTGGAATTAAACTTATTTTACACTGTTTTTTGCTTCATTTTAGGCCGCAGCTGAGAAAATCAACCAGGCATCGAATAAGGCCACAGAACTTCACGTAAGTACATCGTAGTTCGTTTCTTTATCTGAGGTAGTTGGGCATCTCAAATGTACCTAGGAATCTGTAACTTGTAATTTGAAAATTTTCATTTTTGTTTTAGGCCCACCCCCAGCTTGGTTGATATTGTGTAGGTGATTGTTTCTTTTCGGTTCCTGCTTCGATTTCATTGATCACTACCAACTAATTTTTTTTCATATTCTTTACAATAGGAAGAATCAGGCGAGAAAATACACAGAAACACCTCCTGCTCCTAAGCGAATAAGAAGAAGTCCTGTTAAGTTCACACCTTCGTAGATTGTAAAATATAACGTGAAACTTACAGTATTGTTACAGTATTTTGTTTACCTGTTTACACCCCAGCGTTTGCTGCTATATGGACTATACCTTCACTATTGTATCTAACCAATATTTGCCTATTGTATATAAGCAATATTTGCCTATATCTTTAATATTTGACTATATGTTCAGAATTGTATATAGGCAATATTTGCCTATATCTACACTATTGTATATAAGGAATATTTGCCTATATCTTCACTATTATATATACTGTTATTTCCACTGTGCAGATACCACACTCATTTGCCGGTGATGTGTTTGTGAATAATAAGTCGTGGAAGTGTTTGGTGAATAACATGGACCGGCTGCCATCTTTTGAAGTCAACTTCAAAGTTAACTACAACAGGAGTGGGGTTGGGACCTATACGGTTACGCCTTTCCTCCCTAAATTACGTTTTGAAGTCAGCTTCGTTCTCAAACCACTACAAGCCTCATCATGAGAAAATGTTCGAATCTGTATGATTTTGTGTGAAAAGATGGAATGGGCGTGCCCTTTTTTCAACTGAGTTAATTTAAAGCATAAAATAGGATGAAAATGAAGTGTTGTAAATTTGAGAGCAAAACACCGATTTTTGTGCACACGTACACAAATCCGGCAGAAATTGTTCGAATCTGTATGATCTTGTGAAAATAGATAGAATGGGCGTGCCCTTTTTTCAACTGAGTTAATTTGAAGCATAAATGAGTATGAAGATGTGAATTTGCGAGCAAAACACTGATTTGTGTGCACATGCGACCAAATCCGGCAGAAAACGAGTTGATTGATAATCTGGGAGAAAATGTTCGAATCTGTATGATTTTGTGTAAATAGATAGAATGGGCGTGAGTTAATTTAAAGCATAAATGAGTATGAAAATGCGTATTTGCGAGCAAAACACCAATAAGTGCACACATGCGAGCAAGTATTGAGATGTCTAAGTTCATTTCAATGCTGCGAACCAATACAGAGAGCCATTCATACAAAATCCAGCTTTTTTAAGTCTGAAGGTCAAGTTTTAGTCTAAAGGTCCTTATGGATAGGTTTTTTCAAACATATTAGAGGTACAGATTACCCCACACTAGACAGTATGGAAGCCATCTCCGTATTTAACTTTGCACGGAACGATTTCCCAAAAAGGGAAGAAGAGTGACGTAACAAGTGGAACGAACTGTCAATATATAAGCTGTAATTGCTTATATGTTCATGACAAATAAGCAATATAAAATTGTAAATAAATTTTAATTGAGGTTTGAGAACAAGGTTTGAGATCAAGCTGAATAGTAAGGATATCTGCCGATTTAGGTTGTCGCAGTGAAGGTTGACATCATTAAATTAGACCCTAATGTGACGTGTAATGTAATATAACGTCATTAAATAACGGCCTCACTTTTCAACAACAGTGGCGCCGGACGAAAGATATGTTACCATCCCGCGTTATTGAACAAGCTTGTCGACGATTTAAAACGATTAAGAAAAACATTCAGGAATATGTGGAAATAGGAGAGAATCGAAGCATAGGGCTTATTCACGTTAGGCCCCATAAAAACGGATGTGCAATAGAAGTTATTGCTCATGGACAAGCAAGCGATATATTGCGACGGGAGTTGCAAAAGTGCGGTGAAAAGGTGCGAGAAGAAGTAAATAACAGGTACAGTCTAAGCATTAATATTGCCGGTTTAACTTACCTATAAATCAATGTAGTTGGAAAGGGCATGCTTTGTTCAATGCTTTTTGCACAGATTTTATACCGACTTGAACATTTTCGTCCTCATGATAAATTCAATGCTAGTTTATGATTTGGTGGAGAATATATTAAGATAAGGGTGCTGGTAAAAGCTAAGGGAGAGAATATGCCGCTACTTACAAGCTTACAAGTTTACCTGCCACGCCCCTTTTGAAACAGCAGACTACAGAACTTATCTTACTCCCTTCCCAACTTCCATCACACATTGTGAATAATTATGACCGCCAGTATCACCTTTTTTCTCGAAGTACACGGTCAGCGCACCCTGTGCCAGTTCAGCACGAACATCACGTTGAAGAACAATTTATAGTTGAGTAAGTACAGCACATCAATATTTATTTTTTTTTGCTTAATCTCAACTTATTGAAATGACGGCCGGTATATTGAAAATCTTATCCTGTATATATATTCATTAAATATCTTTTTTCTTGTAGTGCACGGCCAGCGCACCCTGTGCCAGTTCAGCAAGATTATCACGTTGAAGAACATTCTATAGTGGAGTAAGTACAGCACACCAATCTTTCTTTTTTGCTTAATCTCAACTTACTGAAATATGACGGCCAGTATCACCTTTCTTCTTTCACGTTGAAGAACAATTTATAGTTGAGTAAATACAACACATCAGTCTTTTTTTTTGCTTAATCTCAAGGTACAGTCTAGGCATTAACATTGCTGATTCAACTTACATTTAAATTAGTTTAGTTGGAAAGGGTATTTCAATGCTTTTTAAACATGTCAAACTCGTGCGATTGAAATGAATGTGTTGGTTCCACAAGCGTTTGGAAACTGCATTCCCACATAAAGGCCGAAAACTGAACTCGTGGGAGTCCACTTGTCGGTTAGATCCGGATTATCAATCTTTTTCATCCGGTATCCCTTTGTGTTCTTGCATGCCACATCGCGATCAGCCCACATTTTTGATATCAACTCCTGCAAATCGAGTGTTTGCTGGGTAAGTCCAGCTTATAAAGTCTTTTTGCTTATTGTTAGTAAGTATCACTTTGTTTTCTTGCAGGCTCAGGAGAAAAGAAAAAGTTTTGCTGAGTACGACTAGCTTGTCAAACCTTTTTACTGCAATTATCGGCCTTTATCATTCTTAGTTGGTTGTGATAATCAGCCAGGTGTCCTCTTGTTTTCTTGCAGGCCACATCAACCCACATTTTTGACATCAACCTTCGCAAATCAAGAGTTTGCTGGGTAAGTCCGACTTGTCAAACCTTTTTGCTTATTGTATCATTACAGTATCATTCTTTGTTAATTGAATAATCAGTCAGTATCCCATTGCTTTCTTGCAGGCCACATGGCGATGCACCCACATTTTTGACATCAGCGCCCGCAAATCAAGAATTTGCTAGGTAAGTCCGGCTTATCAAACCTTTTTGCTGCAATTATCGCCCAGTTTCACCTCGTTTTCTTGCACGCTACATCCCGGTCCGGCCCTGCAACAAGTATTGCATACCACAATCTTCTGCTTATATTTTACTTACGGTTGTCGCCATTTCCTGGCGCTGCTAACCCTGATTGATTCTAGAATGGGCAAATACATGGTTAATTTCTTCCAATTCATTGGCTAAACATTTAATAAATTCAACGTCCCGACAATTCGTTTTCTTCATCGTAGTTCTTTACCAATAAATGGCACGCCAAAATGACATCAATTTAAATTAGAAACATTACCTAAAAATCTTGGAATTAAACTTATTTTACACTGTTTTTTGCTTCGTTTTAGGCCGCAGCTGAGAAAATCAACCAGGCATCGAATAAGGCCACAGAACTTCACGTAAGTACATCGTAGTTCGTTTCTTTGTCTGAGGTAGTTGGGCATCTCAAATGTACCTAGGAATCTGTAACTTGTAATTTGAAAATTTTCATTTTGTTTTAGGCCCACCCCCAGCTTGGTTGATATTGTGTAGGTGATTGTTTCTTTTCGGTTCCTGCTTCGATTTCATTGATCACTACCAACTAATTTTTTTTCATATTCTTTACAATAGGAAGAATCGGGCGAGAAAATACACAGAAACACCTCCTGCTCCTAAGCGAATAAGAAGAAGTCCTGTTAAGTTCACACCTTCGTAGATTGTAAAATATAACGTGAAACTTACAGTATTGTTACAGTATTTTGTTTACCTGTTTACACCCCAGCGTTTGCTGCTATATGGACTATACCTTCACTATTGTATCTAACCAATATTTGCCTATTGTATATAAGCAATATTTGCCTATATCTTTAATATTTGACTATATGTTCAGAACTGTATATAGGCAATATTTGCCTATATCTACACTATTGTATATAAGGAATATTTGCCTATATCTTCACTATTATTATTATTGAAATTATTTACCCAGGATAGCCTCTTCAGTCCCTATTGGTACTGCTATCAACGAGGGTCCTGCGAAGGGGGTCCTAGCGCATTTAAAGCTCCCATTTGAGCTACGAAAGTCGTGCAAGCACAGCAATCGCTCAACTAGACAACCGCCTAAGATATCAATCCTATTCTCATGCTGAACGCTAAGCAGAAAGGATAGATTCACACTTTTATAGTCTCTGGCATGACTCGGCCGGGGTTTGAACCCAAGACCTCCCGCACTGGAAGCGAACGCTCTACCACAAGGCTATCAGTCGGTTATATACTGTTATTTCCACTGTGCAGATACCACACTCATTTGCCGGTGATGTGTTTGTGAATAATAAGTCGTGGAAGTGTTTGGTGAATAACATGGACCGGCTGCCATCTTTTGAAGTCAACTTCAAAGTTAACTACAACAGGAGTGGGGTTGGGACCTATACGGTTACGCCTTTCCTCCCTAAATTAAGTTTTGAAGTCAGCTTCGTTCTCAAACCACTACAAGCCTCATCATGAGAAACATGGATCCAGCGCAGGCCTTTCAACCTCCACTCCAACAATCTAAATCGGCTGACATCTTTGCTTTTAATATTTCGTGTAGTGAAGTCAACTTCCTTCCCAAACCGCAACAAGCCTCATCATGAGAAACATGAATCGCAAGCCATCTTTTACATTGCTTCATTTCGCGCAAGGTGGGTAAATTACGTTCTCAAACCAACCTCCCCTACGGCAACCCAACTCGGCTGAAATCTTTTCGTGTTTTGAAGTCAACTTCGTTCCCAAACCACGACAAGCCTCATCACGAGAAATATGGACCACCGGCCATCTTTTCTTTCAACATTTCCTGGTATACAAATGAGTTTCCAATGCAGCTCTGTCAACCTCCACTGCGACAACCTAAATTGGCTGACGTTAATGTTTCGTGTTTTGACGTCAACTTCGTCTCCAAACCACGACAAGCCTCATCAAAAGAAACACGGATAGCCTGGCATCTTTTTTTTGAATGTTTCCTCGTATAAAGAAGCAGCTTCCAACGCTGGCCTTTCCACCTGCATTGCGACAACATTTACTTAATATTCCGTGTTTTGAAGTAAACTTCGGTCCCAAACCACGACTACCTCATCATGAGAAACATGGATCCCTTGGCGTCTTTTCTTTCAATGTTTCCTTGCATAAAAAATCAGCTTCCAACGCTGGCCTTTCAATTTCCACTGCGACAACCCAAATGGGCTGACATCTTTACTGGTATTATTTTGTGTTTTGAAGTGAACTTCGTTCCCAAACCACGACAAGCTTCATCATGAGAAACATGAATCGCAATCGCAATCGATAACGCAATTTTAAGCTTCTTTCTTCATATTATAGACAGTTTCCCTGCATACGATTCGCTCTCCAAAGCACCTAAGCCCTAAGATCCTAAGTCTTAAGTCTAAGTGAGTCGTTCTCTCTCACGAGTTCAGTTTTCAGAAATCAGCTTTCAACACGGGCCTTTCAACCTCCCCTACGACAACCCAAATGGGCTGAAATCTTAATATTTCGTGTTTTGAAGTCAACTTTGTTCTCAAACCACGACAAGCCTCATCATGAGAAACATGGATCGACGTAAAAGATTGCATGAATTTGTGATACATAAGCGATGCACCGCATTCTCTGCTTGTCTGTGCCATATGTCTCATAATGAAGCTTGTCAAGGTTTGACAACGGAGTTGACTTCAAAACGCGTTGAAGTCATTTTTAATCGATGAAATGTAGATAGAAAAGATGGCCGGCGATCTATGTTTCTCGCTTCCCGCTGGAGGAAAATGGTGCATTGAACACAACGGATTCAAAAATATCTTCGTATCAAAAATCAGCTTCCAACACAGGCCTTCGGAATTAGACAAGAAAGAGGAAAGGCGTAAGCGTATAGGAGTTTCATTCTTTTATTTTCTCGTAAAACCTTGTGACATGTCTTCCAATGTGACCTTTGGAATTAGACAAAAGGGACAAGCCGTAACCGTATAGGTCCCCCCATCTCACTCCTGTTGTAGGGCATCTACTCCCATATCATTGAACACAAAAAGTAGGAAGCACAACCACGATAACAGTTCGTTCACAGTCCGCCCCCCCCTCAATAACTTTTCATAGGGTTGTTCAAATTGAATAAAACTTGGCACACTTATAGTACGTTATAAAAGGAACAAAATGGCAGCAATAAATATTTGCTTGCGTCAGCACATTTTCTGTGACGTCATCAGAAGCTTGAAATTTGTTAAAAATGACACTATCTGCTTAAAATTTAATTACTTTTGTTCCAGATCGAACTTTTGCATTCTGTTTGAAGTTTTTGAAAGCTAAATAAAAGTTATTCAACATATTTTCCGGTTTTTACGTGGATCGCATAAAAAATTGCCAAAAATTGCCCGAAAATCCATTTTTTTCCGATTTTCGGGTAAAATCCGGCAAAATCGGGAAATCGGATTAATCACGTGTCCAAATTATGCAAAATGATTCTTCTTAATAAAACAAAGTTGTGTTGCAAGTTTCAAGTTCTAAGGATAATCCTAACAGGAGTTATTAAATACCCTCTAGCTCCTACTTTCATGGCGAAGAAATCGGCAGACCAACCATTTGCTGCAATGACATTCACTAAGGATGAATATTTTGTTGTTTTGGTGGAATGCGAACTATCCATATTTTCCTCGCATGGACATGTTAGTTCTATAAGTATTACTCTTTCATGGCAGTTGGAAAATATAATTGAATGGAAAAGGTTTACAATACAGCAAGCTGCACTGAAGTATCTTGTCTACAGGGACGGTGGTTGTCAAAACTGGGATTAGGCACCCAGAAGAAGGTGCTGAATACACTTTCTTGCTTCTTACAAGCATGAGTACTGTCCAACTTGGACCTAAAACTATTCTTTAAGAAAATCGTAAAGAGAAAAAACAATCCTTCTATCACAAACAATACGAGACAAGACAGAGCTAACAACATAAACGAAGTGGTTACAGATCGAACACAAATAGAAAAAATGTATATGTCAAAAATATAGTAATATCAAAAAGAATTAAATAAAACCCTCCTGTGCGCCAGAACTTGTGACTCTGGCTGTAGCTTTCCACATGTGTTACAGGGCCCCAACACTCAGCCTTACACAGGAGGTTGTCACGACAGGACCAGCCTGTCGATATTTTGACTAAGGACAGCAGGGTTGTCAAGCCTGAAGGCCAAGTTAGTAAACTTGGGCACCTTACTGAACTGGGGTAAAATGTGGGGTCGTTACACCCAAAGACAAGCTAAAAGCAAACCCCCTTGCTAAGCTTCTTATAAGTTACCAGAGTATTAACGGGTATTAACGGTAAACTGGCTTGTATGAACCAGCTGGGGTAATACAAAACCGCTCGGATTTACATTTTCCTCCCCCATGACCCTGGTAGTACAGGTTTAAAGCAACAGCGAAGGTATTTTAAAGAGAGGAAAAAAAAGAAACAAAAAAAAAAAAAAAAAAATAGCAGCAGGTATAAAAGAAAACATATGATGTAGTGCTGTTGAGCGTTCTTGGATCATTTTTGATCATTTTTTTTTGCTTATTGCCTTATCATTGCAGAGGTACCAAGAGTTTGTGGTCCGATCTTTGATATGGGCCCAATAGTGGCCTTCATTCAATGTTCCAGAGTGATTTATCACAGCTACCAAGATATCGGGATATTGAGATAAGGATTAGAAGAGGAAAAACTTTCAACAAATTTATTGTCCTTAACCAGATGTTCTCCATCTCTTGCAAACCTTTTCAGGTGCAAGGTTAAAACTTCGCTACTCCTCGTAATCCTTGTTTCCCTAGTGGTCTCTTGGTGCAGGGAACATTGTAGGCAAAACCATTTATTTTCATTCTCCAGATTTTCAGAATCTAAAAATATACTAACTGACAATTGTACGCTGGAAGACGGTGACAGTGTTAGGATGTCCTGATTTTCAACAGTAACTGAAGAACAGAGACAGGTGTTACAGCTAACTCACACGATACTTCTGTCGAGATGTTCTGAGCTGGAGAATGAAAATACATCTGGTCCTAATGAGGTAATTGCAATATCACCAGGAAAAGAATAGGTCGGATTCGACTTTCCAATCAGAGGCAAGATGTAAAATGGCTGTTGGCAAACTTTTCCTTTTGGCAGGTGCCTGGCCAGATTTTACAAAGATCTGTTTGGTGATACGCTTTAGTGGGTTGCTGGAATATCTGAAATGAAGGCATTTATTGACTCCACCAGAGTTTTTAACACAGTATCATGTCGGAAGGTAAACCTTCCTTATGTCAAAGATATTTTACATGCGCCTAGAACATGGGATGCCGTGCAGACTACTTTACAGCATAAATGACAGTTAGCTTCTGTGGTAATGTGCCAGCGTTTCAAGTTAGATGGGGATGGTAAAACATCGAACGTAGAAGCTAGGCAGAAAGAAAGTAAATTTGGAGGCATGGCAAGGATGGAGCTCCACGAGAGGTCTTGCTGTACGTATTTCTCCCATCTTATCCATTGACCTTCTACTTCGGGCTGGATTGCTTTAGACTTGGATAATTCATCGTCGATTTGTTTGGACGTGTCACTGACCAGCTTTCTATATGCACGGCACTGCTTTGTTGCGGGTACTGCAGGGTGTTTAATACTGCCAAGTACGCTTTTCCTAAATTGAGTGTGACCCTTGATTTTTTTAAAGTGGAGTTCTGCTTCAGCTGTTTGAGCTGCAAACACAGCTTTCCATGATCCTGAACTCAACACAGGTGCGTTTTGGGACACCAAAGGATCTCGCGAATCTCGCAAAAGCAAATGGCCGCTAATTTTAGAGGCTTTTAAAATATTAGTCAGACTTTTTATTGGTAGTGGACAAGGTGAATTTCATGAGTAAAAGCATCTGTTCGATGTACAGTTGTGAAGTTTCAGTCACTTTCTGATATAAGTGGAAACCTTTTATTCTAACTTACTAGCTGCGCTCATGGATACTTCGTAAATTAGAAGGGACCATTGTATTCTTGGGGTCAGCAGGTGTTGTAATATCCGCAGTTTTTGCGTGCCCTTGAAAAAAGATTTGTCTATGACACGAAGGCCGTCTAATACTTTTTTGTGCAATTCGTCAATTGCCTTCCTATCAGAGATTGAGCCATCCATCAGGTGACCTAAAAATTTGACAGGCATAGAATGAATTAATGGGATGTAGGGAGAAAATTCAGTTGGTTCTGGGTTTAGTAACATAAAATGGTGTACAATTCATGGATTTCCCTTTAACTATGACGAGGCTAAGGGATTTTTCCGCTCTGAATTCCATGCTTGCCCACTCGAGTGCCTTGGCACAACGTGTAAGAAGTGACCGAGTTACAGAAACAGTTGGCGACTTCAGGCTCATATCATCCATGAAGGCTCTGATAAGAGGTAGTGAAATTTTGTTTGACGTAACAAAGCCTGAAACAGTTGTAACAAGTGTATATTCTATGATGACATTGATTCCTGCCAGAAAGAGGATAATTGAAAGCGTGCACCCCTGAAAAATGCTTTTAAGGTGTTACTGCCAACTACTTCGGGCTTTTTGTGAGAAGGACTTGCTATATATACCAGAATAGTAAGATTTGATAAGTGATATCAAGCACGGAGGTACTCCATATTGATGAAGAGCGAAGAAAATAAGGCGATGAGGAATAGAGGGATATGCGTTCGCAATGTCTAACCAAATAGTTAGACAAGGTCTAGTTTGTTAGCACGGGCATCTTTGAGAGCTGACCACACCATGGACATATGTTCCCAACAGCCTGGGACCTTTTGCATGCAACCTTTTTGAATTGAATTATTAACAAATTTATTATTACAATTATATGAGCTTCTAGACGTCTTGATACAAGACTGAAAAAAAGTTTCCCTTCTACATTTAAAAGTGCAATAGGACGGAAATCCTTTATTGGAAACATTTAAATTCTTTTATAATTTTTCCCTTTTTCGTTTTGACCCAAGGTGGAGTGGGCATATTTTGTTTACATTTTTTTGTCTGGTATTTAATTGATGAATATATTTTAAAAGAGCTCTTTGGTCAAAATACAAGCGGAAAGAGTGACAAGCAAGAAAAATGGCTTACACGAAAACCTTTGAATTCACCGCTGCAGTGCGTGGGTACCACTACTATTAAAGATTTTGGATACCACAACCTGCACAACATCTCAACTGTTCATACGAATCAGATAACCCGTTCGATCAGTTTGCAATAAAAATATGCGAAGCAGGTTGTGAAACTTCGATTGGTCACTTACCAAGAGAGATAACGAGGGCCACTAATTTTTTAGTGACAGGGGAGCTGTTGTAAATGTAATTCTTACTAAAGAACATTATCGACGATCACTGATCGTACAGGGGGTCTTGAAATACCCTGTGTAATAAAGGTTTCAATCCCAGGAACTTGTTAAATTTATTGCTGATGGAGCGTTACAAGGAACTAATAGCAAAAAGTTACACTGAACCGAAAAAGGAAGAAATAATAGGTTCTTATTTACGACAAAACCTTTATTACAAACCCCGGATCTAGAAAAAGAACCAAGGAGAGCGAACAAAAAACAAACTACGGAAAACAAGAGCGAAGCGAAAAGCAAAGACATGCGAATGTTTTTTACCCCAGTTACTGCGAATAACAGTAAATCATATGACGATGAGTCATACCAACTCCGAAGATTGCGAAGAAATTATAATCATAAACTAAGAATATTATATAGTATTTTTTTTGTGATAAAATAATTACAACATTCATATCCTTTGTTTTATATTGTTTTTTAATACTTCATTATCGGTCCGCGAAAGTTTTTACCCGTAAAAAATTTCCAAATTGTTCGTCCACAAAAGTTTTTTTCTGCGAAATGCAAAATTTTCGCGGTTCTTCCAACCCGCGAAAGTTTCTTCCAGCGAAAGTTTCTTCCTTTAAATTACTTATTTCGAATTCGCAGAGGGTTAGATACAAATGAAATGAGTTTTCTGTTTGGTGTCAGTCAGTCTCAAGTCAGCCATATATTTATAACACATGTTAATTTGTTATGTAAATGTTTTCAACCTTTATTGGAATGGGCAACAAGTGCAATGGTGAAAACAAATTTATGCCCAGATTGAATCAATACAAGAAAACGAAATGTTTACATTAACCGACCAGCCTAAAAACAAATCAGTTGTTGGTGGTCGATAGGTGTACCACATTAAAGGAGATCCGAACAATCCAACCTACAAAGCCAGATACGTTGCAAAGGGTTATAGCCAAATTCAAGGAATTGATTATACTGAAACATCTTCACCAACCGCTTGCATGGAATCAGTAAGAACTCTGATGCAGATTGCTGTACAGAATGACCTGATACTCCACCAGACGGATGTGAAAAGCGCCTACCTCCATGCTCCAATTGATGAAGATGTATACGTTGAACAACCGATTGGATATGCAGTTCCAGGCAAGGTGTGAAAGTTGAACAAGTCGCTCTACGCTCTCAAGCAAAGCAGAAGGAACTGGCAAAAACTTTTGAGAAAGTACCTTCTTGAACAGAACTTTTCCCAATCAACAGCCAACCCATGTCTCTACTTCAAATGTAATGGAGAAGAGACCGCCATAATAATCATATGGGCCGATGACATTATCTTGGCAGCCAATTCAACGCAGACAATGAACGACATAAAAAAGTCGCTCTCATCGAAATTCAACATGAAAGATCTTAGAAAATTGTCCACATTCCTTTGTATCGAATTTGAGCAACACGAAGGATACATCACCATGTCTCAAAGCTGTTACCTCGAAAATTTTCTCAAATCTTTCGGAATGCACGAATGCATACCAAGTTCAACACCCTGTGAGCAGAACCTCAACGCCTACACAGGAGCGAAAGAGAATAGGAGTAACTACATCGAAATGCAGATAAAAATAGTCTTTTAAGACGGAAAGTTTAATGAAAAAAAAAAGGTTGCTCCCCAAAGAATAAGAAGCCGCTAGAGAACTTCTCCATTCTCCCCTTTACAGGGATAATCAGAAAGCTAATGGACTGTACTGAAACAAACACCTATGAATGTGGAAACATGAGAATTGGTGAAATTCACTCATGAGTAAGCATCCCCTGCCTCCTGCAAGACACCAGCCACATTCATTGATACTGTCCGCGAAAACCGATAACTTTTGTTAAACTTTGGAAAAAGAAAAGTCGACAGCTGCAAATCGTATCGTTGTTGCTTTTACCTACTGACACAGAGCCCAGGGCTAAGAGAGGTAGACTTGGAACCCAGCCCTTAGAGAGGTTGTGACAAAGAATGAAAAGCAGCAAACCTGGACCCACACGTCGAAGATGCCAAATTGTACCGTCAAATGGTAGGAAGTCTGATCTACGCTATGACATGCACACGACCAGATCTCGCTTTTGTTGTCACAAAGCTGTCGCAACATCTTTCACGTCCTGAAGCTGCCGATTGGGCAATGCTGAAACACGTCTTGACCTTCGAAAAATCACTGGAGAACCTGTGACTCCAAACTTACTGCGACGACGGTATCGTCAATGAAAGACCGACATAGTATCACTTGATACCACATCAGTCTAACTAACACCGGACCACCCATCAGCTGGAAGGAAACAGTCATAAGTCGCCCTGGATTTGGTCGAGCAATTTGTGAAACGAAATTCCATTGATACTCAATTCAAAGATGGGAAACCTGGCCAAAAGTGGCTAAGAAATTTCTTTAAACACAACCGGTTAACGTTAAGAAAGGCGGAGATGATTTGTACATCCCGAATCGGAAACACGTCGAACCCCTTCATTGTATATGACTTTTATAATACGCTTGAAAAGGTAATAGCAATAAATTAAGTAGCAGCGTTTCCATATAATATATATTGTCAGTCCTCCATTAAATTCAATTTATTTGTTAGATATATGAAGAATATTCTGATCTCGATGCGACGAGTCTGGCTTTCCAACCAATCTGTCAAAAGGAAAAGTAGTTTGTGAAAAGGTGATATTGCAATATCATTGTCTAAGTAATATATTCCCGTGTTTTTAGGTCAATTGCCAAACATAATTTTATTCCCTCTGGATTTTGTAGGGAAAGCGTGCACTCAAACGGCGACCAGGAGCTGGACGGGAAAATATAACAGTACTCGGCGTATGTAGTGCTGCTGGTTGCGTTCTAGACCCTTTAGTTATATTTAAAGGAAAAAATATGCAATCAAACTGGTATGGAGACGAAGCGCTTCCGAATATATTTTACGGAAAATCAGAAAGCGGTAAGGCTTTCGGAATCATCAGGCTAATAATTAACATTTATTAACAACGGAAAAAAATTATATATATATATTTACTATGCATTCTAGGCTGGATGGACACGAAAGTGTTTGCAGATTGGTTTTGATTATTTGCCGATAAAGTTAAGGAGAGGCCCCTTTTACTTTTATTTGATGGGCACATGACGCATATTTCAATACCGGTGATTCAAAGAGCTTTGGAGGACAATATTATCACTGTAAAGTTTCCTCCTCACGTTACGGATGTTCTGCAACCACTTGATGTAGCGTGCTTCGGGCCTCTTAAGCGTTGTTGGGAAACGTTGCTTCAAGAGCGCGTTAACAAGTTTAGTGCTAAATGTAATTTAATAAAAGGAGATTTCGTAAACCAGTGACGGTATGAAACCGGAAAATGTCCCCAGCGGATTTGCTTCCACTGGTAAGTGTCTTAGTTCACACGTTTGAGGTGATATAATAAAGTTTTATAAGTTAAATTTAAATAACTTTTAGGTATTTATCCACTGGATCGGGAAAAATATCCCAAACATCGCCTTAATGCATTAAAGTTAGCAGCATATGAGAAATGGAAGTTGTCGGGACAAGAATTGAATTGGGATAAACTTCCTGCAGAGTAAGTAATCTACAAATTGATAGTCTCATACAAGGGGCAGTATTTTCTTGGACTGTCTTCTTTCACCTAAACAATTCAATGACATCCAAGGGACAATTATTTTAGATGCTTTAGTAATGGACCAGATGTAGCCCTTTCTCCACGTATTGGTTACCAATCGTTGGATTCATCACTACTTCAACCACTAATCAGGGAGCTACTACATCCACTGCTAATCCGGAATCTGCTTCTTCCTCGTCCACTCTATTTGCCACCCCTACAAACGAGAAAGAGAATGCGTTGGTTGAATTGCTGGGCCCGTATCCATAAAACGCTCCCGAAGGTTATAAATGGGTTCCCAATGGTTGGAAGTTGGAGCCTGTTGTTGTTAACACAACTTTTGAAACGTTATACCTTGAAAAATTAAAAACGTGTGGAGGGAACAAGCGTACAACAACAAGATCCAAACTAGATTTCCGAGCAAAGGTAGCACCTTGTTTCGTAAGTTTTTTATTAACTGTGCTAACAGGTTGTTTTTCAAGAGGAGTTGCTTGGGAAAGCTATTACGCGTTTTATGTCTGACGAATCCGACGCTAACAACTCGTATTGTGTGGCAATCCAAATCAATTGCTTTCAGCAAAAACTTGGCGTTACTGATTTGATTTCTACGAATATGAACCACCGAACAAGGACATTTATATATTTCCTGCAAAGGACATTATTGGCGGTCCACTGAGAACCATGTATAAAGAAAATAGACGTTGGGAGGTAGTGGATTACTTAACGGTTGTTAAAAAGGCATACGAGAGTATGAAGAGAAAATTTTGAACATTGCAGCAAGGCACAATGAAATACTCAACCTGTTAAGTTTCAGGGTTAAATCATAGAGGTTTGGTTCCTCAAAAGTTACTGCCAAAAAGACAGTTAAACTTCCTTTTCGCAGGATACACAATATCAGTGAAAAAAACACAAAAAAAACACACACACAAAGATTGCACAATACCAACCTTGACACCAAACGGTTTCGCCCCAAAGCCTCAACCAAGGGGTGTCAGGATTCCAGGCGGGGCACCTCTAATCCGAGGTCCACTAAGTGGTCATCAGGAGGCCCTGGAATCCTCTTCTGTCATCAAATGTTCTTTAATCCGTGCAATCTATTGACATTTAAAACAAGGGTTGACTGGGGTAATAAGTGGGGTCGTCACACCCAAAGACAAGACTTGTAGGAACCTGTAAAAAGGGAACTAAGCAAGTCAAACCCCCTTGCTAGGCGACGTTTTTATATATAATTTTGTTTTCATTTTTTAAATTTTTCTATTTTTATTTTTTATTATTTTAAACTGCCTGGAAGAGAAAGACGTAGGACAGTTTGCTGTTAAGTTCCTTCCGAACGTCACATTTTGTCACAGCTCTGTCATTGCAGTGAAGTCACTGGTCTGTCTTTTGGTCTTGAAAAATGGCTGTATAGTGCCCATTATTAAGAGAACCAGAGTGGTTTATAAGCGCTCTGATCTTAAAGTGCTTACGACTTCTTACCTCAGGGTCGATGGTAACAGGAAGGGATAAGAAGTCCGGGAAACAAGAAACTGGCGACACTTGTTTTGAGATATGACCATTTGACATGATGAAACGTTTTAACTGAACTATAAGGTGTGAACCACTGTTCACAATTTCCGTCTCTCTTGTTGCTGTTTGATGGGAATTACACAGAGGGCAAAACCACTTATCATTCCCTGTCAAAACCTCGGGTTGTAAGAAGAGGTTCAATGACTCTTGAATTGTGGGTCTTGGTTGCAATTCAAGAAATAGAGACATTTCATCAGTAGAGTGCGATTGGAAACATGTGTCACATGTGATTGTAGTTCTAGTACAAAACTGGAACATGGTGGTAGTAAAAAGCGAGTCTGTAGCAAGTTCACTTAGCAAATAACCTAGGATCTCAGGCACATCATGCTGTGTAAAAATATCAAAATTACCTTTTACTTTACTTATAGCATTTCTTAGGGCTGCAAGGGATGCGGATGGATCAACTGGGACTTTCGAAGATGACAATTGGTGAAAAACATTCGAGCAAGCTGAAGCAAGAGGTGACAAGGAAGGATTTCCTGCCGAGAGGGCTACATGGAATTGCGGCAGGGAGTTTAAACATTGCAGAATAGAATTTGCATAGCAAGTGTTACCCTTATTTTGTATTCCACTGTTTGTAAGCATTAATTCCTTTCTTGACCCTGAGGATGTCATTTTCCTGTCAGTTATGTGGACAGGTGATTTGCTTTTGGCAAATTTAAAAGGTGACTTGCTTTCAGGGAAACTGTCTGTTGTTGCAGTAAGCGTTTCCCAAGGTTTTGAATCTCTGGCCAACCAAATATGGAAAGAACATTTCATTGCAATAGAACCAAGTAATTTTAGAGTGCAACGAATTGACTTGGGTGGAAAACCTAGACGACGTAAACAAGTACGCACAGAATCTGAACAGTACCCACGAGCGCCAACCTCAACTGCGAAGAAGTGAACTGCCCAACCATTAATTTGTATTGTCCGCAATAACAGAGAGTATTTATCAGTTTTGGTGTCATGCCATTTCTCCATATTTTCCTCACAAGGACATAAGTTGAGTAACAGCTACATCAGGTGGTATTATTAATGTTGTATCAAGATCACACATAACTGTCCAATTTAAAGCCGAATGGAGAATGCCTATTGGAGGAGGTTTTTTCTTCTTTGCTGTGGAGTAACTACCAGCAGAAACAAAACGAATATTGCGAGGTTTGTTGGAGGGAGATGGTTTGTACGATGATAAGAAATCTTGAAGGAAGGTTACAAGTGTGCGTAACACAGTGTCATGACGATATGTAAACCTACCCTGAGTTAAGGCAACTTTACAAGCTCCTAAAATATGGGGAACTGTACAGATGTTTTTTTTACACAAACTACAGCTTGCGTCTTTTTGTAATCCCCAGCGAACTAGATTACTTGGTGAAGGCAGTGTGTCATATGTGGAGCCAATGCAAAATGAAATTAGACATTGTGGCAGAGGCAAAAGGGTGCTCCACGAAAGATCGTTTTTCACATAACTGCACCATTTCATCCAGTTGCCTTGAATATGGAGTTGCACTGCACTGGCTTGGAAAATCTCCTCTTCGTGTTCATAAACTATGTCAGAGATGGTTTTGGGGTATTTTTGGCATCCTTTAGTAGGTATATCCTTCTGCTTAATCAAACCAAAACCAGCTTTCCCTATTTGATGATACCCAGCTACCTTTGTATATTGAAGCTGGCTTTCGGCAGAGCGAACGGCATTGCTTACATTCCACGAACCTGATTTTAAAGTAGGTAAAAAGGATGAAACACATGGATCAGCAGAATCTCTAAGTAATAAATGTCCCCTGACTTCTGAGGACTTTAGGATAGAAGTCATACTTTTAAAGGGTAGAGGACAAGGTGAGTTAGCTGAATATAAACAGATGTTAGTGATTGAATGATGGAGCCGTAACCATTTCCTGATCAGGACGGAAATCTTTCGTTCCATGACAGTTGACAAAGAAACTTCATATATTAATATTGGTCACCGAGCCCTTGGAATTCCAAGTGTTGCAGAAACCAAAGTTTATGAGTGCCTTTAAATGACGAGGAGTCAATTAATTGAAGAGCGCGTTCAGTTTCTGAGATAAATTTGTCAACAGCGGCATGATCAGAAAGGGAATGAGTAATGGTGCGACCAAGAAACCTAACAGGGTTTTCGTGAATGGATGGAATGGATTCGCCGTGAGCTGTGAAGGGCGTTATATTCTTACACACTCCATTATCAATGACAATACTGCGGGACTTTGTTGCGCGAAACGACATGCCTGCCCAGTTAAGACCAATACACAGCGGTCAAGCAACTTCTGACAATCATGTGCTGAGGGAGACATTAGAAATATGTCGTCCATAAACGCTTTCATTGGTGGTTGGGTGGGATCATTTGCCGCTACACAAACAAATTCGATGATAATATTGAAGGCTACCAAGAAAAGAATAATCGAGAGGGTGCAACCAATATAAATACCTTTTTCATGCAAGTGCCACCCTGATGGAGAAGAGAGTGAAAAGGATTTACTCCATAAACCACCATAATAAGTCTTAATAAGTTCTATCCAGGAAGGTGATACACCATAACGTTCTAAAGCAAAGAAGATAAGTTTGTGCGGAACTGAAGGGTATGCATTAGCCACATCCAGCCATATAGCTGAAACGGAAGCTTTGTCAGTCTTGGCAGATTTTAATGCCGACCAAACTAGGGACATATGCTCCCAACAACCAGGAACCTTTTCCATACAACCTTTCTGAATACTTTTGGATAGAGAAGCACTCTACAAGAATTTCCTTTGCCAACAATTCAGTCAATAAACACTTCAGATGGAATAGTTTTTCTTATTTAGTTTCCCTGAGATATTTTAACCTAGCCCGTAGTACTTGTACAAGCCGTCCGTCTTAAAAAGGTCCGTACTTTTGAAGGTCTGTCTTTATATCATCGTTTCAACGTGTTGGTGGCCCACCTGGGCCGTTAATGTATTGCACAACGCCTTTGCTGATGACTGTGGAACAAAAAATTCTGTGGCGTAATCATTGGAATTAGACGTTACGCGCCTGGAATTAATCATTACGCACCTGCGTAAACAAAAATTCCATGTGCGTAACAATTGCTGTTTTGGGGGAACTAATCATTACGCAGCTATTTACCAAGTATAAATCGAATTTTGTTGCAAAATTATATAGGAAACTAGACTGGATTGATTATGCTTTATAAATACTCATAATTTATGATAAAAACTTCGGTTTTACCGCTGACCCTAAAGAATTTTTTTGATTTAATTGCGAAGTGCGTAAGCATTGGGACATTTGACTATATACTATCTATATATGGAAAATAAATACTACTACTACTACTACTACTCATATAATCCAATTTTCTTGGAGAGTACAGATATATCGAGAGTAGGAGAATAAGAACAAGAAGCCGACCGGCTTTAACAATTTCCACCACTCATAAGCTGTTGTGAGGTTTCCGTTTTTCCTAGGTCCGTCTGTTGGAGATACAGAAGTGGGTTTGCAGGCTCCTCGTGCGTGCTTATGTTTCTTTCAAGCGAGCAGGAAAGTAAAAAAACGTCAACAAAAGTTGTATAAGATGCATTTTGAAATGAACATTGAAACAAAAGCTAGCAATCTCGGTCACCAAGACGAATAAGCGATAAGTCGTTGTCCAAGCACAGCCTAAATGCTCCAGGCCAACCCAGAGCCCATTTCATTTTTGTCAAATATGGAAAAAGATAAGATACAAATATGAACAAATGTCCTGCTGCTGGCCTGGCTTAAAAATTCCCTAGACACGCCACTACTGAGGCACTGGGGAAAAGACGGAGGGCCGCGCAAGCAAAGAGTTTGCCCATGATGTTTTTTCCCTATCCCCTCTGCCCTTTGCCAAATTTGGCAATCACTAGAGCAGGTGGGAAAAAGTTTTTATGCCATTAACAACGTAGACAGAAAAACAAAGGTTTTAAATAACATAAAAGAAACCTTGAACTTTAAATATAGAGGTCAAGGAATTGGGTGAATAATATTCTGAAAATTTAAAATTAAAATCTCGATTATTTTCACATGTAACATTTTGCAATTACATTATAAAACATTTTCCCGAATTCGAAGCAGTTTACAAAACCTTTTACATTTTGTTTACAAAAAACAATGTTGTTAAATGTTGTTTGTTGGTAATACTCATTTTGCGTATCGTATTATCAACAAACGTTCTAAATTTGTCACTGGTGGCAAGTTATCAATCATTTGACCGGAATAAACATTTTCATCGAGGCAGTTGCCTTAAAAATAAATAGTTTAACATTAAACCTTAAAAATGATTAAAATTTCTTTTATATGCCCGGTTAAGAAATTTATAACCCTCTTGCAAATTCGTGGTAAAAGTACATGCGGCCGAACCTTTGAGATATGCGGCCGAACGTCATAACACTTGGCCGAACGTTTTGATGTTCGGCCGCACATCTACAGAATTGTTAAGGTCAATGTTATGACGATGTTGGCAATGTATGTGTTAAAATTAATAGTTGTCATTCTAACATTTTAAAGCAAAACAGATTAGCTTTATACATATCCTTGTTCTTCTCATCACCTAAATTTAGTTGTCTGTAATTCATGCTTTGTACATTATTTCTGAAACACGATGAATCAAATCAAACTTCACATATTTTTTCAAATTTTCCAAAAGTAGGTTAAAACTTTTACGCAAGAATGTTCCTGACTTACTAATAATCCCAACTATGCCTAATTTTTATTGTTCGTAACTTGAGGTGGGTGAAAGGTATTATTGATATGATACTTTTCAATGATTTGTTTGAGGGCATTTTGTCCATGGTTCCATTTCATTATATTTTTAAAATTTTTATTATATGTATTTATGAAGAAAGAAGATTTTGATTTGGTTATTTTTTTTAATAACCTCCAATCTGCAAAAAACATTATTTTAGTGCTGAATATGAAGAAAGAAGAGTAAAGACTTTAGTTATTGCTTTAATAACTTTCAATCTATAAAAAACATTATAATGGTGTTGTGATGTCTTATTGCTGGTTTGATTACATCCTTGCTAATAAATATTTTAATGTATTTTATGTTGTCATTTATTCCCTTTTTCGATTAATTGTTTAGAATACTTAACGTGTATCTTAGAGAGTCGGTGTTTTGGGCGTTGGCTTCCAGGGCTTTGACCTGGACGGAGACTAACAACGGCAACCAAAACCAGTTGCTTATTATCGCACCTTTGTTTTTTGTTTTTTCCAGTATATATATAACAAAGACTGTATATTTGTAGTAGATTTTTAAAAACAAAAAAGTGTATACATATATCTAAACAAAAACATAACATTGATACAAAGCTTTTGTAAAAAGATGTATATCTAAACAAAATAGAAAAATTCATAATGCTATAAAAAACAAACGAAAGCTGAACTAAAGAAATGTTTTTATTTGAGTTTTACTGTAGTGCAATTTATAAAACGGTAAATTTATCTAATAAAATAAATTTGTATAGCAAAATGTTTATTTAAACAAAATTGAAAATATACTGTCATAAAAATAACACAATAGAACATAATATTAGAAGTTGAACTAAAAAGTGTTTTTGTTTGAGTTTTACTGTATAACACCAAATATCATTACACATCACCAATGTCGCCACCAAAACTTAGTGCTGTTTCATAGATGCTTCTATTTCTTTGGTTGGCAATGTAGCAGTATGTCCATAAGCTGATCTTAGGTAAAATAATGCTATTGTCAAAGAACACGTCAATTTTTTAAGCAAAATTGAATAGTGGTATATGATCCACACCAGTAAAGAAAAATAAGACATCTGATAATGTCAAGAAACAATCAAATCTATCTTTGACTTCGCCATTGCATATTTCATTCAAAAAAAGATGTAATTGTCAATCATTTTCCAATATTTCGATCCCATTTCACCATTGCATGCAAATTTGATGAGATCAAGAAAAAGCTTGATATTAATTGATTTATTTGAGTTACTAAACAACTCTCTCATGGTAACGTAAGTATTTCTAGCCACTAGTTTTAAATTGATACTACAAATACCTTCTTTAAATTGTTGTATTTCTGCTGCTGGCCCTCAGTAAATAACTCAATATGAAGGTGTTTATTAATTTCTTTATCCAGAACATGGATTAATATTGTGTTCGAAAAAAGAATAAGGTATTATTTTCGTCAAGTGCTTTCAAATAATGATCTAATCCAATTGAAAAGTTAGGTGGAACAACTTCTGGTAATGGTTCTTCAACAAATAGCTTTATTGTTATCAATTCATTTAACGCTTGGGGCTATTTCATCATTAATTTTGTTTATATAAAAGGAGTTTATCAGGAAATCAAGACTTCTTCAAGAATTCAGATATCTAAATTATAGAGAGAAATTTTAGTAGTAACTGTTCTATTCAAGTTAGATTAGCTAGAAATAGACATACCTTTACATAACTGTCCAAACTGTTTGCAGCCATATTTTTTTTTGTCTTTTTTTCATGGTCTAAAACAATACACAAGACCTGCTCCCCTCGGCCGAATCTCGATATCCGGCCGAACAACTGAAAACTTCGGCCGAATAAGAAGAACTTTCGGCCGAATGTTTAAACACTGGTCGGAGCATTTCAAAAGCCCGGCCGAACATTTGGAACTTGGTAAATATACAGACCAGATTCTCTGAAACGTTCGGCCGATCATTTACAACTTGAAACATTTGGACGTGCGGACATGCGGATGAATGTTCGGCCGAGTACCGTGGCTGAATAGTACATCTTGTCCTGTAACAGGATAGTCGACGTGCGGCTGAACCTTTAAGGTGTGCGGCCGAACATTCGGCCGAACGTTTTGATGTGTTCTAGTAGTTCTAGAAGTACTTCAGCCTAAAGACACAGGAATTGATCTTTTTTCTTTGATAATGATGATGAAGTGACAAAACAGCTGGCTGTTGTGATATAGCTTGTCTAATGACGGCTGGTTAATTATTAGAGGTTGTAACCCTCTGAAGATTCTGCATAATAGCAAAACCCTCCCTTTTAACAAGGATTCTGTCAGAAAAAATACATTGACCATTAAACAGGACGCGTAAAACAGTGGTAAAGCACAAAATACTAATAAACATAAAAAGACAACAAACAAAACAATTAGGCAATTCAAACTGAATTAATAGGCACACGTAAAATAAATAAAACTTATTATGACGAAACTATCCTTAAACGGATAAATCTTAAAATAATTCCTAACGGAACAAATGTAAACTAAAGCAGGCAACGATCTGTGCGCCAGGACTTAATATTATCATGATATAAAACCGAATCTAGTACAGAGAGATATGTAGTTAGTATAATAAACAACCCCCATAATGTTCCATTAAGCCAAAGAAACTTTCTGGAAATCTGTAGAAGGGATGGGTTAAATCGAAAGTAAAATATCGATGATAAAGATTGTGTACTTGAATTAAACACAAAAACAGATATTAGCTACAGACAAATGACGGAATTGATACGTTTAAAATATAACATCAATGTTTCTAGTGAACTTGTTCGACAAACTTTGATGAGACTCGATCCGTAAGGCCTAGTGTTATGACGTTCGGCCGCCAAATCTAAAAGGTTCGGCCGCACGTCGACTATCCTGTTACGGGACAAGATTTACGCACTTGTTTTCCATATTAGGAAATTGATTGCATTATGGGTAAAATAATAATACTTAAATTAAAATCAAGCATCTGGAAGAAGACAGAAAGAAAAAGCGAACGTACGGTGAAAATAAAATGTAAGTTTTGCATATTAGATTTTTTTCGTTGTCGAGGTTCCGTTTCGGATGCTACATTTTAAATTATATTGAAAAAGAATACTGTGTGATCTTTTCCTAAACTCAATGCTTATCACTTGTTCTATTTTTCAAATTTTCGTGTGATGTTAGCGCTTACGTGTGGTTCAATGCAAAAGTTGTTAAAATTTTAATATTGGCCGATGGCTTATATCAAATATATACAGTAGTATAGCTAGCTAGCTAGTTAGCAGGTACACATTTTTGTTAAAAGAAGAATAGCTACTTTTTGGCTTCATAACTTTAGGCGATTTTCTAAAAATTTCAGTAGTGTAGGTAGTTATGTCATTCTAACAAATCGTAATCATTTCGAATTAGCACCTACAAATTTGTAAGCGCCCATGTGAATATCTCAAGTGCAATAAGCACCATATTCTAAAAAAAGCAATTGGCATTTATATGAATTGGTAGGTACTTGTCTGTTATCCCCCTCCAAAAAATTTGCATGTATGAATTTTTTTCCTCGAATAAAATCGTAAAGTCATCACTTATATTTCACTAGTTTTCCAAACATCTCTGCATAGCATTTTTTTACTGGTACCTGAAAAAATAGGACTATGTAAAGCACTAATACTAATCATTACATTAAGAATAATTTAAATATTGTGTACATGACATAAATCTTATATATAATATAGACAAAATAGCCTGTTGTGCAAAAATAAAAGGATTTTCTTGAAATGTTTGATTTTATATATATTTAAAATTATTTTTACAAATTTCAGATGTCAATCAAGCGGAAAAATGAAGATTTTGTTGCATATGTCCACAACGTGTCTCCTAAAAAAAGTGGCAACTTTTTTAACGTGAGGCTACAAACGCCCGAGTCGAAAAATAAAACTGTTAAAGCAATGTGCTTTGATGTAGAGAAACGGGAAAAATTGGTCAGCGCCTAAATATCTGGGGATGCAGTGAAGTTTAAGAACATCGTGAAGCAAAATGAAACTGCAAAGAACTACTTTGCCCAATATGTCATTAATAAAAACACAGATATTGCGCATATAGAAAAGTTAAATGTACCTTTCGAGAGGGCTGAGCCTGCTGTTGAATATGTTGAATTAGATTTGTGTAATCACGATGTTGGCAAAACTGTATCCGTAAAAGCTACTCTAGATTTAAGTAATGCTGTCGAAAAAGAAGTAAGGGTTGGACTGCGATACACAGTCAGTTGAATTCACTATTTGGGAGGAGTGGATATCATTTTTTCGTGAAAGTGTTGTCAGTGGTAATCATTACTTCAACTTTATAAACCTGTTGGTACGTTCCTTCAGTGGTGAAAAATATCTTTCTACGTATCAATCTAATACTGTGGTAACACTTCCAGAGTTTGATTCAATCCATGCAATTGATTATGGCTACATTTGTGGTGCATGTAAGAAGTTGATTAAAATCAAGTCCATGGAGGAGAAAATTCTCAAATGCGAAAACTGTGGTGTAGTGTCCAGATCGTCTGTTCTTGAAGGATCGATGGAAATTGTTGTAAAGGCTGACGTACTAGGTGACCAACTATACAAAATTGATGTTAGTGAACTTTCAAGATACACGGGAGTAGTTGGTTTCGATACCGATAAAGCTGAATTGACTCAGATGTTGATGGAAATTCGAGATTTGACTGTTGAATTGGATACTCGACATAACCTTTTAACTGTTATTTAATTTGATGTTTATAGGTTGGTGTACATAGAGCCTTCTAGTTTGGTTATTTTATTAGGAAGGACATTTTGTTTGTTGTACATTCTGTTTCATTTTATAGGATAAATTTTGTTCATATGCATTACCAGGTGCTGCGAAGAGAATGTTCTATAAGGCCTAGCTCTGCATTAAATGCCAGCACATCAGAGGTTAGGTAGCAGATTTTAATTTGTACACAAAAGCTGAATAAGAAAAATAGGTCACTGTATCTAGTGGTAATTTTAGGATTTGTGTATGTGTTTGGCTAATAATAGATAATAAAAGAAATTCACACGCGAAGAATTTGTCTGCGCTGTATGGGCTAGGTCTAATTCTTCCCACTTTCCACTAATCTCGTCTAATTAATTACTTCACCACATGGTGTGTTTGCAAAACATAAGGGTCGTATTTGCTGATTACTTAGACTTATGTTGTATATGTTGAGTTCTTTCTATTGTACTTCTTGGTTTACACTGATATTTGTTCTTTGATTATTTTTTTGGTTTGACACAAGTTGATAAAAAGGTGTACTTAAAGTCTTGAATTTGAGTTTCTTTACACCAATGTTGGTTTAATAATTAAGCGTTGATATGAAAATGAATCCCGTACATGCACACCAGTTTAATATGTGTATTTGATTGATCAAGAGTACTCTTAAATGATGGGCTTCCTTTTTATGAATATCTTCGCCACCTTCAGGTGATAATGAAGTTGTGCAATTGTCAGTTGGTTCGGTACTTTGTAAACATTTTGATATTGACTGTTCCAAATTTTGTTAAAAGAAATACAGTTTTATTTTGTTGTTTTCAGCCTCGCGATAACAACTGGGCAGCCATTTCAAGAATTTTTCGTGCTCCTGGTTTCTCCGATTTTGGTTGTGACTTTTGCCGGGCCTGACGCAAACCAATTTTAAACGAACAAGTTTTTATTCACTACGCATGCGCAATCTCAATCTGTTGGAAGTATAAGAAATCTATTTTTTGGCCTTGACTAGAATTTAAATTTTTTTATCCCGGACTCGAGGGAATCGATTTGGTAACATTCGTAAATACCGCTTGAATGAAAGTAATTTCGTAATCCCTCTCAGAAGCGCATTCAAATAACTACCCTAATAAATCGAGCGCAGAGCATATCAGTAGTGGTAGCTAGACATATCGTTTCCAGGCCCCAGCTTTTCAACGGCGATGAACTTTTTATTAGTTCTATTGCACCGCCGTCGAGCATAAGACTTATCGCTCATAAACAAATAAAAAATTTATAAGGATTTGTTGTCATAAAATTTTACGCATGAAATTATTTCATAGTTTGCTGGATGCATTTTCTGCATACAAGATTTAACTTTTGGGGTGGGCGTTTATTCGAGAGAGGCGCTTATAAAAAAATCTCTTTTTTGTGTCAAGTAAAAAGTTTCTTTTTAGGAACTATGATAAAACAGGAGACATATGTTCAGAATCTAAAAATAATGTTTTTAATCGTAAATGGTTGTATAACTAAATATCCTCTACATCAATAACATCGTAAATATTCGAATTAGCGCCCCCTTTGACTGTTAAATTGTATTCCAATAACCGCTCATGGGCGCTTATTCGAGAGAATCGCTTATAAAATTTTTTATGAAAAAGGGTGGGCGGTAAATGGAGCATTTACGGTAAATGATTTATAAACAACAATATACATTTGAAACCAACATCTCGTCAATTATAATATAACGTACATCCTGCAGTTTGTTGTGGGTATGACTTGGTCAGGGGGTAAATTTTATTTTACCACAGTTAATAAGAAGGAAAAATAATTCTATTTTGTAACGACTAGTTTGCAGGCATCATGATCTGAGAAAAAGAGAGTTTCAACTTCACAGTCAAATTTAAAAAAATCGAGCAACACTCTTCTTATGTAAACGTGATCGAGTAGAGAACCGCTGATATGTGTTGGTTCGTTTACAAGCAAGGAATAGTCTTTTAACGTGAGCAGGTTTAGGTCTTCATTCTCGTTGAATGCATTAATATTGAAGTCTCCCATAACTATATCAGGACTCTGAGTTTTTAATAAATAATCAAACGTTTCCAGAAATGATATTATCTCTCTTGAATTTTTTCGATATAACAGTAAAATCTTAAACTCCCTTGGTGAGAAGAACTTATTTACAACAGTAATAATGCTAAAAGACGGTATGCGAAATACGTCTAATAATTCCAACGAGTCACGATAAAGAAAAGCTAAACTACAAAATCTGTCTTCGTTATTGTTGAACAATTTTTTGAAGTTACTTAAGGGGTCATTTTCTTCTGGTAAGCAATAATTTTCACTTATTTGTGTCTCAGTAATGCATAGTATATCACTTTCTAGCAGACATTGACTTGAAGCTATGTCACCTGCGTGTTTTGTTAATGATCGTGTATTGAATAATGTAATGATAAAATTATTTTGGCCGAGTTTGATGAAAGTCGGCAAACCTACAATTTGTGTTTGTCTTAGGTGTTCGTATTCTTCAGAAACAGCAGGGTCTGCTTTTATTGCTTTTTTGTTAAATTCACCTGTTAAATACAATCCATTTAATGAAGTTACTCTGCTGAGAGCGACATACATCTATCCGAAATTAAAACTCCGTTGTTTGACGAGATCAAAACTTATTACTGCTTTTTGTATTGACTGACTTTGAACTTTGTGTACAGTACAAGCCCAAGCTAAAGTAAGAGGAAATTGCGTTCTTCTAACTACGGGGTATTGTAATCTGGGATACACTTTAATTTTTGCTTCAACTTTTTCTATGGGCACACTGTTGCTATGTATTGTATTAACATCAGTGTTTTTTAGTTTTGCACCAGCTTCAGTGTCGTCAAATTTTACATAGATTTTTCGCACTTGTCCATGTTCAATTTTAAATCCTGAAATTGTACCCAGCTGCCCATTAATAATTTGTCTGAGATATCGATATTTGAAGTCAACATAACTCTTGCTCCTACTTTGACTTTTAGTTCACGAGCTAATCCTCCTGTCTCAGATTGGTTTTTAGCCAATGCTTTTTCAAGAGCATTTGGTGAAATTTTCTCTTTTGGGAGTTTGTCAATAGCTGGAATTGAGTATAACTGATTTTCATTAGATTCTAGTTTCGTTTCATTATGTAATTTACTTGGTGCATTTTCTGCAAATATATGTAGCGCATCATGAGGAAAGGTTGGGTCATCAGGTGAGATAAATCTGCTCCTTAATAATGCTTCGTCTTCCCTGGAAACATCACCTATTCGTATTCGATTTAGCATATCAATAAAAATTGTATCACCACGTTGCCTCATAACTTCGGTCAACTCTGAAAATTGAAATTTTCGCCACAAAGGGTCTGCGTTTAAAATTTCATTAACTCCCTGGTAAGAGTCAAACACACGTCGTGCTCTGACAGGAGGCAATTGATATAGATCTCCAAACACAATAACAGTTTTTCCGGCAAACGTTTTATCAGGTTGACATCCAAAAATTTGTACTAGTCTCACGTGTATATGAAACAAAAGTAAATTAGACACCATGGATATCTCATCAATTATAATTGCCTGAACGTCCTTAAGCTTATTCCTTAGCTCTGATTTTACCTTATCGGTAATGTTAGGAAGGCTTTTTTTTGTGAGATTTCCAATAGGAATTCCAAGACCTGAATGTAACGTTGTCCCATTAATATTTACAGCAGCAACGCCTGTTGGAGCAAATAAAAGTACTTTAGGTTTGTCGGGTTTACCAGTTCTATAGGAAAAAATCTTTGTGAGCGCGTGGAAAATAGTACTTATTAGATGAGACTTTCCAACTCCTCCACTTCCTGTCACAAATATCTGCAAAGGTTCTACTACTCTAGGATATTTTGTTCCCATACTCTTTACGAAAGTATTAGCCCAATGGTAAACAATATTAAAAATTTCTCTTTGTTTTGCATTGAGTGAAATTATGGATGAATTTATTTGCTCATCGGACCGGCAAGTACTTTGAGATGTTGTGTCATGAGTATTGCCAGTTTCAATGTCATCCTCTAATATGACGCTTTCCTCTTCCTCCTGGTCGCCTGAATTTTCGTTAGCTTCACGTAACTGTTCTACAACATCTTCGTTTTCTTGTTGAGCATAAGCGTCTACAATATTACCAATATTATCCCTGTATGTCCTGATAGCTTCATCTACTAACTCACCAAAAGGTTTAAACGCCATTTTATTGTGATTTACCATGTTTGTTACATCTTCTTCTAAAAGCTTATCCATATAGGTTCCAGTCGAAGAGGACTTTAATTCATTTTCATTTCGAAATGGATAAAACATGAATAATAAATGGTGCGCATATTTTTCTGGATCTATACCGATTGGGAGCGTGATATCTCAAGACAGATTTCACTTTTCTACACACTAAGACCTCCTGAGAAGAAGAACTTCGGGTTGACAATCGTTGTCAGTTTCATCGCTTGGCTTTTGGGCCAGATAATAGCCGGCCAGAAATTCAGCGTAACACATGTGGTCCAATATTCTATACTTTCCCTTTTTGAAGTTGCTGCTTGGTCTGTCAACATATCTGTCTAACATATCTCTTTTATAAATATCGGTACTATCTTCCGCTAACTCAAGGATTTCTTCCTCATTTTTACAAATCCTATATCTCTGATCTGGTAAATTGCTGTTCGCAAAAATTACACCAGGAAAACATTTTCTCATCCACAGTTCTGGCATAATGTGATACACAGTCTCTTGAACCGAACATTCTCTTTTAGTTGCATATGCTCGAGCTATCGCTTTCATTTGGTCATACTTGCTTGAATTATTGTTAAAAGATTCAATAGTTGCTTGCTTCATGGCTTGCGAAGTCTCGTCTTCTGATTTTGAGAAATATGACACATGTAACTAACAGCTTTGTATTGATTTATCACAGGTTGAATATCTAGGTTAGCACGCCACGCTACTAAACCTTCCAAAAAGTAGTTATTTACGTAGCAAGAATTTATAGGTCTTTTAAAATGAATTTGAAAGTCATCATCACTAGAAATAGACAATGCTTCATAATACTCTTGCTCATTGATATTTAATTCATTCAATACACCTGAAATATCCTTGATAGGAACATAAGTCTCTTTTGTCGGGTCTAGGAAATTTTTTTTTGCCGGGAACAAATTTTCTTCAATATATTTTTTAACTTTATCTAAAACTTTCCTTCTTTGCAGTAGGATATTAGTTCTTATATTTTCTGGCATTTCTTTTGAAAGAGGTTCAGCAACTATTGTTCGGTGTGTGAAAAATCGTCCGTAATTAAACCTGCAGTCTGAATTTTTGTATTTTCGACAGGACTTTGAGTGCGTATGAGTTTGATATGTCTTAACAAGCTCGTGCAATTCAGGCTCTTCGTTTTTATCAGGTAAATAACATCTAATGATTTCATCCACAAACCTGATATATTCATCTTTAGTTTCCTTAGACAACATAGGTGCATTTAAAACCCACAGGAATGAATGAATATGCGGGGAGCCACGAAACTGAAATTCAACTCTGATGGCGTAGTATTTCACTTTACCTAAAGGCCCATTGACAATAATTTATTTGAAGAATAATTCCACTCGATATTGAAAATGTCTAGCCACAAGAACTGGGTTACTGTTGAGAATGTCACACCTTTCCATGTATGAAAGTTCGTTTATCCCTTCGTCTGTTATTGGATGTCCATCGAGACTCTTAATGATTGAAACTAAGTCATTCCATCTTAGATCGGCACAAGAAAGAGTTAAGAAGAAAGTTGGAAGTCCCAATTGTTTAACTGTAGCCAATACTTCTTGTAGAAAACGTTTCCAGTATGCTGGCGTTCCTTTAATTGTATTCATGAACGAGTAACCAATGTCAGTTGAAACAAGTTCTTTTACCTATTCTTTAAAATTTTGACTTAGCATACCTGCTGTTAACTGATTCCCTCCTACCTTCTTAAAGGCAATATTTATGCTACTTGTAAGACGGAGCTGTTGTAAGACTGAATGAACGTAGAATATGTAGTCTGAATCAGAAGCAAACGTTTGCTTGTAATTCAACAAGCGTTGATTAAAGTACTTTACAGGGCTAAGAATTATATCTCTCTGCACCTTGTAACCAAATTTACCAGTTGGAAGAAGACATGGATGGGCAAGCTCTTCACAATGATCATCACGTATTAAAGACAATGGCCTTTTTCCTTCTCCAGGAGCAATTGTCAGATTTTCTTCGTTCACTTCATATGGAATAGTGCTTATTAACGCTGTTTCTGTGGTCTGCACTCTGTGTTCATTCAGCGGGTTTTCTATGTCTTCCAATAATGGACTATGCGATATTTCGTTATCATCATCACCTGCGTCGTCTTGAAAAGATAAAAGGGTAGGTTGAATATTACTCAAGTTAATAGTTACATCCGAATAAAATGGATTGTGTTCCTTAAAGTATTCCAATAAATTCTTAATTTTGTTGGGACGCACAGCTTGAAACAGAGCATGACCTTTGAAACCCAATTTTCTTTTTAGTTTTACTATAATTACTCCAGTGCTATCAGGAGGTTGGGGAAGTACGTTAAAAACTTTGTTTATTTCAATTGGAACATTGCAAATAGAACCTTTCACTTTAGGCATTTGACCTTTAGGCATTATTGCAATTTTCTTGAAAAGAATTCTTTTCGAGACAATAGCCTTTTCGAGCTTTCTCGTATCTTTCAATTCGTCGGGCAGTTCGAATACCTTTAATTTATTAACAACCGCTTGGCATGGTATTTTACCTTTTAGTAATTTTCGGTGGCATGTGTGGCAAATATACTCGTTGTTATCGAAACTTGAGACACGGGAGAAACTTTCTGGTGAAACATCATATTTGTTTTCTTTGAATTGAATAACAGACTTGAGATATAAGCACCTGTTACATGACACGCAAATATGAGCAGGGCCAAGAGAAACTGACTTGGTAAAACTAGCTGTTCTTTTTAGTGAATTCGATTCTGTTACGCTTCTGTTGTAAACCTTTTTGCTATTAATACACATTTTTTTCTTTTTTATGGCATGCGCCTCAGTACCAAGTATATCATGATACAATTCTTTCCTACGCTTTCGTTTTCGCTCGCTTTCTATTTCGCTTCTTGCCTTGTATCTTTCCCGTTCGAGTTTCTTTTTCATTTCAGCATTGATATGAGCAACATCTTTATCGCTTACATTTACCCTTATAAATTCCATTTCATATCTCCTTTCGCGCGTACCAGCGTATGTGTCTAGAATGTAACTTGTCAAATGTTCAGCCTTTTTAAATTTTAGCAAAGCTGAATTACCTAAAATTGAAATGTTCCCGCTTTCGTTGTGCGCATGCGAGTCAAACAGAAAATAGTCACGTTTAGACCACAAGATTGTGAATGTGAACCCGTTTACAAGCATCAACACCCCATCTCCGATGTCAAAATCATCTTCTACACGCAGAAAACTGATATCAGTAGCATCAAGGATACCGATGTTTGTATTCAAACGTGTTACTGACAAAAATGTTTTAAAGATTTCAACACATTCCGGAAGTTCGTTCAGACATTGGCAACGATTTTTCGCTAGTTTGCTAAAAGTTGTGTTTCCTATTTCGAGTATATTGTCGAGATCAGGTGTTTTCCAAATAGTAACTCGCCTAATCTTTGACCAACAGACACTTATTAAAGCATTACATGTACATTGTATGCCAGCAGAATCCCCGAAACGTTCGTCTGCTTGATTAAACGACCCAAGGATTACTTTATCAACAGGCCCAGGATTAGATTCCACATCACCATCTAAGAGGAGTCTGTCTTTATTCCGGGAAAAAGTTGCTGAATGAAATATTAGGCATTTTGAGGCAGATTTTTGCAATGGAAACACAGAGTAATCGAACTGGCAAATATCCTCGCACGTGTATACAACCCAACAGA
This sequence comes from Hydractinia echinata, assembly GCA_030067915.1. Lineage (NCBI taxonomy): Eukaryota > Metazoa > Cnidaria > Hydrozoa > Anthoathecata > Hydractiniidae > Hydractinia > Hydractinia echinata. The sequence continues at coordinate 1,621,092 of JASGCC010000006.1, forward strand.
GATTACAACTTGCGCAAACCATGCTTGGAATCACAAAAGAACAAACTATGCAGAATGGAACGTCAATTATTTATACGAAGGGTATAAATGAAAACGCTGCGCAAATATGAAAAATAATATTTTAATTATATATTTCAGGTTCAAAATAACAAGTACGGGTATTTGAGTATTTGAGCTTTTTAGTTTTCAGTATTCAAGTTTCAAGTTTTCAGTATTCAAGTTTTCAGTATTCAAGTTTTCAGTATTCAAGTTTTCAGTATTCAAGTTTTCAGTATTTAAGTTTTGAGTATTTAAGTTTTGAGCTTTGAGTATTTGTTTTTTAGTACTTCTGAGCGTACCTCAAGACACCACCTATCACCTAAAAGAAATAGAAAATCGATTAAATTGATGACAACATACACTGAAAAATACAATTGACACAATTACACGGCGCCGTAGATTAGTGGTTATAGCTCTCGTACTCTGTGCGGGAGACCGGGGTTCGATTCCTCTTGACGGCGATTCAACATGGGCGAGTGAATGTTACCATAGCCCCGGGTTAACCCAAGCCATGTGAGGGAAATTGGGGAGATGGCACACTGTGTGGGCCGTTGGATGTTGGCGGTAGTTGTCTAGTAGAGCGCGGGTCCTAATTGGGTCTGCGTAGCTCAAAATGAGCATTAAATACTCTAGGACTCTCCATCTAAGCCATGGCTCCTCCTGGAAATAATAGACAGGGTATATCCCTCGATATTTGTGAGGCTAGCCATGCAAAACATGCACATCTATCTATCTATCTACAGTTTAGAGAAAGTTAAAATACTAAAAAGAGGCGATAAAAACATAACCAAATAATAAAAAAATACCTCAATAAACTGCTTGAATGCTGAAATGAACAATTATTATATCCAATTCCATACAATACTAAAACCAAAATACATAAAAATTAAAATATCATGAAGAGAGAATAGCCAAACAATTAGGGGTGACTCACGAATCGAAAAGGAAGTGAAATACTTCAAAGTTTAAACATTTTATACCGTAAAACATGAATTTTCAAAATATGCCGGATTGGCGTTCAGCATACACATTTTGATTTGTGAGTCATCCCATATACAAAACTACATCTGAATTTTTATTTTTTATCGGCCAAGATGTTGACTCCCCCCTCAGACAAATGCCAATAAAAAAGATCATCTTTTAGGAGAATTAGTCTGTAATAGGATATGGTACGCCAAAACAGTTTTATGCCTGTCATTATATTCGAGTCATTTGTTCAACCATTGTGATATATATGTTCAACCAGTCAGTTATATGTTCAACCAGTCATATATGTTCAATGAATAATATATATACAAGCAACGAAATATTTTCAAAATATCTGATCTGCTTTTTTCTTACTTGACATGCAATACACATGTCTATTTCGCCTTCTTTGAGCTTTCAGAAAGGAGTGTCTAAAATATTTTTGCATGATTATGTTTTGTGAGGAGTCGTTGAATATAAATATGGGCGGTTAAACATATATGAGTCGTTGCACACATAAGAGTCATTAAACATTTACAATAAACCATGTTGGATTTGTTGAACATATCACAATTGTTCACAATTGAACATAAATATTCAATTTGTTGAATATTGCTACGTATGCCCATACCACAGGTCAGGATGTGTGCACATGTATTGAACTTTATAAACATTTGCAACTTTGTTTTGATTTGGGAATGTATTATGCTCTGTACGACTCCTTTGTTTATGCACATTGTTAAATCTGAGAAAGGGCTTAAATTTTCTGCAGATTTTCAAATCAGAGCAAGTAAATTCATTCCTAGCACCAACGAACAACTTAGGCTGAAGAAATTGGTACCTCAATTTATTATCGTCTGCATTTCATTATTTTAAAGCCGTCACAATCCCTTTATTGCGCATGCCACAAAGCCGCCATTTTTCTGTTTACATTGTCACGCTCAGCCAAAATAAATAAATAAAAGGCCCACAGCCCTTGAACTAATGCCTATAGGACATGTGCGGCAAGAACGAGTGTACGATTGGTCAGTATTTTATCAAAATAGAGCAAAAAACAAAAAATGTTGGTTGTCGTCGGTACAGTATGTGCAAAGCATGTCAGAAGGCTTTTTGAGATATTCTTTTGGTAATTTACCTCATACTTTTTTTCTTTGGAAGTGAAAGTAAAGCCAATAATGAAATTTTTTAAAATAATGAACTTGTTCATGGCGGTGGTAAATAGATGCGGCTGCCTGACAGTAAACTGAGGTAAGACTTGCTTCGGCCTTAGTGCCACTCAATCTCGTCCCAAGGGCTTTTCTACACATATTATTAACATATCATAGGCGTTTAGAAGTTCTGCCAGACAAGTTTGGGTGTCACTGAAAAAATTGTAAGTCGACATGATATCTTATCGGTTATTCCAGACTGTCATGAAGAGGGTGCCAATAAGCCGCAAATGCCCGCATATATAAGGGCGAATTAAATTGGCGGTTGTGGTCCGCAACCGCCCGCACTTTCCCGAACTCGCCCGGAGAGCATTTCCGAAATGCAATTCCTTGTAACATACCATGCGGACGATAGTTAGAAGAAGGCGCTTGAAGAGAAAGGAGTTAAGAAAGTTTATATATAAGTTATTTATCAAGTAAATCTTATTAAAAACCATCAAAAACAGTTCTTTTAAGAACTTCGCTACCACATAGTAAGTTTATTTTAATTTTTATAGATTTTTGAATCATTAGTGTCTGTTTTTTGTTTTTTATTCAAGCATTGTTCGGGTCTATGCGGGTATTTTCGGGCAAATACTTGAATTTATTTCAAAACGCCGAACTCGCCCGAAAACGCCCGCACTTTTTACGGCGTATGCGGCTTATCGGCACCCTCGTCTGTCATGACATGCAGGATGCTAGGTATTCTCGGATCCGGGTTAACATCATCAAATTTGAAAAAAAGAAAAAAACAGATATTAGCTACAGACAAATGACGGAATTGATATGTTTAAAAGATAACATCAATGTTTCTAGAGAACTTGTTCGACAAACTTTGATGAGACTCGATCCGTAAGGCCTAGAACATTTAAACACCTGGTAATGCATATGAACAAGATTTATCCTATAGGAATGAAACAGAATGTGATTTATCAGCAAAAATTATGTAACTTAGGAAATTTAGAAAACCAAAAGATTATTAGAACAGGATTTATTGTAATTTAAAGTTTTCAAATTTTATAGAAGTTTGACCATAATATTTAACTGCAGTGAAAAATTTTCACTGTAGTTAATTTTTGTGGTCATTTCTTCATAAAACATCAAAAGTTTGGTTGCTAATAGAGGCAGTTGTACTTAGTGTATAAACTTGAAAATTTTCATGTTTCCATAAATTTTGGTGCTGAATTCAAATATGTTGGTCATTTTTGTTGAAAATGATCAGAAAATTTCAAGCATGTTAACCCGGATCCGAGAATAGCTTGCCTGCATATCTAAATACACAAAATTTTGAAACCAAAACTTTGGTATGCTTAACAAACTTTTATTTTCAGGCAAGCTTAGCTTCAATAAACAACGTGCAGGTTTTCGCTACTCTTTTTCACACAACAACGAAATTCCCTCACCTTCGAAGTGTCAAGCAGTCACTTGATGCTGAGTGTAAATGAATAAAAGTGTAAGTGTAGTGTAAAGTAAAGTAAGTAATACTTTGGTTTAGAGCGAGCAAGCAATAACTGCGTACGGTCAACAACAGTCAAAATGGCCGACAATATTGCCAACGTGGCTTGTACAGGAGGAACCAACATTTTCAGGACCAAGGATTTAAAGCAAATTGGGCTACATAGATCAAAATGTTCTGAAAAAGATTTTGGAGAATTAATACAATAAGACAAAAAGTAATAAATCTAGTTAGAAAAATAAAATAATTTCACGAAAAATAAAATGTCTGTGGTTTATCGAGATTTGCAAAAAGTGCCGGACGATAGAATGTGGAAACCAAACAATTTCCGCGCTCTGCATAAGAAGCCTGCAATTTCCGCGCTCTGAATAAGAAGCCACTGGAGAACTTCTGTATTCTCCCCTTTAAAGCTGAAATACACGGTCAGTTTAAAATGATCATTTTAAAATGATCTTTTTAAACTGACCGTGTATTTCACAAAAAATGACGAAAAACACCAGTCATTTTAAATGATCATTTTAAAATGATCATTTAAACATGTTTGAAGTTTATCATTTTAAAATGATGAACTTCTGCATAGAAATTGCTAGACGGAATTGTTTTACTATGACGCCATTGAGTTTTTTGAGTATATTTCAGTTATTCTGTATAAACAGAAGGAGTATAGAAGATAGTAAACATTTTCAATTTTTTTCGAGTACAAATTTAATATATTACAAGAATAATTTTCAAGATGGGAACTAAAGCGCAGAAAACGGAATCAACTGAGAATTTTATAAGTGCATGGAGAGAAGAAGAAAGTCTGTGGAACGTAACTTTGACAGTTTATAAAAACAAAGATGCAAAGGCTAAAAGTACTAGAATTTTGATGGGAAAATGCACCATGGAAGGTTTGTACTTTTACATTCTCGATACAAAAGCATATCAAAATAACCTTATTTATATTATTATATATTATACAACAAATATATGTTGCAAGTCTGCATAGTTAGCACCTGTTGATAAGAAACGAAGTGTTGCTGCTAACTTAATTTTTGCTGGAATTGGCTCGCGCATGTTTGTAGTTTCTTTTTGTATATCAACACCTACTAAATTTAAAAGTTCATCAAAATTTTCAGGTGCCATTCTTAAAAACTTTTTATATTCGAACACTTCTTCCACACGCAATTCTCGTAAAAGAGTATTATATACCCCAAGTTCTGTTCTTCTACCGAGCCATGGCTTCACCCAAGTAGATCTATTTCTTCTGCGTTTTTTTCTTTTTGAAAGATTGGCAATTATAACAACTGCTGCAGCACATTCCTCTTCAGAGTCCATAGTGTAAAGAACTTTTATTTACAAATTCTATCATTTTAAAATGACTCGTGTATTCAGGTGTTCCATCATTTTAAAATGACGAAAAACACCAGTCATTTTAAAATGATCATTTTACACTGACCGAGTATTTCAGCCTTTACAGGGATGATCAAACTAGAGAAAAATCTTTTTATGGTTTTTAAATCAATATTATTAGTAGGATTTAATTCATGTTAGTAGGATTTGATTCATATTTTATTTGCGGCTTAATGGTAATTGACTTAAAATTACATGGTGTATTATGTGATGCACTCTCTCTACTCTTTTCCTTTTGCTCCTCTCTCTTGCCTTCCTTATTAGTCTCTCTCCCTAAGAAGGTTGTCATTTCATCTTAGCTTCTTTTAGCTATCTATGGCGACCTCACGGTAATACATATTTTATATATAATATAGTAATTACATTCCATGTACCTTATTCCGTGAAATACATATATTTGATTTGATTTGATTCAAGATCCAACAATGAATGAACATTGTAATGTAAACTTTTTGTGTTAATTTGTTATTCTTTCACGTTTAACGTCTATGTTTTAAATGGATTTTGTTTATATTAATAATACTACGCTCGTCCTTTAAAAAAAAATCATATAAGAAGATTTGATCGTGTAAAAGCGGCTTAAAAGAGAGAGCAGCAAACTCTGTAAACACGGTAGGCGACGGTCACTAATTTAAAAGTTTTGCTACACGATTTTTCCAAATAAAGTATTTGCGGACTGACCTGTTCATTTTAAGTAAGTAAGTAAATAAGTAAGCAAGTAATGTATTTTCACACGGTAATGTAGATAGATAGATAGATAGATAGATGTGCATATTTTACATGGCTAGCCTCACAAATATCGAGGGATATACCCTGTCTATTATTTCCAGGAGGGGCCATGGCTTAGATGGAGAGTCCTAGAGTATTTAATGCTCATTTTGAGCAACGCAGACCCAATTAGTAGGGCCCACGCTCTACTAGACAACTCCTGGCAACATCCAACGGCCCACACAGTGTGCCATCTCCCCAATTTCCCTCACATGGCTTGGGTTAACCCGGGGCTATGGTAACATTCACTCGCCCATGTTGAATCGCCGTCAAGAGGAATCGAACCCCGGTCTCCCGCACAGAGTACAAGGCGCAAGCATTAGAATAAACTATAATACAGTACTATAATACAGTAGGTTGAAATGTCTCTAACATATATATATAATATAAAGTAACAGTTTTTTGTTTTTGTTTTATAAATAAAGTTTTTCTTAAATATTAAAAGCATATCTGACAGGTTATCTAGTTAAAAATATGGTTTCATACTCAAATATGAAAATATACAAATAAAAATGAACACTCTTGGGCATTATATAAAATAGGTTCTGGTAATGAACGCTTAGTAAGACATTACATGTGGGGAAGGCCATAGAATAGCAGAAAAATGCTAGCACTAGCTATGGTGACCCTAAAAAAAAAAGTGTGAGTATAAACCAAACAAAACAAACATAAAAAACAAAACATTACAATGAAACCTGTAGAGAGGAATAAGAAGAAAGGAATAGCAGATGGACAAGTGAGAAGAAGAGGAAGAAGTAGAGCAAAAAAAAACAAAAAAGCAAAAAAACACAAACAACAACAACAAAAAAAAACAAAAAAAACAACAAACATCAACAACAAAAAAGCAACCAAAAAACAACAACAACAAACATACAAACAGACAATTAAGAACAGAAACACAGAATTCTCAGGGAGTTACTTACAGCAAATAACATTTATCCATGGAAAGTTATAAATGCAATAAATTGGTGGAATTAATTAATTTACTTCATCATAGCTATTAAAGAAGTACTTACGTATGGCTGATTTTAATTTGTTCTTACTCACCCCGTCAATACTAAGTCCCAGCCTAGGATGTCTTTTGTTCCACTCTGAAGCACTTTTGGCTTTAATTGAGAAAGTTCCATAGATGATTGTGTTAGTTCTGCTAACAGACAGGTTAAATTTCGAGGCACGGGTGTTATGTGAATGATTGTTACCCACGGGTGTAAAGAAGTCATGAAATATGTTAGGTAGAGAGTTGCGACGTTGGTCAAAAGCCAGGAGACAATTAACCAGAGAAATATAATCATTCAGTTTTAGTACACCAGCTTGCCTATAAGGTGGTGGCAGGCTGGCTTGGATGTCTATAGATCAGTCCCACACTAATATTTTTGTCATTAGGAGGCAAAATTTCAACAAAAACAGATTCAATAAATTTGCTTTCATATATTAAGAGGTCACTTCTTAATTTGTAGTCAAATCTTTTGTTTATATAGAGACGGACACCACCTTTGCTAGCTTCAGTGATACACTGTTCATAATTGAAGTTTTCTAAGTTAGTATTAGATGTTTGATTATTAGAATTAAGCCGTGTCTCAGTAATGCCTATGAAATCAAACGTGTTATTTACAATCGATAGCAATGTACATAATTCGTCAAAATGATAATTTAAGGAAGAAATGTTTAGGTGCAAAAATGATACTGTTTTTTTAGGCAGATTTATGTTGTTCATCTCACTGGGAGAGTAATATGAGCAATTCTGAATAAAATTTTCATCATGAATTGCAATACCATCAATTTCCTTGAAGAACTGTGTGTTAGATGTATTATCAAGCTCTAATAGGGTAGAATCAATACAATCAACAGTCTTACCTTGGTGAAGAAGTTTCAGTTGCTCATCACCTGTGCCAGTGAAAGGGAAGGTGTTCTTTAAGCAAATACTGCAATACCATTTTTCTGATGAGTTTTGAAGCTTTTCATAAGTAGATTTGTCAATGTTATTGCAACGAATATGAATCCACTTATTACATATATCACAGTTGACAGATCTGTGGTTTTTGGCTACTGCCTTAAAACAAACTCCACAAGGAAATTTAATAGTCATTTGCTAATACCAAGATAAATAAATAAATAAATAAAAAACTCTGTGAGAATAAAGCACAAAAACAAAAATAAGCAGTTTAAAGTAAGACTCCAATAATATGGTTTTAGCAAACTAGCAAAAGCAGTAAGTGAAATATATACCTGAGAAGACAAACAAAACAACAACAAACAAACAACAAACAGCAACAAAATAATAAACAACAAAAAATAAAAATAAAAAAAAATAAAAAAAATAAAAAAAATAAAAGTAAAAAAAATAAAAAATAAGAAATAAAAATAAAAAAGATAAAAATTTATAATATATATATATATATATGTATATTAAAAATCGAAAGAAAGAAAGGGAAGAATCGACAGCGATGAACAAAGAAGGAAAGAAAGTAGCTAGAGAGTACAGGTGTGATAAAAATGGTTATGACTCTTTTTCGAAAAAGGCTGGTAACAGAAGTGATTAACAGCTAATGGAATGCTACACTACTGATATAAGAACTTATGTTAATTTCTGCAAATTTCGTGCTAGATAAAGAAATAAAGTTATAACTAGTTATATATTATAGGAACAAATATTCAGGGAAAGAATATAAATAAGAGAAAATGTAAGAGAGAAAATAAGTCTCAATAAGGATTTAAAGCCAAACTGTCCAAGGTTTAAAATTCCTCTAACAGTTTATATCTCTCTTCACCTGGTTTTTTGCACATTAAATTAGCAGGATGAGCTACAAACATCTTCCAGTCAGGGTGATCGGTCTTTAGGTTTTTTCGATGAAGTTTTGCCTTGTTGGTCCTTGTTGTAAGTTTTTTTGATTGAAGCTGGTCAACAAAGATATTGTTGGTATATTTTGGGTCGTTATTGCGCTTAATCAAAATTTGTTTAGTTTTTTCGGAGTATTTCCACGAGGAGAAACGAACGGCTATGTTTAGGGGGCCGTCTCTCTTAGTGGGGTTTGGATCGTTTTGATGTTGAGGGTTAGGTTTGATACGATGGGCACGTTCGATCCAGTCGTCAAGAATAGTTGCAGCAGACTCTGCTTTATCGAAGCTGTGAAGCAAGTTGGCAACAGTGGCAGAGGTGTCACCCCAGGATGTCTCCTTCCCAGGAACATTTTTCAGTATTAGGGTTGATCTCATGTTCCTGTTGGTCTGATCTTCTAGCTGCATTTCAAGGTCGTTTATTCGCTTGTTGAGATTTAACAAGGTATCTTCATGCTGTGAGTTGCTGGCTTCTAGTTTATTAATATCTGTTTTATTGGAACTAGCAAGCTCCAAAGCTTTATTTGCAGTTTCTGCAGTCACGGATACCAACTTTTTAGTTTCAAGAAGTGTTTCATTGAATTCAGTTAATTTTTCCTCAAATATATCCAGCTTTTGGAAAAGACGTTCAGAAAGGTTTGCAAACTGTTCAGTGATGTCCGATGATTTTTTGGGACCCATGATTTATAATGATTACAGTGATAATAATAGATATAATTGCAGATATAATTAATGTTTACATAAATAACAGTAGCGTAGCTAAAACGTGTACGCACTATACGGCTACCATCTTTTGAGGGATTAGTCTACAGAAGCAAATGACTTTAAAGTCAATAAATAAAACACTGTTTTTACAAATCGAAACGGCATAGAAGAAGAAGAAGAAGTTCCACGGAGCCTATTTTGAACTTATTTTAAATCTATATAAGAAACATGAGGGTGAGATTAGGCCAAAATTAAGAAACAGTTAAGACACATGGCTAGGCTGAAAGTCTAAAACAAAATTTTTAAAAATGCAAGGAATACTAAGCCATTAATAATATAACGGAAAACTTCTTTAATTTTTTAAATAAAATACAAAGTTGTGTTGTCTAAATATCAAAATTGTTGAATAAATCAAATTCGTTTCCATCCTCGGTGACGCTTCCACTGCAATGACTTCAATATAAATGTTTTTAAATATATCATATAGCTATGTATATAATTTTTTAACAACTTCAATAAATAAAAGAATTAGCTTGTTTCTATAGCCGCTTCACATTTTATATCCTAGTATATACTGTAACCCTGTAAGGAAAAAGAAGAAAAACACGTGTAAGAACTATAAAAATTAAGAAACATTTGAAGCTTAAATCGGGAAAAATTAAGAAACGCCCAGGCTGAAGCCAAGCAGTGTGTTTCTTATATAAAATAAAATGTGTAATAATGTGTAATATAGAAAGTGTTGCGGAGAGGTTGCCAAAAAGGCATTAAGTACGGCAAAGAAAGAGCACGACTTTGGTGGCCCATGACTGCCACTAAGTATTTTGTTTTTGTTTTAAAATTTAATTTAATTTCGCTTTTAAAAATGAAATAAAAATGTTTTCAAAATAACAACTGAATTGAGTATAACGGTCAATGTTTTTAGGAAATCATTGCAAAAAGGGGGATTTTGCTTTTTTGAAAAATCTTTAGAGGGTTGCAACCTTTAACTATAGTAGAACCAGCTGTCATTAGACAAGAAATATCATTACAGCTAGCTGTTTTGTCACCTCATCATCAATTCGTCTTGGCCATGGCTGCCAATCAGAAATTAAATTAATTTTTGAAATTAAATTAAATCGACTTCGCCCCAATTAAATTGAATTGGTTTTGTGCATGGCCCATCGCTGCCAACATTGTGGTTTATAGCAATAACCTTTAGAGTATAGTTGGACTCGCAGCCTTTGTGAAATAGCACATTTCATGTACCTAGATTTATAGTAATTGGCTACCACGCTTGAAATTAAAATGAGCGTGGCAGATTTCGAAGCATAAAAGTTGACTGGGTGGTGAAGTGAATTACTTGTTTAAGTTCGAGACGATATGTAATGGTTTTCTGGGTTGCCGCCGCTGGGTTACAAGTCTACCTTTCTAAGGGGCGGTTTCTTGGTCAGCCCAAGCATTACGATACGATTTCTCAAGTGTTCATGTCTAAGGTCAGAAAGCTTTTTTGTTCCCAGGTTTGCTGCTTTTCATTCTTTGTCACAACCTTTCTAAGGCCTGGGTTCCAAGTCTACCTTTCTTAGCCCTGGCCCTGTGTCAGTAGGTAAAAGCAACAACGATACGATTTGTAGTTGTCGACTCTTCTTTTTCCAACGTTTAACAAAAGTTATTGGTTTTGGCGGATGGTATCAATGAATGTGGCTGGTGTCTTGCAGGAGGCAGGGGATGCTTACTCAAGGGCCCGCACCAGATCCCAAGCATGAGTGAATTTCAAAAAAAAAACATATATTGACATAAAACGTATATATATACAAATAAATAAAAACTATAAAAAGGAGGCAAACAACTACCTATGCGCCAGGACTTGTGAACCTGGCTGTAGCTTTACACGTATTACGGGATCCCAACACTCAGCCTTACACAGGTGATTGATGAACTAAAACTATTTTCCTTGATAAATCGAATGTGAACTACTTTTCAGGTTCGGAAGTTGAGAAAGCTTTGTGCATGATGGTCCCCTATCAGATGCAAGGACGTCACAAGTCATTCCAGGTGGCACTTTGTCTTTAAAAGGCTCATTACAAGCATTTTTAATTGAACATATCGTCACTTCTTCCTCAAAAAGGAGGCCCAGTTCGTTCATACTTCTTAGCTTTTCCTGTAGCCTCAGATTCCAGTGGCTGAACAATAATTTCTTTACAGTTCAAAATAGTTACTCCAATATCTGTATCGCTTTTTCGCGCTTGGTCTGGCTTGTTCGTCCTCTTTTTCTTCATATCACTTTCAAACCTTTTCCACTTTTCTACTTGTCCCTTACCCGCCATGTTTGTTTTGAATCCTCATGGCTATGTCACACTCCTTAATACCGCAATAAAGGTTATCATTCAAAAGAACATTTTTGGCAGCAATGGGACACGTGGAAATTTTTCATTTTAAATTTAATTTCATAAAAAAATTGAATTAGTTTGGATTGAAATGAAAAAAGGTAAATCGAATTCATTTTAATAAAAAAAACAAATTAAAATTAAATGGACTTTGATTTTTTTTTCTTATTTAATTAAAATTCTGATTTTCTTGATGGCAGTCATGGGCCACCATACACGACAAAGGCAGGCAAGGAAACAGAAATCGAATGGCATGGGAGGCACAGGCAAGGGCACAGTAGGCAGCCACCAGGAAAGGCATAGGAAGGGTAAGTTACTTCTCTATATTTAATTCCCATATGATATATGGCTGCCAAGTATGGGGGCAAAACAAAATATCAACGAACATTAAACATGTTTCTTACCTCCAAAAAAAGCTTTAAAAATTATTAATTTTATACCTAAACAAGTCTCTGCTAAGAAAAATCTATACGTGACTTCTTGTTGCTCCTAACTCCTCAACAACCACATATGGTGTCCATTCGGTGTCGCACCAATCTGCAGTGTCATGGAATAAAATTGTCCCAAAAAATGAGCATATTCTTTAGAGGAGCAAAACCTCTAGAATTTAAATTTTAAGACTTAACTGGTCGAGTTTATCATTGTGCGTGCACTTTGTAATTTTCATTCTTACTAATAATATCCTTGACTTAAAACATTCAGAGTTTAAGAGAAAAACCTTTCCATGGTTTTTTTTTGCAGCTTAATGGTAATTGACTTAAAACTACATAGCGTAATGTGTGATGCACTCTCTCTACTCTTTTTCTCTCTCTATTTTTTTGCTCCTCTCTCTTGCTTTCCTTATTATTCTGTCTCCCTAAAAAGGTTGTCATTTCATCTTAGCTTCTTTTAGCTATCTATGGCGACCTCACGGTAATACATATTTTATAATATAGTAATTACATTCCATGTACCTTATTCGGTGAAATACATATATTTGATTTGACTTGATTTGATAAGGGTATTATTAAGCAGGGCAAGGTTAGGGCACAGCAAAGAAACAGGAAACAGCAATGCAGGGATAAACTAGGCATGATAGGCACAGAAGGCAGGCACCAGAAAAGGCATGGGAAGCGTAGGCAAAGGTATTAAGGACGGCAAGGAAAAGTCACGGCAAAGGCAGGTAAGGAAACAGGAATCAGCAAGGCAGGGGCATAGTTGGGCAGGCACCAGAAAAAGCATAGAAAGGGTCGGCGAAGGGAACGGCAAGGAATGGGAGGCACCTTTTTAGCCCCCACAACTCAAAGGTTACGTAAACTTGTAATAATGAACAATACAATAAGCTATGTATCATATTAGTCCAGGAGTATAAAAAATGTTGAGCTGCAAATATTTCAAATTCAATACAAAGCAAAGGCATTACTAAGCACGACAAGAAAAGGCACGGCATACACAGGAGGCAAGAAAATAGGAAGAGGAATCAGCAAAAGGGTAGGCAAGGCAAGGGCAAGATAGGCACAAGAAGCATGGGAAGGGTAGGCACGGCAAAGGCACGGTAGGTACTAGCAAGGCAAGAGAAATGTCTGCTTTATGTAGGTTACCTTTATTTATCCCCCCTTCTATTAAGCCCCCTGTCTAAAACCTCCCTAATTTATCCCCCCCCCCCTGGGGGCTAAAAAGAGAAATTACGGTATTAGTATTAGAGGTGTTAGAAAAAAAATCTGAGATAAGATGTATAATTTTAACCTTCTTTCCCCACCGGTCTAGCTATCCAAGCGAGACATAAAAATTATGGTTTGTAACAATTGTGTTTTCTAACAGCGGTATTTTATGAATAGCGATAGCGTAAGTGGGACTAAAGTTTTTCTTAGAGATACTCTTACCCCCCACCGTTATAAGAACAAAAAACGAAAGGACAATTGGCGGTTAATTAATGAACAAAAATTGTGGAGCAACTATATACTTAAATCATCACCTTTTATTCTAATGTGGAAACAACTTAAAAGAACTAGTTGGTGGCCCGTGGAAAAATCCACGGTTCGTTCGTCTTTTTTATACGGCACTACGTGCGTCTCGCTACTTGCGCAGTTAAGCTACCATTTTCCGTGACAGACAGACGGACAGACGTAAATGGGTATTATAATATAGATAAAACAGTTAAATGGAATAGAATTCTTTAATTCATACTAACAAAATAAAGTAACAAATAATTAGAAGGGTTAACCTTCAGTAGAACGGGAGTAGAGCAACTTCGAAGTCTGTGTCTCAAGCAGATGTTAACAGAAGCACTTGCTATAAAACGTAATTAACGAAAAAACAGGAATTATAGGATTTATAGGATTTACGGCTACAATGCTACAAATGATTGCACGATGAAACTTTGTCAACAACTCATAACAATTTTAACTATCTTTATTGTGAAAATCACATCACAATCACTCGTTTGTATTCTGTGAACCGGAAATGGTGATCATTTTACCCAAATACCATTTGTAGTGTATATGCGCGTATATTTTACATATTAGGCCGTTTAGTTACTCAAAAATTACTCGTTGACCTCAACGATCACTTCGGCCACCACGACTGCTCCCTTCACCACTGCTTTTCCGGAATTTTTTTCTGCCATTATGGACCAAACGTCCAAACACCTCAGCCTCCATCGAACCACTGTGGGTCAATCGGTACCGGAGAAATTGAGTCCGGACGTTCACTAAAGGAAAAATAAGGAAAGGTTAATTCAGTAAATTTCATACAGAAAACTCAAGTATATATACCATAGTTTAATTACGTAACACGAACTTTGAACATTTTAAAATTGATATCCCCGCCTGGAATCCTGACACCCCTTGGTTGAGGCTTTGGGGCGAAACCGTTTGGTGTCAAGGTTGGTATTGTGCAATCTTTGTTGTGTGTGTGTGTGTGTGTGTGTTTTTTCTTTTTTCACTGATATTGTGTATCCTGCGAAAAGGAAGTTTAACTATCTTTTTGACACTTGCTGCAATGTTCAAAATTTTCTTACTTAATTCCACGTCTGGCGATGTTTCCAAGGCATCTTCCCCCTCCGTCCATTCCACACCACATTGCTTGAGCCACCGTCCAAAAACAATCTGTACCCCGTTGACCCGGGATGTTTTATACAGTGCTCGATAAATTTACCATAAAGAGCGACTTAAAAGGACGAATATTTGCAATAAGTTTCTTATTCATGCATATGACTAATGATAGCAATAACGATAATATACTTCCAAGTTGACAATCAATTTGATCTTCCATTTTTTTTTATTTTTTTTTTTTGTTTCGCTAAAAAATACAAATGAAGCAGTTGCAAAAATCACAAAACAGGCCGTTTTTTCTTCACTTTCATTTTGATTTCGGATACTTTTAGTTTCTGTTTGTTTATGTAGCGCTCTTATGTTCGGTAACCACCAGTCTTTGGAGAGGAGGGTTAGTATTTTTGGTACATAGAATATCAGAAGAGGAGTCTAATTGGAAGTAATTAAGATTTACTGCTAGGGTGCTTTTAGGTACTTCATATTTTCCAGCAAACTACAGCATTCTCTATTTCGGTATTTATATTTTTTTACGGATATTTTAACATTCGGTCCCTTGATAATCTTTTTCAGACGATATAGCCAAATAATTTAAAAAGCCTTCTATATACTGGTATTTTTAATTTAATACATTGATAATGAGGTGACAAAACAGCAAGCTGTAATGATAATACTTGTCTAAAGACAGGTGGTTATGGCTATGTAGAGGTTATACCCTCCAAAGATTCCGAAATAATCCGAAATCTTCCTTGTTGCAAGGATTTGGCAAATTATATGATGACCACTTTGAGTAACATTAAAGTAACACAGTACACAGGAACAAAGAAGAACAACCTTCGAATACAACAGAAAACATTAAACAAAACAATGATAAAAACAGCCACAGTTTAGAGACAATAAAAACAAGCGATTCAGTGCATAAAATAAATAAAACTTATTAAAGTGAATATCCTTTAACGGATAAAATTCAAAGGAATTCATTACGAATTCGTAGATAAGAAAAGGCAGGCAACGATCTGTGCGCCAGAACTTGTGACTCTGGCAGTGGCTTTGCACGTGTTAATGGGCCCAACACTCAGCCCTACACAGAGCATTGCTGCAATGGACCAGCCTAACAACAGGACCAGCTTGTCGTAATTGAGGTTGTATGCTACTAAGGTCGAAAAATTAAAAGGAACTCGGGTCAGCAGGATCGTCAATTCTGAAGGCCAAGTGAGCGAACTTGGTCTCCCTACTGGACTGGGTAACAAGTGGGATGATCAACCCCAAAGACAAGACAAAACGTCAAACCCCCTTGCTATGCTTCTTACATGGTCTCAAGAAAGGGAAAGGAGTGAGCAAACTCCACTTTCACGGTGGGTTGACCAATCAATGGTCAGCCGGGGTAAATTGCAACCGCTAGGAAAATTCCAGGGCCTCCTGATGACCACTTAGTGGACCTCGGATTAGAAGTGCCCCGCCTGGAATCCTGACACCCCTTGGTTGAGGCTTTGGGGCGAAACCGTTTGGTGTCAAGGTTGGTATTGTGCAATCTTTGTGTGTGTGTGTTTTTTTTTGTTTTTTTTTCACTGATATTGTGTATCCTGCGAAAAGGAAGTTTAACTGTCTTTTTGGCAGTAACTTTGGAGGAACAAAACCTCTATGATTGAACCCTAAAACTTAACAGCTTGAGTATTTCATTGTGCCTTGCTGCAATGTTCAAAATTTTCTTTCTCCCCCAATTAACTTTGTTATAGAAAAGAAAGCTAACTTCTACTAAAGAACAGTATGTAAGCTGAGCGATTGTTAAGTTGCGATGAATCCACCGCAGTAATGGCACGAGCGTCACATTTAAGCCAGGTGTTATGCTTGTCCTTGATAAAAGCCCAGTAATGGCCTGCCCTAAGAGTGCCGGAGTGGTTGATGGTGGCAACTAAATTGAATGTGTTATTGAAACACACATCCTCAGAGGGATGGGATGGTACTTTCAAGACGTGATGTTTCTTTGGAATGCACGAAACCAACCTGTTGTCTTTAAACGATGACCCATTAAGAGATGTATACCTTAACAATTGGACAACTAAAACACTTCCACAATTTGATATTTTTGTGACCAGCACTGGGGACAATACCAATTGTTGTCGCCTAAAAGTTGCTTAGGTTGGAAAAAATATTTAAAGGAGTCCGATATTGACATAAGCGTTGGTAAGGTAAACATGAATGAAAGCAAAAATTACAGGACGTTGTTGTGGTCAATGTTACCGAGAGAATGTCGTCCACCAAAGATGAAGATCCGATCAACTCATCAATAACAACTTGTAAAATTTCAGGGACATCTTGTTGGCTGTTGTAATAAAACTCTATCTTACCCAGAGCATGCATTTTATTTTGCAAGGACCGCAAAAAATTAATGGGTCAATTGCCGAACGCAAGCAACTTAAAAGGGACATATTCATGACTATAGATTTCTCTAGTGGTGACAACAAACAAGTCTCTGATGGCAACTGAGCCCAGAGCTTTGGAAGGACAGTTAATGCTTGAAGAATGGAGTTCGCATAGCAAGAATTGCCTTTTTTATCAACCCAGGGTGAATGTTGGAAACAGCGTTTTTGGTTGATGTTTGATTAGGATGCGTGGGTGGAGGTTGGGCATTTTGATGCGGTTTTAAAGTTGAAGAATTTGCAATAGGGAAGTGATTGTTTTGTGATAGAGGTGAAGAGGAACTACTGTCTGAAGGCTCCTGGGACCATTGTGTCGACTCTCTGGCAATCCAGATACAAAAAGAACCTTTAATGCTCATATCACCAAGTTTACGTGCAGTTGAAAATGCAGCACGGCTGCTGAAACCAAGAGATTTTAAACAGCAAGTTACAGACTTCGAAGAGTAACCTCTAGCACCTACCTCAATGGCAAATATATGTGGCAACCACCCGTTACCGCGTATTACCCCAACTAGTGGAGCATATTTATAAAGCTTTTTGGAGTGCCAAGATTCCATATTTTCCTCACAAGGACAACTAAGCTCAATTAGGATGACGTGCTTAGAACAGTTAGAATATATCACAATATCCGGTCTTAAAGAGGTGATGGCTATATGGCCTGGAAAAACGAACGCGTTGCCTAGGTCTACTAAAGAGACCCAGTCGTCGGCAAGGTGCAGGAGACCTGTTGGTTTTGATCTTTTGCCTGAGGTGTAGGTACCTGCCTTGACAAAGGGTACTTTGCAGACACACTGTTTAGTGCATGGTATTACTTCGGAATAGAACTTTTTCAGATGGAAAAGAAGCTCGCGAAGGACAGAATCATGCCTGAAAGTAAACCTACCTTGCGACAGGGCAACCTTACAGGCTCCTAAAACGTGTGCTGTTGTGCACACCACCTTTCTGCATAAAAAAGCAAGAGGATTCTGACTTTCACAAAATTGATTTTTTTTTCTCTTCTTTAACTGTTAACATTAAAATTTATGATCTATTGTATATAGTGCTAGGTAGTTCAGGAAAATAATAATGAAAATCGTGACAAAATAGAGACATATCTAAGGCCTACTTTATACAGGTATAATAGCATCGCATCAAAATGATTTCAACAGACCAGTACGTATGCAGAAGATGTTATAATGTAAATAGGCAATCAGCTTCCTGTCACTGAAACATCGTACGAGATCTGAATTCCACGCGACATTAATGCGACCGTATAAACTAGACCTAACAAACTAACAAGCTAAATATATTAACTGCAATACTTTTAATGAATTTTTCCACTATGCAAAGTTCTCATCAGTAACAACTATACTAATATTTGATATACACAAGTAAATGTAACAAGTCTACTTTATACGCTCACAATATGCTATTTAAAGCAAAAGGAAAATATTACCTTATTGATAGTAATTTTCGCGCACTGGAAAAAAATATTATTATTTCGCGCGAAATAATTTTCGAGCAAAAGTAATAGTAATGAATTTCGCGAGGATTTATTTTTATGCACAAAATTCAATCCCCCCAAAAATACCAAGAAAAAATATAGATGCGTTTCTTTTATATAAGCTAAATAACAGACCTTTCCCGAATTTCCTAATTATACCAAATTCGAATAAAGAGGTCAATACTAAAAATGATTCTTATCCCTAAGTTTCTTAGCAAATGGTAGAACAAATTACCTAATTTCATATTTTTATGCGTTAAGTGCCTCAATTCCAAGCTGAAATTTATGGTCAAACCCTTTATATAGCTGAGCTTTCTAAGAATAGCCCCGTTTTCAAAATAATTATTTTCTTTAAATCTAAATAAAATCCAACTAGAATATTCAAAAACAAAATAAACATTATGTCAGCAAGGGGGTTTGACTGCACTGGTCTTATCTTTGAGAGTGACCACTCCACTTCTTACCCCAGTCACACAAGATTGTACAGAGTAGGACAGATGAAAAGTTACAGATGAAAGAAATGTCTAGTTCCTGCTGAATACTGTTCGCAGACCTCTTTTGAGGTGACTCAGCTAGACATTTTGGATACCTTGGTTCAGGAATATGAGTCGAAACCCTTGTACCCTTTACAGAAGTCCTGTCCTTCTCTGTCTGTCTGAAGAATTGTGTTCTTTTATATGAGCATATTCTTCAGAGGAGCAAAACCTCTAGAATTTAAATTTTAAGACTTAACTGGTCGAGTTTATCATTGTGCGTGCACTTTGTAATTTTCATTTTTATGCTAGCCTTCTGAAAGACTAGTTCTTTTTGTTTGTTTGTTTGTTTTTGTGTGTGTGTACGTTTGTGTGTGTGTAAGTTTGTGCTGTTTTGTCTTGCATGCATTTGTGTTACTTTAAACATCACTCTCTATTGACAGTTACCAGTTATAAGTGAAGTATTCAGCAATAGACAGGTAGTACTTACACGCAAGGGGTCAATAGGTTGAGTTGTGGTTGGCAGCCCCAACCCAATTGTTATCTGTCGCACCCACCAAGCTTAGGCCGGCCCGTGGGATTTATTTTGGTCTACAAAAAATCCAAATCCTTTTAACCATGATTTTCCAAATGTTATTGACCCAGACCGTATTAGGACTACCCCTTTGGATATCGATTTTAATATAATTAGTCGCTCTTCATCACCGATCACCATTAAAATTGCGTCCTCAAATGAAACTTCCTTGAAAAATTGGAATTTAAAACCGTGTAAAGTTGTTTTGCAAGATGTTCTTGCTGCCGGTTCCACTGAAAAGTCTAAGCTGCTGAAAGCTAACCTGGATAAAACCCACAGTGTTCTTTCTCAGCAACCAACAGATATTGAAAAGCTTAAGAAAATAGAGAGAAAACAACAAATTTCACGGCTAAAATCCGCTGACACAGAAGCTTGGAGTGCTCTCAACAATGCTGTTTTCCACAACCTGTTAGGTTCTCACCCTCTGTCAGAGTGAATGGAAATTCTAGAATCCACAATTTACCATCATGCTTCCCTTCTCTTTGGATTTAAGGCTCAACCCACACATGCCCCATCTGGTTTAAACAGACGTGCATTACAGTCCATCCCGTTGGTAAAAGAAAAAAATTCTCTTCTTCAACAACTGGAAAACGTGTCGGACTTAATGTAGAGGGAACATTTACAAACTTCGCTAGGCAATGTTAAATTAAAGTTAACAACATTACGCCGGGGAGAACGGAACAGAAAAAAGCGATGGAAGATCCACAATGCCAACCATGCATTTGGTAAGAATCCTTATCAGGCTCGTAAAGATCTGCTGGATCCCAAATGCTCTATTAGGCTTAATGTTCCTAAAGAATCCCTAGATGCCCACAAAGCTTCGGTGTTAATTGATCCCTTATATGAGATACCGCTTTCGACTCTTCCTGGTTTGCCTAATGCTCCCAATGTCACGTCTGCATTTGATTCCTCAAAGTTTAATTTCAAGGACTTTCAAACCATCCTTCATACTCGTCGGAATGCATCGTCACCCGGATTGAACCAAATACCTTACACTGTTTATAAGAATTGTCCTCAAATTGCGTCCTTTCTTTTCAACCTTTTCCAATCTTGTTTAAAGAATTTCTTCATTCCTGTTCAGTGGAGGGTCGCTTCAGAAGTTTATATCCCTAAAAACAAGTCTCCATCTCCATCATCCATTAAGGACTTTCGGCCAATAGCTCTCCTCAATGTGGAAGGAAAACTTTTTTTCAGTCTTGTGTCAAAGCGCCTAGAAAACCACATTCAAAGAAACCCTTTATTAACAAATCCATTCAAAAAGTATGTATGGAAAAAAGTCCCTGGTTGCTGGGAGCATTTGTCTCTTGTCTGGGCTGCTCTGAGAAACGCCAAGTCTAGGAAAAATCCACTATCTGCAATATGGCTTGATGTAGCGAATGCGTATCCCACTCTACCGCATAAACTCATTTTCATGACAGTAAAATCAGCAGAGAGTCAACTCGAGTTCAAGAAAATACTTGGTTTCCACCAGTTTGGTAGAGCAGGCTTGGGAATGGTAAGCCATAAGAGTGTCCCACCAATTGGTACCCATTCTTACCGCAAACTTGTATCAGATGTTGTGCAGGACAATGAGGAAGACATCTATTATGCTCGAGCCGTTCAGCTTCATGTCCAAGGTACCTGGACTAAGTGGTGCTCGTTTATTAAATACGATCTTTCTTGGAAGAACCTACTGTCTCTGCCGCAAAGTTTATCTTCGTTTTGCATCGGCGCAACCTATGGCACGCTTCCTTCTTCTACAAATCTTGTCAAGTGGGGAATTCAAAAGGACAAAAGTTGCACCCTATGTAAAAAACCCTCCTGTAAGGTGTCCCACATTTTAGGCGCTTGTAAATTAGCCCTTTCACAAGGTAGATTCGCGTACCGCCACGAAAACTGTTCTACTTGTGTTAGTGGCAGCCATTCAGAAGTTCTTATCCGATTTCGAGCCAGCAAAACCCTCTAGATGTCACAAAATCCTTTGTTCCAGCTGGTAAACGTCTTACCATCAAAAAGCGTTCAAAAATTCAAGGAATCCTTGACCTGGCCTCTGATTGGAGATTATTGTCAGACTTAGATTCAACCTTAATATTACCACCTTATCTTTCTGTAACTCAACTTCGTCCGGACATACTTTTAACTTCTGCCATGACCAAAACTGTAATTATCCTAGAATTAACTTGCCCATGCGAAGAGAACATGGAGACTTGCCATGGGGTTAAGGTTGATAAATACTCGTCACTTTGTTCCGTCATGAGATTAAACAATTGGTCTGTGCATTTCTTTGCTGTTGAAGTAGGAGCTAGGGGATTTTGTTCCGAAACAGTTAGAATCTGCCTCAGTCGCCTCGGCTTTTCTAACATGTCTGTGCGTTCCACTCTGAAATCTCTTACTGAGTCATCTATGCGATCGTCGTTTTACATCTGGCTATCTCGAGATTCTTTGTCTTGGATTCATCCTGTTTTAAAGAAATCATCCAAGTCACAAGCAACTTCGACCACTAGCTTTAAGGACACGATTCCCCAGGGCGTAACAAAGAGCTCCACTACCTTGCCTGCACAAGAATCACTAGGCAGCAACAGAGGCTTGCTAAATTTAGGCAACACATGTTACATCAATTCCATTTTCCAATGTTTTTATGTGTTACCCACAGTCGCCACAGCCATCTCTGCAAATGATTCCAATATGGCGATAGGTAGAAGTTTTATAAGTATTCTACGCAAATTATCCTCCTCCAAGGTTCCAGTGAACCCTTCTTCATTTCTAAATGCATTAAAAGGCCATGTATCTAGTGCAAGGGGCGCTGCTTTTAATCCGTTCTCTCAGCAAGATGCCCTAGAGATTCTTGAGTATCTCATACCAGAGTTGTCCTTAGCCTTTCCTTTCTTTGGTAGATTATTCAACACTCGTGTGGAAATCTGCACTACTTGCAACGCTTGCAATAATATTAGCACCTCTGAGCAAGTAAGTCCATTTCTTCAACTGCCCTTGACATCGTCTGTACAATCTTCAGTAGATAACTTTTTGTAGAGCGAAGAATTGTCAGGTGTTAACTCGTACTTCTGTCACTACTGCAATAGTTACCAAACTGCGACAGTTGAAAAAGAGGTCGCAGAGTGTAGTTCAAATTTGATTCTGCAATTAAAGCGCTTTGCCTATAACAAAGGTCTTGTGTCTAAGGTTTGTTCTCCTATCACATCTTACCCGGGCACCGTTTCTATACCTATAAATGTAGAAAGTGAAGTCTCTTGTCGCAAGCACTACAACTTAAGGGCTGTAATTAACCACTCTGGGAATTTGAACAATGGCCATTACACTACTGTTGCTTATAACCAAGTGCATGGTAAGTGGTTTCATTGCAACGACAGAGCAGTGGTCCCTTGTAAACAAAGCTTGCTAAATGGTGCACAACCGTACATCCTTTTCCTTGAAGAGCTTAGGTAAATTGCAGTCAGCACCACAACTTCCAGTTTATGTCACCAAGGGGGTTTGACTATTCTTATTTTTTTAATTTTTTTTGTAGTCTTGTCTTTGGAGAGTGACGACTCCACTTATTACCCGAGTCAAAATAAAACCGAAAAACAAAAAAAATAAAAATTATGTCAGCAAGGGGGTTTGACTGCACTGGTCTTATCTTTGGAGAGTGACGACTCCACTTCTTACCCCAGTCACACAAGATTGTACAGAGTAGGACAGATGAAAAGTTATGGATGAAAGAAATGTCTAGCTCCTGCTGAAGACTGTTCGCAGACCTCTTTTGAGGTGACTCAGCTAGACATTTTGGGTACCTTGGTTCAGGAATATGGGTCGAAACCCTTGTACCCTTTACGGAAGTCCTGTCCTACTCTCTCTGTTTGTTTGTTCAATTTTTGTGCCCATTATCTCCTTGGAACAAGGAAGAATTGCGTTCTTTTATATGAGCATATTCTTTAGAGGAGCAAAACCTCTAGAATATAAATTTTAAGACTTAACTGGTCGAGTTTATCATTGTGCGTGCACTTTGTAATTTTCATTCTTCTTCCGAACAACAGCGCCAGGGATTCTTCTTCGATCGGGGCATATCTCTGCTCGGCAGCGGTTGTAAACCGCGAGCCAGCGTAAACTATTTCTCAATGGCCTGGTCCACAGAGTGGGTCAATGATTTGACATGAGCAGTGCTTTTGCGTTAACGTAAACCCGATGCCGTTTGTGCTCCAGTCCGTGGCAAGGCACATCTGGCGATCTGTTTGACACGTTTTGACGCCATCTTTGATTTTACGTAAAGTGTCTTGTTTGGTTGCACCAATTGGTCGAGAGTATCGTCCCAATAGAAAATGGGCCTGTGTTGAAGGAATTCTCTAAAAGGGGCCATAACGGGTGCTTGAGCAAAGGAATATGCAGCTTGGTTTACAAGACCAAACCACGATCTGACCCCTGTTATGTTCGTAGGGGTAGGAAATTCCGCGATAGCCTTTAGTAATTTAAAAGTAGGCTTATACCAATCCAGTGTCACATCAAACCCTGCAAATTCGACATCGTCACGAGAGAAAACGAATTTATTTGGTTTAAAAACGACTCCATTATCACCGCAGATTTTGACCTACTGTACCGTGTGCCAAAAAAGGAGCTTACGAAATAACAACGGGAGCGGCGACGGCGACGTCGTGACGCAAAATCAATCTACTGCGCAAGCGCATAGCGCTGGGTAAACCCCACAAACGTTTTCTTCATGGCGGACCGGACGTGAAAAGCTTCATTTTCGCGTTGTAGGAGAACGTGACTTTTGTGTTATGGAATATGGGCTTAAAAATTCATTTTATTTCAGAAATACATTTCCAGAACTTTTAGATGATGTTTTGTACAAGTTTTTTGCGCTATGTCAGCCAGTAGTTTTAGTTGTGGGCACCCAAGGCCCTAAAAGACCAGTGTTGTTGTTTGCAAATCTAGCTAGCTAGCTAAATATTTTTCAAATGTTTTCATCAACATGTTGTTTGCAAAAAAGTGTATATATTATTTACATTCTTTGTAATTGTGTAGCTAGTTGCAATTTTCATCGCTCCTGGCTAAAGTTCTTGGCTAGCATTTTTGTAAGTGAAGATGTTTTGTCCTTTTCATTAACTACTCTATGGCTTTGTTTTTATGGAATAGGAATTTATGGTTGCAAAATGTTTCCTACTCAGTTACCAGTTAGAAAAGGGTAAGTCATGCCAGTAATTTTGTATTTATTTTACATGTATAGCATCCAATGATGTGATAATCATAATAAAAATATATATACATTTCATTTTATTATAGCCAGACCATGCGTGGGACAGACTGTGTTATTGAGGGAAATATTACTGCAAGAACGGTACTAGTTTAAGCGTGGATCTGCTGAACGTGGGCGTATTTGGGAACAAGTTGCACAAGTTATGAACTAAATTGAAGAACCAATATTTTGTGTTACTCAGGGATCTGTGAGACATCACTTCAGAACACTATATGAAAATTTTGAAAGGCGTACCTGGGATGAAGAGAAAGTTTCTGGTATTACTCCTGAAGTAACTGAAAATGATGAAGCATTAGACGATTTAATTTAATGATTTGAGGAGGCCTGGAAAAAATTTGAGAAAATTTCCGATGAGAAAAGAGCTAAGAATGAACAGGATCAGGCCAAAGCACAGAAGATGCGCAAGAGATCTTTAGAAACAATGTGAGAAACAATGGAGAGAAATGATATTCAACCAACTAAAAAGAGAAACAATGGCACAGAAACTTTGAACTACTTACGAGAAAAATTAAAACGAGAACAAACACTGAGGCAAGAGGAATTGCGCTTAAGAAAAAATGGAGATGGAAAATGTCAAAAAGCGAGGAGAATCACAAGAAAATATACTTTTGAACATGTGTCAACAACAACAAATGTTTATGAGACTCCAAGCACAGCGGCAGCAACAAAATCAAACAATGTTGTTCACACTTTTTGAAAAACTAACAAAAAAATAGTGGAAGTAAAACCTATATATTTATATATTATGTTACAATTATGTTATGTAAGTTATGTTATTGCATCAGAGATATTTTGTTTATACAAAGTAATTTTCAATAATTTGTGGATCACCGTTGAAATACCTTGACGTTTCTGAACCATACAGACAGCATCTACAGTTATGAAGTAATCCACAAATTACATACATCTTACCCACAGCACTAAGTCCAAGCTTAAGGTTTTTCTTGAAATCAACAAACTTAAAGTAATTTAAGATATCACCAAAAACCCATTCGTCTGCTATTCGCACTTTACTCATCTTGAAATTCCATAGTGTTTGTTGTGGCGTCAGTGAATATGATGGATCACCATAGATACAAAGTGGGTCTCCATTAGGTGCAAAGCTGTGCTGATTAAGCATTGGGAGTAACCCAGAATCAGCTAACATGCCACTATTATGACGTTTTCCTTCAACAGGGCCAAAAAGGTTAGCTATTAAGCCGGTAGGGGCCACCACAGACTGAAATTTCAGTGCATGTACCTTTTTATGGCCACTGTATACAATCCGTTGGTTATGTCTAGGTCTACTGATAGGTCTCACTGTTCCATCAACAAAGCCCCAACAATTGTCAAGAGGGCCACCTTTTGCATGAATTTGATCTGCAAAAAGCTGCAAGTTATTGGGCGACATCCAGTTTTGGTGTATGTTTGTGAACAGTCTATTCCAATTGTCGTATAAAAATTTTAAAACGTGATTTGTTATAATGCTAAGTTGAGGAACTGGACGAGCAAGTCTATGTATTAAGTCAACATATCGACAAGGGTAGGCAAATCTCTTTAAGAATATACACATAGCTTTAACAAAGTCATAAACAGTACCATTATAGCAGATGAATTCATCGGGCAGTTGCATTACCTGAACAAGTCTATATATGTCCCTTTGATAAAACCCGAACTCAGTTGTACATTCGTCCTCTTTCATGTTTTCAAGATTAAACTTCTCATATCTCATATATGGCATATCTGGATTTGTGAACCTGTTTATATCGTATAGAGCTATGCACTCATCTGTTTCAATTAAATTTGCAGCACTTGCTAGCAAAATAACCTTCCTTCCTTTTTTTAATTTTGGCATTTTCTTCAAAATGTTTACTTTTGCTTTCGCTTAGACAGGTTGTGTTTATATGCGTGCTTATTTCGTAAGTTCAAACACACGGACAACGGGAACTTCGACGTTTACGTCACAACACTGAGATTTGCCGTTCCCGTCGCCATGCCCGGTGTTATTTCGTAAGCTCCTCAAAGATGATGCGATGTCGTCATCCCATAATAGGGAGTCATCTACACACGGTGAAACGCGTGATACATCTTTGGTGATATTGTCTAACCTTTTGTTGTACCCGTCGTTGGACGCATGAAAAACCTGAGGAGCCCTGGAGATATCTGTAACGTCCCCATTCGGTAATAAAAGTCGTCGCGTCTCTGGCTTCTGGTGATAGTGCGACACTATGGTACCCGTTCCATGCGTCGAGAATGGTCTTCTTTTTTCTGGTAGTGATTATACTCACTAAGTTGACCGGCGAAGGTGTATGTTAGGTTTCTCATCTCATAGCCGCATTGAGGTTCTGGAGGCCTACTGTTCTTCTTGGTGAACCATCCTTCTTGGATGCGGTCACCGTGCCAGAACACCACGTCGTTGGGGTGCTAGTCGGGACTGATTCGATAATCCCGAGCGCAACGTCGGCGTCTAGCGGACTCTTAACAGCAGCTTTCCAATGATGTGGAACGGGAATTGGTTTATGTGAAACAACTGGCTCGGCGTTCGGAAGGGGTGCGATATTAAGGGATTCACCTGTCATCGTCTGCAGTGCTTGGTGTTCGCAAATATTGAAGGCACTGGCGGCGAAATAGTCCTTTATCCACTTCTCGAGGTCGGCTCGGTGGTCAGAACCAAAACGGAACCTTAACATGTTGAATATATCATTTTTTATGAAGAGTAATCCATTTTAATGACTGTCATATATTTTGATGTATTCGTGGAACAGATGTATGTAAAAAACCTAAAATTTGATTTTACCTTTGTTTATGTTTTTACCAAAACGGAACCTTAACATGTTGAATATATCATTTTTTATGAAGAGTAATCCATTTTAATGACTGTCATATATTTTGATGTATTCGTGGAACAGATGTATGTAAAAAACCTAAAATTTGATTTTACCTTTGTTTATGTTCTTTTTTCATCATAAAGTGATTGAAGTAAAACTTTAAAGTCATGCTGGCTCAAAATTTTTAAGTATTCAGACATGGTCACGCCCTTTTCAGGCTAAATTTACAAGAAAAAAGGGAGTTTTCGAACAATAGTCGTGACAACATTTCGCATTAAAAACTAGGTGCAGTTAAAAGGAAATTTGGTAGGCTTGTTTAACACAGTAGCCCCCATCATATACTCCAAAATCATTTTATTTACATAAACAGGTCTCGAAATATTGCAAAATTGCGAAACTTCTTCTGTCTGGCGTCCGGTAACCTATGAAAACTCATTTTTAAAAACGTTTCAGAAACTATCCTGATAATTTCAGAACCATAGCATGATGCTAAAACAAATTATGATGTTTCCAAAAAAACCCGCGTAAAATAGCAGAGAAAAATAGAGAAAATGTGAAAAAAAAACTAATAGGAAACTAATATAAAACTAAGTGAACAAAACAAAGCATTATAATCCACCAGCAGCAGCATACTTTTTCCTGTTCTTATCTATAAAGCCTTTTTGGATCTTCTGGATCTTTTTACGCTGTTTTTTCCTGCTTTTGAAGCTTTCTTCTCTGCAACACGTATGCTTTCGCGGTTTTGTTGGATTGACGACCCAAAAAAGTCCAAAGTACTTAAATCCCTTCTTTATTGCAAGGGCTTCATCAATCTATTGCAAAATTGCAGAGTAAAATCCAATTTCTAATGTGTGTCGTTCAACAAAAATATTTTTGGGACATTTTGCCCAAATGATTTGATTGCAACTTTCCATGTCCGTGGAAACATTTTGAAAAGAGATCATCGTCGGATAGATTCATGAAGATTGGCCTGATGATCTTCCAGATCCACTCTGGAATATTTATATGACTCTTTAATGTATTAGTTCCAGTTGCTTGTTCCTTTTTGAAGCTACGCCAACTGTCAGGTCATGGTGGACGAAAACTATGGCGGAAGTCATTGTCTGCAAAATGTGTGCAATGCCATAAGATAGCACCAACCGACTTTTTCATGTTATAAAACTGATTGGTGTTCTCTCGGATAGCTCGACCGTAGGGGTGCTAGTTTCTTTGAGCTCCTTTACTTTGTTACGCAGCCTTGTACCCAATCATTTCTGCATCTGACCTACGCATTCTAATTTGGTGGGTACAATATCAAAGTTGCCATAACGTTTTGAAGCAACAACTTCTTTGTACGAAGAGGTATCGCTATTACCCAGGTATTCGTGGAGAATCAGATCTCTGTTGGTTGATCGACTAAACATCTCTACTGCACCAACCCTCTCCATCGCTCCGGAGGATTTGAAGTGGTTAATTTTAAAATCGTGCGTCTTATACCAATCCTCAAACTCTAGTGGTTGTAAACACTGTCTCTTCAGCTGGCATACACTACAATGCTTCCACATCACATAGACGTCAACACATTTCCCAGTAAGACATGCGGTAACCACTCCATTCAAAAAGGCGTATCTGCGTTTTTGCCATGAACCATCGAGCGACACATCGCAAAGTCCAAGTTGCCTATCTTTGCGCTGAATGACGTCTCCAACCATAATATAAAACGTGAAATTTGTGAAGGAACTTTGTACAGAATGCTTTAGTAAAATGTGAATGAATAGTAATAAAAAATAAACGAGAGTAATGATAGTAGCAAAAATGAGTTAGTAAAACGTCAGCGGCTTGCTATCTTTCCCACACTTGTTTAACTTCTGGAATGTTCCTAATTAGTTCGAGCTATAGCCATTAGCTGTACAGGATATGCGACAGAACACAATAGCGCAAAGCAGGCATTTACAGAATATTGGGCCTAAGAAAGTCATTTTGAAATATTTGTGCTTATCTATCTTCATAACGAAGCAAAAAAGGTGCTTTATGTATCTTTTTCACAAGAACGAAGCGCGCAGATGAAAAGAGGGATAAATTTTGGATAAGAAAGTACCATTTTTAAAATTTAAATATATTTTGAAAAATACACATTATTTCCTTAGGAATCCCTTTAAAGAACCATTAGCAATAGGATCCGATCACTTTTGACGTAGCAGTTAAACATCTTTATCGGAAAATAAACTTCTCTTACCCTAGTATAACAGAAAATAAAAGAAAAAAATTGGAGAGTGTACCAAAAAATTAAACCTACTACTTACTCTGAATAAGTGCCACATTACTTGTTGTACTTACAGTTAATCCTCAAGTTTATTTGCCTTCTATGTGAATAGCACAATATGCAATATATGATATATATGAGCGGTGCTAAATGCGTTTTTTGATCAACACGGCCTCTTCCATTAATTGCTTTACAGTTTACCAAAATATATTTCCTTAGTTGTAAAGTTTTTTAGAAATCGCGATTAAATTCAGAAAAATATGATCATTTAACACGCATGTATAAAAAATTTCTTGTACCTAAAATTTTGCGCCATGTTCATTTATTTTTGCGCTTTTTCATGTAGGAGTAGATAGAATTGATTTTGTCGGTCTGTCTTCCAAGAAATGTTGCCTTATAACACGTCCCGCAGTAACTGCGGCTTGTTTCTTTCGAAGGAAGTAATTTTTTTCAGGCGTTTTAAGGCTATAAAACCATCCGATCCGCTGCTTCTTGGTAATGCCCAGTGCTTGCATCTTTTAAACCCGTGCTTGTGCTTTTTCTGATCACATTGCAGCACAGATTTTTTGGTTGTTTCGCCGGATCAAGGATACCGGACTTAAATCACAGGCTATTAATTTGCTTACTTATTGAACCTGATGCTATTTGTTTTCCTGAGCAGAAAACAAAGACATTATCTAACTCTAACGATAAATTAGCTTTACGATTCATAACAAAGTGTTTAAGATAAGTGATCCAAAGATATGATAGCGGGACGAGAAAATGTAAACGTTTTATGTTTGCGAACCTTTATTAAGTACGTCGAATTGATTTCAACCACTCGTTCGAACTCAGGGATTGTCAAATTCGCTGTTACACCAGATCTATGTCTATTACCAAAATGAATTAGAGCAAGTAAAGGGTCACGAATCGCACAATACTCTGTATTTGAAAGCACCATATTTTCATCCTGAGTTAACTTAGTAAATATCTCTTTTCCCAATTGTGCGTTCTTGCTTTTAAGATACGTTTGAACTTGTTGCGGCGTCACTATAATTAGAAAGTCTGTCTCTTGACGCTCCAAATAACGGTTTCTTGCACCTTTATTGTAGTTTTTTGGTCAAGAGCGGAAAACAACCTACATTTGTTGAATATGTTCAATTGTTATACCTGGGATAACAACATCCTCAACAATCGCGAAATTACAAAAGTCTTCTAGTGAATAGATTTTTTTAGAACCAGGCGCATGTTTGTTCTCAACACAATATTCCATTAAATATTTATTTCTCAGTTTTTCTTTATTCAAGAGATCTGCTAACGATGTATGCGTCAATAATTTTATAAATCTTCACAGCATTTATAGAAGATGTTCTATCCCCCGTGCCTCCGCCTGGACCGCAAATTAAGCTAAGGAAGAGATCAAAAATATTTTCCACTTCTTCATTTGGCAAAACAAATTTGCTCCGTTTCATCATCAGTTGACGGTAAATACTCTGAATCACTTCCGCTATTAGTAGATGCCACTTCACTCTTGCATGTCCA
Organism: Hydractinia echinata; assembly: GCA_030067915.1. NCBI lineage: Eukaryota > Metazoa > Cnidaria > Hydrozoa > Anthoathecata > Hydractiniidae > Hydractinia > Hydractinia echinata. The sequence continues at coordinate 1,652,579 of JASGCC010000006.1, forward strand.
GGTATTTTCTTGTATACCTTTACTGCCGAAGCATCAGTATTTTTAGGTTTGCAATTTTTCCTGTTTTTGATTTTCCGAAATTACTCCTTAACACGAATTTTTGTTTAATTGACAATATTTGTTTACGGGGAGAAGCCAAACCAACATAATGGCTTCGAAAACTTTGATGCATTTTTGAGTAAGCTGTAATTATTTTGTCTTTCGTTTCATCTTGTGAAAATTAAAAAGGTGGTCGTCTAACCTTTTTCGATAAACTTTCAGTAGCAGTATTCTTAATCTTTTTCTTTCGTAAAGAAAAATGGCTGACAACCGCCTTAGCAGTTTTGGCCGTCCATTTGTGACCTTCCCTTTGAAGATGTCTCGGGAGATTAAATACTGCCTTCTTACATACTGGACAGGTAAATTGTTGCCGTTGGTATTGGCTATAATAAGTCTAAATTTTGCCTTTTTTTTTACTCGTAGAAACTTACTATTTCTTTCAGTTTCGCCCCTGAAGTCAACATCACGTGTTTTTAAACATAATTTTGTTAAAAATGTAATTTGTGTAAAAAAACATGTGAAAAGTAGAACGAGTGTAACCATATCCAAAGAATTGTTAATACCTTCAAAAAGTTCAACGCCTGTCAAGGTAGCATCACATTGTCGAACATCGTTAATAGGACTTTCTAAATATAATTTTATTAAAAAATATATCTGACTGATCAAAGGAAACCATGAGAAATGCAAAACAATTTTTCTCATATGCAAAGGATTATTAATTTCTTTAAAATGTTCGACGCCTGCCAAGGTAGCATCACATCGTGAAACATCGCTTGGAAGACTTTTAAATATAATTTCGTTAAAATAAGTATGACAGATCACAGAACACCATGGGAATTGCAAAACAAGTTATCTCATATCCAAAGAATTATTATTACCTACCAAAGGTTTGACGCATGGAAAATTAGCATGACATTGTCGAACATCGTAAGAGGACTTTCTAAATATTATTTTGTTAAAAATTTATTTGCCAGATCACAGGACGCCATGTGAAAAGCAAAACAATTTTTCTCATATCCAAAGAATTATTAATACCTTTGAAATGTTTGACGCCTTCCAAGGTAGCATCACATTGTGGAACATCGTTACGAGGTTTTTCTGAACATAATTTTGTTGAAAATGTAATTTGTGTAAAAAAACATGTTGAAAGTAAAACAACTTTAGCCATGTCCAAAGAATTGTTATACCTTCAAAAAGTTCGACGTCTGTCAAGGTAGCATCACATTGTGGAGCGTCGTTAAGAGGAGTTTCTAAACATTTCTTCTAGAACCGTAATTTTGAACTAATTAAGAACTGACCTGTCCATGTGAAGAGAACACGGAATATTGGCACGAACGGATTGTCTCCACGAGTGCTTCTTTTTACATCTGGATGTCTCAAAATTCTACCACTTGAGTTGAGCCTGAAAAGGACCCAGTTGTTCCTTGAGTTTTTTTCTGTTACAACTAAGGAATGTATGAAACCAGAAACACCTGAGAAATCTTCCGCGGGCATACAAAATCTTGTCAAATTCAAAAAACTGAAAAACTTGCTACAAGGTCTTTTCTAAAAGTTTAGTTGACCCCTCCCATTTTTTGCGTGCTATGAAAAATCATATCTCCGCCGCGAAAGGAAGCATGTTTAAAATCTTTGCTCACCACGACGTTCCCGAGGTTCTTGAATATCTCCTACCTGGTCTTTCATTCGGTTTTCCATTTTTTGGAAGTCTTTTTAGTTTTAGCATCAAGACATTCACGCGATTCATGTAATATTACTAGCTCCGTAGGAGTTGTAGTACCATGCATCTAACTCTTTCTGCACCCTACGTTACAATCATCCTTAGATAATTTCTTTGAAAGCGAGGAGTTGTCAGACACTAATGCCTACTTCTGCCATGTTTGCAACGCTCATCAAACTGCTCTAGTTGGAAAGGAGGTTGTATCGTGCGCTTCTCCTCTCATTTGACAGCTAAAACGTTTTGCCAGTGGTAACGGACTTGTGTCAATAATTACCTCCCGTATTACTGCTTATCCTGGTACCCTTCCCATACCTTTTACCGTAGATGGAGAAGTGAAATGTCATACACATTTTCAATTAAGAGCTATTATTAACCATTGCGGCAACTTAAATAATGGTCACTACACAACCATAGCCTTTGACCAAAAGGTTCACAGGCTGATACATTGCAACGATAGAGCGGTAATTTTCTGTGATGACTGCCTAATTAACAGTCACAGATCATACGCTTTCTTTTTAGAAGATCTGTAAGAGTATTTTAACTAAAAAGTGTCGGCAAGGGGCTTGGTTGCACTCAGTCTTGTCTTTGGAGAGTGACGACTCCACTTATTACCTGAGTAAAAAAAAAAGAACAAAGTTAAACAGAAAACGGTTAAAGTATCTCAAAACAAGTGTCGCCAGTTTCTTGTTTCCCAAACTTCTTATCCCTTTTTGTTGCCATCGACCGTGAGGCAAGAAGCCATAAGCACTTTAGGATCAGAACGCTTATAACCACTCTGGTTCACTTCATAATGTGCACTATACATCCATTGTTCAAGACCAAAAGACAGACCAGTGGCTTCACTGTAGTGACAGAGCTGTGACACAATGTTACGTTCGGAAGGAACTTAACAGCAAACTGTTCTACGTCTTTTTCTTCCAGGAAGTTTAAAATAAAATAAATGAAAATGAAAATGAAAAAATTTTAAAATTTAAAGTAAAAATATATTAAAACGTCGCCTAGCAAGGGGGTTTAACTTGCTTAGTTCCCGTTTTACAGGTTCCTACAAGTCTTGTCTTTGGGTGTGACGACCCCACTTATACCCCAGTCAACCCTTGTTTTATATTCCAATAGATTGCACGGATTAAAAAACATTTGATGACAGGAGAGGATTCCAGGGTCTCCTGATGACCACTTAGTGGACATCGGATAGAGGTGCCCCGCCTGGAGTCCTGATACCCTTTGGTTGAGGCTTTGGGGCGAAACCGTTTGGTGTCACGGTTGGTATTGTGCAATCTTTGTTGTGTGCGTTTTTTTTTTGTTTTTTTTTCACTGATATTGTGTATCCTGCAAAAAGGAAGTTTAACTGTCTTTTTGGCAGTAACTTTGGAGGAACAAAACCTCTATGATTTAACCCTAAAACTTAACAGGTTGAGTATTTCATTGTGCTTTACTTAAGGAAGAGGGGGATGTCTAGTTTCTGCTAATGACCGTCCGCACACCTCTTCTAGGTGACCTAGATAGGCATTCAGGGTACTTAGGTTCAGAAATATGGGTCGAAACCTACCTGCCCTTAATTTAAGTTCTGTTCATCTTTTCAAATGTGTTGTGTCGTTTTTATTTTTCTTATTTTTAATTAATTCCTTGAAAAGGGGACAATTATGCTTTTAGAAGTATAACCTCTAGTTTGTTTTCAAAGACCTAACAGGTTGAGTTCATCATTTGGGTAGCTAGCCACCCCTTGTAAATCTTTGTGTAAAAAACATGTAAAAAGTAAAACAAGTTTAATCTGTCATTTTAGAAAAAGGAGATAAAAAAAGAATATTTATTTCCTATATAGTTTTCGTTTTTTGTTGTATTTTTTTGTAACTAAATAACCATTTTTAGACGTTTCGCTACGTTTACCTTTATGTGTAACCTTTTTTAAAACAAAAACAAAACAATGATTTAGAAAACACTTGATGACTCATATTGTGAGAGGACAGTTACTGTTACGGCTGCCAAGAGGATCAAAACACAAGGAGGATACGCACAATATTATATATTTTGTGGCTAAATAATCATGCAAAGCAATCGTTATACAGACATATGTATAAGCAAATATAGACATATAAATAAACAACTTGCTAGCTAATAAACAACTTGCTAGCCACAAGTGCTTGAGTCGCTATTTGGTAAGTTGCGAACCCTTGTTCGTAATTTTAAAAGGTTAGACTTTACTAATAGATTTTATGAGAACTTCTCTCAAAGACGTTTCTCTGTAGACTGAGAAAACTAACATAAAATTCTTATTATAAAGCATACAACCTTTCACTTTTGGGACATGCAAAGTTACGGTACAATGCGTATATCTTTACGCTTGCTCACAAGACGATCGTATAAACAATAAGACACATTATGACACTAACAGTTACGTTAATGTAAGAATAAGAATGTAACAGCACAGTAGAAAGCAAAAACATAAATTTTGTCCATCCAAACAAGGTTAGAATAGTACCAGATTGCCACATTAAAAGCAAAAAGAGTTTTACCTTTAAAGTTGTCGATAAATCTGTTTTCAAATCCTGCGGGATCTGAGCCTTTTAAAATTTTTTGAATTGCAGCGTCATTTGGCGACATCCGAGTTCTCTAAGATTTTAATTATATTTTTTCAGTTTTCTATATTTTCGGGGATGTTTCTTTTACAAATTGACATTAAATTTTACAATAAATAAGTTATTGCAGCAATACATGACACAAAATCTCATTTGATTTTACAAAAATGAAATGTTTTATCATTTTTTGCATGTGGATCAATGTTATACACAAACTAAATCACTTATGAGATAAATAAAAAACAAAATGTAAAAAAAACAATAACCATACCATACTTCTTCGTGGAGGATGATTTTTACTTGTTTTGGCTCTTTGGTTTCTTGTCTTTTTATCTAAGTACAAATTAAACCAAATCCTATTATCCCAGGTTTGAGCATAGTAAGTGTTTGAATACTGTCAATAACTTAAGTCACCAGGTATGCAAACCACAAAGAATAAAATGAACTAGAGAAATAAGACTCCCCAGCAATTATATTGTACGCCAAATGTGAAATCTTTAAAAGCAGTTCTCTTGCATACCATGGTACTTAATGTTAAAAAAAAACTTCTTCCAATGTAATTGATAAAACAATACCTTACACACCTCTTCTTTGACTTGTGAATGTTCAACAAAATTATTTTTTTCATTTTTACTCACGATAGTGAAAATCTAGATGACATACGCAATGATCATGGGGACAAGAAAAATGAGAGATTTGACAAGTCTTCTTCAATTTGCTAATTGTTATTCCTGTTATTCGTAAAGAAAAGGGTAACACAAAACAGAGCATTTTTTATGGAGGTTTCTGACCTTGTTTTGTTTCAAATTTGAATTGTGAAGATTTTATTCAAAGTCAACCACTGAACTCAAATATGGCCTCATATATCTATGCTACATGAACAAAGGAGAGAGATAAAATTTTAAATCAAAAAAGCTTACATATACTAAAGCAGGTCTTGATTCTACATATCCTCGTTTTTCAGTTACCTAGATATGCCTCAGTTAATGGTTCGTCTTTTAAAGATACAAGATCGGTGAACTGTCTGCCTACGAAACACCACAAGCTAAACGTGCTTTCTCACCCTACTGAAGAAATTTCTTTTAGCAACAAGTAAAGATTAGTCGCCACCATTAACCATTCAGGTATTTTAAAAGCAGGACATTACTGGGCGTTTATTAAAGATCAACGAAACCCTTGGCTCCAGTGCAACGGCCACTGTGTTTCAGAAGTCAATTCATCTCACTTGAACAATTCATCCTGTTACATATTATTTTTTACCAGGACTTAACTTTTTTCCATGCCACAAAAACAAATTGGGGGAGGGAATAAATTTCCCTAGCGGTTCCAATTTACCCCAGCTGATCCTTGGGCGGTTAGTTTACCGTGATATAGGAGTTTGCTCACTCCCTTCTCTCTCTTGAGATCTTGTAAGAAGCATAGCAAGGGGGCTAGACTTTTTGTCTTGTCTTTGGGTTTGACGGTCCCACTTGTTACCCCAGTCTAGTAGGGAGGCAGAGTTTGCTCCCTTTGCCTTCAGAATTGACGATCCTGCTGCCCTGAGTCTTAGAAGCTTTGCAAGGGGGTTTGATATTCTTGTCTTGTCTTCGTGGTTTGACGGCCACGCACATCACCCCAGTCATGACAGGCTGGCACTGTCATTAGGTTGACCTACCGCAGCAATGATCTGTGTAAGGCTGAGTATTGGGCGCCCTTAACACGTGTAAAGCTACAGCCAAGTTCACAAGTCCTGGCGCACAGATCGTTGCCTGCTTTAGTTTATATTTATTCCGTTAGGAATTATTCTAAGATTTATCCGTTTAAGGATAGTTTCGTCATAATACGTTTTATTTATTTTACGTGTGCCTATTAATTTAGTTTGAATTGCCTAATTGTTTTGTTTGTTGTCTTTTTATGTTTTTTTATTAGTGTTTTGTGCTTTGCCACTGTTCTACGCGTCCTGTTTAATGGTCAATGTATTTTTTCTAAGAGAATCCTTGTTAAAAGGGAGGGTTTTGCTATTATGCAGAATCTTCGGAGGGTTACAACCTGTATAATAATTAACCAGCCGTCATTAGACAAGTTATATCACAATAGCCAGCTGTTTTGTCACTTCATCATCAATCCATGCTAATACAATAATATCAAGGACAGTTACAGTGACATCTGATGGATATAGATCATGTATATCATTTAGATCAGGTCTAACACCCTCTTTGAGTGCATTAATAAGAATCTGATCACTCATCAAGGGCAACGTACTAGCCCAGGCAGATGTCTCACGTGATAATACTTCATAACTCGTAATAGCCGAAGAATACACAGTCGTTGATCTAGAGGGCTTTATAACGTTTGCAAGACACAACTCTGGGACAGTGTATGTCAATGTCATTCCTTTTAAGACATTTGGTTTTGTTTTGGTGACAAAGGTTTGCTTCAGGACCACAAAAGAAGCAAAATCAGCAACTCTGATTACAGTTTCCTTGATTGTGCCAGTAACCAAAAGATTGCTTGGCTTGAAATCTCTGTGCACTATTTCATTTGTATGCAAATAATGCAAGCCTCTTGTTGCTTGATCTATGTAATTTATACGTTCTTTGAACACAAAATGCTGATTCGCATTGAACACATCAATCAGTTGACTTAAGTTGTGTACTATTTCATATTGTATCACAATAAAACACATTTCAAAAGCAAAGGCACTGGGACGAACAGAATATCCACGAAATCTGACTACATTGTTATGGTGTAACTGCCTCAATGCAATTGCTATATCCAAAACGTTTTCTTTAGTACTTGTTGTTTTAAGAATTTAATTGCAGCTACCTTTCCCCTAACACTAAGTTTGCATACATACAACAGCAGTAGTTCCTTCTTTGGTAGATTATTCAACACTCGTGTGAAAATCTGCACTACTTGCAATATTATTAGCACCTCTGAGCAAGAAGTTTATTTCTTCAACTGCCCTTGACATCGACTTTACAATCGTCAGTAGATAACGTTTTGGAGAGCGAATAATTGTCAGACGTTAACTCGTACTTCTGTCACTACTGCAATAGTTACCAAACTGCAACAGTTGAAAAAGAGGTCGCTGAGTGTAGTTCACCTTTGATTCTGCAATTAAAGCGCTTTGCCTATAGCAGAGGTCTTTTATCTAAGGTTTGTTCTCCTGTCACATCTTACCCGGGCACACTTTCTATACCTATCACTGGAAAGTGAGGTCTCTTGTCGCAAGCACTACAACTTAAGGGCTGTAATCACCCACTCTGGAAATTTGGACAATGGCCATTACACTACTGTTGCTTATAACCAAGTGCATGGTAAGTGGTTTCATGGCAACGACAGAGCAGTCCCATGCAAAAAAAGCTTGCTAAATGGTGTATAACCTTACATCTTTTTCTTTGAAGGGCTTAGGTGAATTGCAGTCAGCACCACAACTTCAGGTATGTCAGCAAGGGGGTTTGACTATTCTTATTGTTTTTTGTAGTCTTGTCTTTGGAGAGTGACGACTCCACTTATTTACCGAGTCAAAATAAAAGCAAAAAAAATTACACCAACAAGGGGGTTTGACTGTACCAGGTCTTATCTTTGGGGAGTGACGACTCCCCTTATTACTCCAGTCGAAACAAAACCAAAAACCAAAATACAAATTATGTCAGCAAGGGGGTTTGACTGCACTGGTCTTATCTTTGGAGAGTGACCACTCCATTTCTTACCCCAGTCACACAAGATTGTACAGAGTAGGGCAGATGAAAAGATATGGATGAAAGAAATGTCTAGTTCCTGCTGAAGACTGTTCTCAGACCTCTTTTGAGGTGACTCAGCTAGACATTTTGGGTACCTTGGGTCAAGAATATGAGTCGAAACCCTTGTACCCTTTACAGAAGTCCTGTCCTGCTCTCTGTTTGTTTTTTCAATTTTTGTCCCAATTATCTCCTTGGAAAAAGGAAGAATTGTGTTCTTTTATATGAGCATATTTTGTAGAGGGGCAAAACCTCTAGACTTTCAATTTTAAGACTTAACTGGTCGAGTTTATCATTGTGCGTGCACTTTGTAACTTTCATTCTTTCTCCTCTGAATTTATAGGTACATTTGGTAAATAGCAGTGAATAATTTTCTTTTTTACTGTATCCAAGGATTGTGAGTTAAATGATGCCATCCTATTGTTACATGTTATTTATTCCTAGAAAATACAATAAAATGAAAAAGTACATTTTCAACAAAGATATTTTGCAAACGGCCTTGAAAATCCCTTGAACCTGTAGAAAATTGTCTAACAAACTGATAATATATAATTTTATTTTATCTTGAAAAGGAAATCTATTGAAAGAGTGCTCAATACGAAAAGTGTAGAGCTAATATTCATTCGTTTATTTACAAGATAAAATCATAGATCATCAGACGTACACTAACAAAACTATATCAATGTCTTATACGAAAGAATAAAATAAAATGTAATTAAGTCAAGTCCGGTGGGATCGTTTTAATTTTATTTTATATATTATGTAAATATAATTTTCTTTTTTGTGGCACAAGAATAACAAAATTGATAAACACTCTTTATAGTTTCACAAAAACAATGAATTTGAGTGAGATGCAACAGGAAAAAAGACATTGAGAAAAAGTCTAAGGGGAGACCAATTTAATTAATTAACGGGTGGGTTGATTTACAAAGCAAAGGAAACAAAAAATATATTAAAATTGACGAAATTCTTTCAACCGACAAAGTTTTTTTTGTCGGTTTTTTACCTACTAAAACAATTTAGTAACCGAATTTAAGGCCTTGCTCACTTTATATAGCGCAGAGAAAGTGATTAGGATTTTATATGTAGTTCATTTGCTGACTGTACGTGCAACTTAAGGCAAGTGTTGCTAAAGAAAAATTGTGTGCATTTTTAAATCTTTTTATCATAAAGATGAAAAAAGGAATAAACGTCTTGATAGTGAGATTGTAATCTTTTTATGATAGTGCATTGAATTTTACTATTTTATAGCTTTCGAGTTAGGCTAAAAAGTCAAAAGAATTGTCAGGAGTCCCGAGTAGAGTGCCGAATAGCCTTTGGATTGCTTTGTCCTTGTTGAATGCCATACGCGAAGTGACTTTTCTCTGTTTACAAAATAAGAAACCGACTACACACTTATTACGAATGTGTGAACAAATTCTTTAAACTAACATATAAATGTTTTCCCTTTTTATTTTTATAGACTGTGAGAATTCATGAAATCTTAAGTATAATAGGACACATTTTTTTATTTCTCTGAGATATATAGAATGAAGTTAATAAAATTTACTTTTAACCAAAAATAAAATACATTGGTTTTATATCTTTAAAAGACGATTAGAAATCGAAAAAAAAAAAGAAACTATACCAGGCCTGGTGTCCCCTTGAATGAAATTTACTTTAAATATGCACCCTTTCCCTATATTTCCCATATATTGTGAGAATCCATGAAACCTTTCATGGCTGTGCTTTTATCCACGCGCGCTTCGATTTAAAATACAACTTTGAAACTATAACAGGCTAACGTTGAGGTGTCCTTTTTAACATGGATATACACTTTTAATAAACTGTACCTTTTAGCAAAAGTACATCTTCGGTGTTTACATCCCGAAGATAACCAGAAATTAAAAAATAAAATTTTTAACGGGCTACGTTGATGTATCCCTTTCGATGAACTGGGTAGTAAAAATAGCGTTGTGCCCTTTCATTTTCATTACATTTTTAATGTGTCCCTTTTAATAACATGTGCTTTGAACTGAATTGCATCATTGTTTTATTAAAAAAATTAAAAAAAGAAATTGGCGTTAAAACTACGCAAGGCGTTTTTTTATTGAGCGCATAAAATCGCATTTTCTAATTAAGGATACGGTAACCCCCTTCAGGGGCATTTTTTAAAAAAAAAATTTTTTTTTTAATTTTGATTCTTTGGCATATTTTCCTGATATTCTTAAAAAAAGAATCAAAAATATTTATTGTTAAGAGGGATAAAATGAGAAAAAATCTTTTTTATCTTTCAGTGTTTTCAATAGTGTGCTCAAAGTTTAAAATTCCTCAAATAGATTTAATCTGTATAATAATTAAAGAGAGTTATGCAGAACGAATAAAAAAATTGAATCTCTACATATAACATAGGAAACATTCACACTTTAATAATCTATACAAATATATTATTATTTATCATCTATACCTTTATAATTTATTTCCTTATTTTTTTCGTTTTTATCCTGTTATGTTATGTTATCCTGTTGTCTGTTTAACAATAACTAGACCCATAGTTCTGCGAAAACACTTTACCTTTAATTTTAAATAAAATATTCATGAGTTATTAATTATTCATAACGTTTAAGTGGGTGTAACCATGATTCTTGCAGGTAAAAGCAAAGGTCTTTGATTTGCTTTTTCTCGAAATAAAATTTTCAGTCGTAACGGTATATATTTTTGTCGAACACTCCCCTCCATCTTGTCGAAATTGTACGAAAACAAGTTTGTTGCGACAATTATATCTTTGGTTACAAAACTTTGCTTTTTCTAACGCAGAAAGTGAGGAAATATCGAGTTATTGAGCTATCATGCTTAAAAATAGATAAATCAGTCATAAAACAGCTATTGTAACACAAAATATGCTATATTTTTGGAACCACATGTTGTTTTGAGTAAAAAAAGCAAAGTTTTTTAGAGCTGAATGAGAGCTTCGCAATCATATTTTTTTCAACGAACAAAAGTTTTACTGAGGGGAGTGTTCGACAAAATGAACTGGAAGGGTGAAGTTTTGTATATAATTTCTTTTCTACTTTTTGGATTTTTTTTATGGAAATATTTTATCATCATTCTAGATATAATTTATTCGGCTTTCAGAATATATATATTTGCTAGGGTTAATATAGCGAGCAGAGGGGATATTTTAAATATGCTGAGTATGTGCCTCAGGGGGTTACCGTATCCTTAAATAAAAATTAATATGAGGAAAACCTAGCAGGGACAGGTCTATGTATTAGACACTTTTGTACTGAGATTTAGAAGCGGGTTTACTTAAAATGACATGTTTCATAAAATAACCGGTTTACACACCCTGTGTTGAGGACAAAACTTTTACACACTTTAAAAAAAATATTTTGTGTATCTCAACCCTCTATACACAGGAGGCCTTTTTTTAAAGAACTACAAATTTTCATGTCAACTCTACACTGGAGAGCATATTTCAATAGATTTCTGGTGACCAGGCTAGTATGAGTACTATTTGTGAAATCGTGTGTGAGAAAAAACGCAGTATCAAACTCAACACAAAAAACATGAAATATATTTTATAAAATACAAATTATACATTTTTTATGTTTATAAGGCATTTTTCGTTTTTATATAACTGACAAAAATAATTCAAAGCTCAGTGATTTGTTACTTTGCTAGTTTAAAAATAGTATGAAAGTTTCCCTGCACAATTTATCTACATTTAACTAGCTAAAGTTACAAACATTACAAAATCTGCTTCTACTTATAACACCGTCCATCGATAAACAAAGTTCACTGGAAAATCGTATTTTTCGAGGTCTTTTAAGGTAAACCATTGTTTTAACCTAAAATCGATGATTCAAAAAGAGCAGCTTATTCCACTTCACATCTGCTTTTAATTGGAAAATTCGCAGTGCTAGACACATGAACTTCCTTTATCCAGCTTAACCGAGAGCAAAGCATTAATAAAAAAACATACGTATTTTTTCTCCAGCTGACAAAAATCCTTTCACGAACATCACACATACCACGGCTACAAATCTCATTTTCAGTTCAGCATGGAAATCTCTTCACAAGTCAGTCGCAATTAATATATCAGGGGGTAGTTGCACAATTTTTGTCAAGTTATTTCTTTGCTGTTTCATGACCTTGATAGTAAATCTTTAAAATTAAGTATGTTGTTTATTATTTTATTTTTGTTGCGAAAAGCTGTTGTGCGACGAAGTAAAGTATCACTTGTTTCTGTTTTTAACGGTTTTTAACTGTGTTTCACAGGTTTACCCAGTAATGAAATATTCTTGACGTACTTCGACGTACTTATGTCAAAATTACAGGGCTTGTTATATGCTTTTTACAGTCACATGTTACCTTTATTTATATATTTTACTCCCTAATACAACAGATAAGTTGAAGTACGTCGAGATTAAATTAGGGGGTATATGCTACTATTTTTACGGCGAATTAAAGCAAATAAATGAATTTTGTGCCCCCTAGTAAAACAACATGCAAAGGAAGGCGCAGGATAATTCAGCAGTTTCTTAGGTATAAGGCCATATCATTGATGTATATATGCATGTGTGTATTTTATGTAGAAATTCTATAGAAATTCAACCAGGCGCATTTTAAGAAAGCCACCCGGGAATATTTTGTGAATAAACAAACACTACTTTGAATTTGAAACGACAAGGCTTTTGACGAAAATTAAGTACGTCCACCCGACTAGCTTGACATCTAACATCTTCCCGAAGAAGGACATCTTTGAAACTTTGTTTTCTTTTCCCTCTATCTGCAGTTCTACATAGTACAACTTACTTTTTACTTCAACGACCAGGATGTATCGGGTCAGGTTCAATAACACATGAAAAACCACACATAAAGCAATTTTTCTTGAAATCGAACAGAGAGAATTTAATGACCTTAAGAGAAATGAGGTCAAGTTTCATTAACAAGATCCAGCATATATTGCTAATGCTTTTTTTTTTTTTTTTTTTTTAGTATAAATTTTCGAATATGTACATACATAGGTTATTAAAGACTGTGATATGCTTATGACAAACTATTGATGTAAAGGTGAAGATCTTGTTTTCTCTGTTTGCTTGACTGAACCACTTTCTTTTTTCTTATTTCAATGAGATCTATATTAGCTAATACTTTATCTACAGAGCAGGTTGTTAGATAATTTCTGAATATGCATTGTTTATCACTCATATTAATAATAATTTCATTTGAAAACTTTGTTTTTAACAAAATGTTAAAATATTTAAATATATACATTTTTATTAACATATAGTGTTGAAGCTTGGAAATATGTTTCTATATCTCTGTTCGCTAAAAATGAAAGTTGATCACTTCTGCATGTTTTTTATTGTATAAAGTTGCATACAGAAGGCATTGAGAGGAGTAATAATTTTAAAGTTGGTTAACTATCTGAATATTGGTTAAAATATGTAAATTACATATGTTTCTTTCATCATTTTGGAATCAGCATTAAATTTCGAATGAATTGATGTATAACATGACCATATTTTGTCCGATATAAAAATTTGTGTTTTGGAGATCTTGGTCAAAATTGGGTCAATTGGGTTTGCACACTTAAAAAAAATGTCCACCATGTCTGGCTTGGCAACATTTCAATGTCATCAGGAAGGTCCAAAGAACAATCTAAAACAAAAAAATTACATATAACCTCCAAGATAAGGTTAGGACAAAATCACCATTTGGCCACTGGACTATTGGCTGTCACTTTGTATTAGAAAATGAAATCTTTTTAACTGTTTATCATGTTTTCAGTACATTCATTTTATCTGTATATCTGCTGCTTGTTATGGCGTATCTTATTAGTTGTTCGTTTTTTAAGGTCTAGAGGGTTGTTCATTGTAATTACAATGACTTTCCGACTATTCTTCCAAGCAGAAAGCTATTGCATTGCTTTTCGATCTTTAGAGGGTGTCACCTCTACAAAGTCGTTAGACCAATATCATCATTATAGCGTGCTGTCTGCTCTCATAATCATACCGTTTTGAAATAATGTCACAAGCGTTTATTTAACTCTTAGTAGCTTTTGGGTTTAGGGTGGTTTAACGTGTAAATTTTCTCTTCCGTAGAGTTAAGCTGGTATTGTTTTAGTCGACTTTTTGCTTAATGTGAAAGAATTCCGAACTTTTCGTACGCACCTCGGTCTAATAAGAGGTCTTTTTTATTTTGATATGATTGATAAACATTTTTTTCTAAGACTATAAACTTTAATTTTCCCCAATTTTTATAAAAAATATAAGGGAAAAGTTTCAATTAAACAAAAGTAAATTTGAAATGTTTGTTATTTGTATTTATATCTTTCGCTTAAATGTGTTAATATCAGAGAGAAAAACTATCGCAGAATTGGCGAAGTGACACGGCGGGATTTGAGGTGGTAGAATAAAAACACTTTACTTTTAAATTGTATATACTTCTCGTAGTTGGAAGCAATGTTTATTAGTCGCTTTCTTACGTACATCGTCTTAATTTCACCCGTTGATAATATGTAATATGACGATATCGAAACATTCTTCTCACCCAAACAATACCACAGCGTCGTGGGGCAACCCTTCGTTTTGAATGATGTCTGCCATGAAGCCGCCGAAAGACGCCATTATGACTTTTCTTTGCCTCTGACTGAAGTTCAAAATGAATTGAAAGTAACAGCACAAAAAGTAGAATCTTTATAAAAACCTTCATTTTTACCTAGTCTAAATAACAAAAAATATACACTGAAGCATATGTCAAATATATGTCAAATAATGCTCACGTTATTAAAAATTAATTATTTCACCGATTTTGAATGTGAAATGATATTATACTGAGTCATAGTTGCTGTTATACATATATGAGATATTAGAGAAGTTTTAAGTTATTGCTGATGTCAAATTTGTTTTAGTTAGCAACGTTAATTTACTAAATCATTTACATAAAGTTACAAATATATACATAAAATGTCTCAAATCAACGTCAGTTTATTTCGCGCAACTCTTGCAGATATAGTAAACATGATCTATGCATACGGCATTTCCACACTGTTGACAAGCAGTCTTGTTTTTGGATAACTTGTTTTTCTTTTCTTTTTGTTGAAATTCAACAGTATTTTTATTTTCCAAATCATGTCCAAGAACAAGAGCTATTTTCCGTATAATAGGTACCAGGTAGGTACCAACCCAGCCGGCACAAAGAACTCTAAAAGACGTCTTTTAGACATCTTCCGCATTTCTAAAAGACGTCTTTTTTAACGCTGATTTGTCCGTCTATAATGCATCTTTTTAAGCGTCTGAAAGAGGTCTTTTCAAAGATGCATTTCAAAAGATCTCTTTTAGACATCTTTTCAAAGACGTCTTTCCAAAGATATCTTTTAGACGTTTTTAAGAAATTATTTTACGACGTGTCTTTTTAAAGACGTCTTTTAGATCTTTTACAGATGTAGAAACGACTAACATGCATCTTTAATGCAACTTTTTAAATGCATCTTTAGAAAGACATCTTTTATCTATCTATAAGACGTCTTCCTTTGTTTTTATTGTTCTTATTGTTTTTTATTGAACTTTTTAGAAGAAATAGGCATTTGATAACATAAATTTAAGACATTTACGTTAACGTTTTGAAACGTACATTTTTAATAAATTGCAGAAATAACGACATGAAGGACGACCAATATTTTGCGATAAAAATATTTTGCATTTTTTATATCAAACTCGTATTGACATTTTAAACAATAAATATATTTTACAATTACATAAATATAATTTAAATATAAACGTAAATAAATAAATAAAATATTATTAATTTTCGCAGCTTGGTCCCAGTTATGCGTCGCATTTCTTGTTCATTCGCATCTTTGAAACGCTCGTTGACAGATTCTAGAGAGAAAGAAATAGCTTATTTCCAGATAAATAATGGACTTTTATAGAAACGTAGTCAGTAAATGTTTGGGAAATAGACCAATGAAACCTAAGGCGATCATTTTCATACTATGTAATAGCAAAAGAATTCACTGAAAATTCTCATTATTTTCGTAAATGATTGGAGCACAGTAGAACATTCTTAAAACATTATAACTTGAATCAACCGTGCTTTTCTCAATCAATCTCTTTATCCAAAAACTAAGACAAAACACACCATACATAGAAGGGTAAGAACGTAATACATCAGCTAATCCACTTACCTACTATAATTTTATAAATTAATTTGCCGAGAATCACAAAACAAAAGTACTTACTTTTTAAATAACAGGTGTCCCGCAGATGCTTTCATTAAAATACCGCCAATTTTTATTGAATGTTCCCCGATGGTCAATTGTCGAAAAACATCCGCCAGGAGGTGCAGGAAAACAAAATTACGACGTAATGAAATAAAAACGTATTATAAAGGGTCGCCAAAATACATTAGTTTTTAAAAATAATTAAAAGTGACGATTACCACTTTCAATTTCTTGAAAAATTGATTTCCTAGAAAAATAAACTTGCTAACTAAGTTGGCAAACACCCCCGTTTTTTTTAAAATCGAATTTTCCATATAAAAAAACGAACGTCTTTTGAAAGACGCATTTTAGACCAGTTTTAGAAGAAGGAGAAGACGTCTTTTAAAAGATGCGTTTTAGATCCATTATAGCAAAAAGAAAAAGACGTCTTTTAAAAGATATATTTTAGATAACTTTAAGACATCTTTTAAAAGACGTCTTTTAAAGATCTTCTAAAAGACTTCTAAAATGCGTATACCACAAGATTCGAATTTATTTACTTTCAAAAGACGTATAAAAGATGTCTTTTGAAAGACGTTCTTAAGAAGATGCATTAAAGACATCTTAATAGCGTTTTCTAACAGAAGATTTAAAAAAGACATCTTAAGACGTCTTAAAGACGTCTTGTGCCGGCTAGGGAGTCCTACTGTAGAACGAGATTTAATAAATGGTAATACCAGCGACTCCACTAACTGCACACCAAATTGGAACGATTTTCCTATGGAAGTCAGATTGTTACCCAATGAATAAATTGTGTGTGCATTTACACGTACGGTATTCAGGAGGTAAAAGAACGTGACTTTTGTCCACTCTTTTCTTTTCGATTTTGTTGAGTATCTACCCATTTTCTGATCTACAATATCCGTTCCTCTTTTTGTAAAATCGTACAATTTGTATATTGCCGGTTTTGGAGGTTCGTCTTTTTTTATGCCCAAGATAGGTTCAACTGTTGATAACATGAGCACCTTCTTCTTTCCCGATGATGTCTTCACCACATAACTGGATAAGTTCCTGTTGCCGTCTTTCTCCCAGTATATTTCGTAATTGGTTACCTCCCGATTGACGATGCGTTTTATTTCAGGTGGTATTCCTACACGATTTGTCTGGAATGTTCCTACCATCCTCTATTCAGCAACCATTCGGAAATAGCGAAACTAGTATACAACCTATCCATTGATATGATACGCCCAGACAAATTTTGTTGTTTGCTCAGCTTCTCCACTAGCCGTGTGATATAATTAAATGTACTAAAGACGTAATACTCATTAGCTTCACCTATTGGCTTGCCACAATACCGTGTGTTAGGTATGTGTACTGGCATCATTGATGCTTTTAAAGAGCAGACCATACTTAGTAGATTTGTCTGTGTTATACTATTTGAACGGAACCTGCGTTCAAATCGGATATGAAGTATCGTCCAACGACAAGTAGTCCTCAGGAACTAAATTTTTTGCAAAATTATCATTGAATTTTTCAAAAATCTCTCTCATAGCAGCAAATCGATCATGTTCTCACCTTCTTTGTCAGTATTCTAAATTGCCAAAGCATAAATGGCCAAGCAGAAAACAAAATCGACTTCTTGACATTGGTAAACCATAACGTTTTGAAAATTGACGTTATGATTGTTCAAACAACATAATCATCGATATTATAACAATGCAATAAAGGCTTTCATCTCTTCAACATTAGTTGGCTTCAGATATGGATGCTGATCCAGTTTTTGTAGCGTTTCTTTAATTCGTTTATTTGTATTACTTATAATAAGATCAAGTACTTCATCTGTAAAAAACAATGAAAAACATTTTATCGGTGTTTTTGCGTTTTTAGAATGTCGCGATAATCCAGGTTTATTGCGAATTACATCAGACGATTTCTGCCGACCAGTAACAATGCTCTTACTGTTCTCGAATGTAATTGTAACTTTCTTCTTATCTACGGAATCTAGCAATTGCCCAGTCATAGTAATTTTTCTTTCATTAAGTTTGAACTAGTTATAATTTCTGGGATCTAATGCTGAATCAATAGCATGTACTTTTCTTTGATAGGTCTAGGATTTTCGCCTGTATTTTTTCCGTGGTTGTCCTTTCGCTTCGACATAGTTTTGTTTTGTCTCACTATCTTCACCATCATCTAGACACATAATTTTTAAAACACAAGACGAATATATTCTAAAAAACGCTTTAGAGTTATTGTAAAGCTGAAAAACTTGCTTTCATTGATGCCAGCATTAACTTCAAATAAATCATCTAAATCATCAATATCCTCATCGCCTTCGTCTTCTATAACTTCAAAATATCTTGCACTGCTTCATTGGAAGTAATTGTTTTTCGTTTTGACATTATATAACACGCACAGTTTACCAAAAACATTTTTTATCATTCAAAAAAATTTATAAAAGATATATAAAAATTTACCTGTTGATAAATCTTAAAGTAAAAACAACATTTTTAAATTTACGGTACATGTTTCGATTGTGTTACATCAGTCATTTTCGACTGAATAAAATATACAAGTTTTCATGGATGATATATATATAAAAAATGAGCAATCAAATAAAAGGCTTTATTAAACTAGAATAAAAGAACTATTAAATGCTATACACATGTGTATGATATAAGTGCATGAAGGTGTTAAAATCTATTTACAATAGAATTCCTATGTGATAAAATGTTACAATACAAAAGAAAGCAATAAAATGAAGAGAATAGTAATAAAATAATAATAAATTAAATAGATAAGACTCACTGAAAATTTTCGCTTGCGAACCTAGAGGATCCTGTTCCACGCTCCGCAACCCTTTCTATATTTATTTCTCATCTATCGAATATTTTTCATTTATTCTTGAAAATCTCATTTCACTGGAAGCAGCTATCTTATGCTTACTTGCAATGTTACACGATATAGTTGACGCTCTCTAATTCGACGCTCCTTTATTCGATAAGCTCTCGTTTTCGATCGAATTAAAAGTCACCGTCAAATTTCCTTAAAGGCTGGAATACACGGTGAAATGATCCTTTATAAAGTTTTTGTAATTTTTCTTTATAAAGTTTCTCTCTTCATGTATCCAACATTTCAAGAACTTGGTTATATATATTGATAATCAATACGATGTCACATGCATTTACAAAATGAAGTCGAAAAGTAAAGCAGCAATTGCGTTGATTCTAATTACTTATATAAAATTAAGGAGAAAAAAACGTACAAAAAATAAAAAAACAAGAGAAGAGCTGTCTGGGTCAAAGTCTGGCTTCAAAGAAGACACGAAAAGGGCGCATACAACAACATTTTAACAGAGCTCCGTTTAGAAGACCCACAGCAGTTTCGTAAATATTTAAGAATGAACACTGAGTGTTATGAGGTAAATAGTGTATTTCGTCAGGGAACTGACGTTTGAAATTATTTATTATACAGTTTTTGCAAATTCGTCCCCAGTAACTTTTGTCTCTTTGTACTGCTTTGTATAAGGACAGCATTATATAAAGAGGGAAAAGTACTGGGGACAAGGTTGCGAATATTATTTACTGAGTGTTCGCGTCAAGTTTGATAGTTTTATTTGTCTCTCTTTATGAATTAGTTTGCAAAGTCGCTCCTTTGATTACAAAAACTGATACCAACATGAGATTAGCAATACCAGCAAAAATAAAATTGGCAATTACTCTGCGTTTTATGGCAACTGGAGAAACATTCGAAAGTTTGATGTGGCAGTTCAGGGTACACAAGTCAACTATCGCACAGTTTATTGGCCCCGTTTGTAGCGTATGTAGTTTGTAGTGTATCCTGAAAAATGGATGTAACTTATTCACAAAACTACTGAAAGATGGCAGTTTTCCAAACAGTTTTGCCGCAGCAGATGGGAAACATGTAGGTTTGCTGTGCCCTAAAAACAGTGGATCGGATTTTTACAACTACAAGGGGTTTTACAGCATTGTAATGTTGGCGTTTGTGGACTATGATTTCCTTGTAGCGGAAGTAGGAACGCAGGGTAGGATAAGTGATGGTGGTGTGTACAGAAATTCATCACTATATCAAGCCATAAAAGACGGTTCGTTGCATCTACCACCTCCGCAACCATTGCCTAAAAATAATCACCCATACTGGCAAGCAATATCCGACGAAGATCTTTTGCCTATTGTTTTTGTCGCTGATGATGCCTTCCCATTGGAAAACCATTGCATGAAACCATACCCACAGCGAAATCTCACTGATGACAAACGTATATTTAATTACTATCACGATTTAGAAGGATCAGCGAAAACGCCTTTGGTATATGAATTAATCGTTTTCGGCTATTTTCAACACGGGCTCTACTGACACCAGAAAAAGCGGAAATTGTCGTTATGGCCTCAGTTGCCCTGCATAACATGTTACGTTGCAAATCAGCAAGCAGTTTGGTTTTGTAGATGAGGAAGATGAATTGGGAAATATTCAATATGGATCATGGCGTGACACCGAGAACCCATCCAATATAAACGACCTTAGTGCAAACATGCCACATAGGATCAGCAATTCTGCGGAAGATACCAGAACAAAATTTATGGAACACCTTATTGGTCCAGGGCAAATTCCCTGGCAATGGAACATACTAAACAGATGAAAAGTTGTATTGTTTTTATTGAAAAAAAAAAGTTTTTATTTTGTATAATCAGAACTTAATCCTTGCCCAAAATCAGCACACTTTAAAGCAGTATATTCATAGTCCTCTTTATGGGGAACATTGTAAAAAATAACTCTCACATTTTAATTAAGATAACCAAGGTTTTCTATCATATTTTTTCTAATACAACAAAAGATTTTCTAAATAATAACAGTCTATCTCAGAGGGCAAATGCTAAACTTAAAACAAATCAAACGTTAACTTTCAATATGTACTTGCCAATGAGATGAGTCTTTCTATGTTCTCGTGTAAGCTCTATTGGTAAAACTGATTGGTAGGTGAAGCCATACTATTACTGGAGCTGTATGATGATGCTGGGCTTTGTTGCATGTTAGAGTGATATGATCTATGTGTATCCCATCATTTTCGAGAGCATCTTTGATTCTTTTCAATGCAATTTGCCTCACGTCTCTATCTTTGTAACTGGGTAAGTTAGTTTGATAAAAGCCCACTCTCATTAACCACAAGTCAAGAATTTTAAGATACGGGCATGGATGGCACCACACAAATACCCTTTTTTCTTGGTTTTGGTGGTGCAGGAGGTTGTGTTGATGGCTCCTCAGAAACATTATTATCATCTGCGTCTCTTTCAATTTCATCAGCAATACGATGAAGATTGGCTAACCTGGAAGTAATAAATACCATGCATGAAAAATATCGTAGCATAAACACTTAAAAATTTCTCAGAAATCCTTAGTTTTCTCTCCATTTGTTTAAAATATTCTTACCGTTCTTCGCTACCTTCAGCCATATTTTTTTATTTAAGCTCTTTTCTTCTTGTTGCTGCTTGTTTCCATAATTTTTTCTTCAGTTCATTCATTTCTGAGGCCAGGTGTGTTCACTTTCGTCATGATTTTGTCGGCTCCTTTGATGTTTCTTGCAAACATTTCAGATTTTTATCAACCGAACGATAAAAATTCGAAAGATTTATATCACCTGACATTAAATTTTTGTATCTTTATAAACTTTTTATAGATGGTATACACGATGAAAGAAAAGTTTATAAAGAAAAATTTCGAACCTTTATAAAGAATAAAGTCACCGTGTATTCCCGCCTTAAGAAACTCTCATAAACAAAGCTCCATTATTCGACATTCTCTTATTCCATAAGCTCTCGTTTTCGATACAAATTTGAGGTCCCGAGAAGAAATTTTGCTCCCTTATTCGATTTTAGAATTTAAAAAGGCCTAAACAAACAGGTGAGGCGATGCAAACAGTTGACAAAAAAATGGCGACTGCATCGATGAAATCAACGAAACGAAAACGTAAAGATGTCAATTTAGAGACCAAATACAAGACCTTTTCTCGGAATAATAAGCCTCAGGGGACGCTTATTCGGGTGATGAGAGAAGTCACAAAACCAAATGTAACATTACTAAACCTTAAATATCAGTTGTTAGAAAGTGTTATGCATTCATACATCTGTCCAATGCTCACTAGGGCAAAAGACATGAAACATTTGTTTTTGAACGTGGACGATCAAATGCTAAACGTAAAAATAACATAACATGCATTTAAAGAATATTTCAATGAAGTATAATGTTACAAATCTTTCGGGTTTTGGATCACTGACACAAACTTAGCGCGTTTTTTAAACGACTAGTTATTTAAACCTCTGAAAAAATCTATTTACAAATTTTTTAAGTGTTTTTTTATGACAAAAGGTTAATTTTATTTAAAAAACTGCAAATAAAACATTTTAAACAAAATCGACAATAAGAATAAGAATGTTTAATATCCCGTGACTTTGCCCATAATTAATTTATCACAAAGCTCCCGTCACGGTAAATTTAAATTAGAATACAATAAAATTCCCAGCTAATGAAACACTTTATTTTATCACGTGATTTGTTCCAGCCAATTAAAAACGTAATTGCGAGAATGACAGTTGTATCAGATAAGCAAGAAAAACTAAGACGAGATATCACACACTCTACCATATTGATAAAAAACAGAAAAATGATACGAATTAACTTTTTTTTTTTCAGCAACGTTTTAGACCTAAATGTGGGAACTTTAATTTTATCACAATAATATCTTTTTTAAATTTGTGACACTTTTTTTTCATAAAAGCGAATATAGTTAAAAATTAATTTTAGTGCCTTTTGGCTGTTGTGCTTCCAAAAATCTGTATAAATGTCATTAATTTCCATTTCACCCCACCGTCTTCTACTTTTATTCACTTAAAAGTATATGTACCCAGTCCTGTTTTTTTATGTTCAGGAATGTGTTCACATGGCCAACAGTTCGCAAAGTTCCGTAACCTATCGTAAAACATTGGCAAATCATTTATATTGTATTGATTTACCGTCAAATATTTTGTTGAAAAATGACACTGACAATCCTTTGTATTTATATCGTTCAATTTTGCTAAAGTGCCCCTTTAATTTATACGCGAAATAGTATTCATACAACATACTTCAACAATACAAAATGCAGTAGAACATCCGTACACTAGAGGCTTGTGTCACAAACAATATAGTGCGATTTAAAGAAGTTTCGTTTTGGAAAGATTTTAACTGAAATTTGCTCACAGTAACTGGACAAGGAACGACTCTTGATCGGGGTTGAGAAACTGTCCCCGTTATGGAATTCATATGGGATCCAGCAGTCGGCGATGTGAGATTTTCTTAAAGAACACGTCCGGGACAAATCAAAATGTCTATCTTAAAGACGTGCGCGCTTAGCAGAATGAGCGGTTTAAGCAGGTTCCACGTTGTTTATTCAGTTTTGAACTTAAGCATAAAAAACTTGACAGTTAAAAATACTATACTTTTTAATTCAGAGCAGATTTACTCTTTCCAATGCCTTAAACTAGGACGACTCGAAGTGGTTTTTAGGCGCACGTAGATTTCAACTGCTAAATTACAATTTAAACAAAGGCATTGCACGCAAACCGTGATAAATTTTAACACTAGAACATGTGTGGTAAGCAAAGATAATTTTGTTTAATTAATTAATTGTTAAATGTCGGGTAATTTTTCAAAATGTAATTGTGCGAAATTGTTAAAGGAAAAAACATATGTTGTTTTTTTCAGCTAAAACTGTATGATTTTATTTGACTTATAATTTTCCCGTATATTCTGAATCAGTATACAAGAAAGTCAAGTGTTTCACTTTAGGTCTATTTTTTGGCAAATATTAGATTGTTAGTTAGATTAGGCCTGGGAATTTTGTCTTTATACTTACCTTGGCCCTTCAATAATAAAACCATGCCGATTATGTTGCAGTAATTAAAGTGTAGATAGAGCTTTAGCTATTTTGTATTTAGCGAAAAAAATACTTTCATGGCTATTGTGAAATTATGTTGACTGTAGTATGATAAGGGAAAGAATTGTCTTGATATCCTGTTTTCCAGGATTAGAACTTTAAGTTCGACTTAGTTTCAATTATATACCAATTATATAGATGTTTTTTTAGAAAGTGGTGATGTTACAAATCCAGGGAAGACATAAACTGTTTTTTATTGTAATTTTGTCTGTAGTTTTAAGATTTAAAAACAATGTTGTTAAACTAACCCTAACAAGAATAAAGTCCGGTCAAATATTTAAGGACATTTTTTTTTAGAATCAGTTTTCAAATCGTTTTCAAAAGCAATATTTTTGGATTGTGATGGAGGTATAGTAGTAGTGACTTCCGATCGAACTTAGAGAACTTATTTTATTCGTTGAGTTATCCAAATTTCAAAGTCAAAAAAGCTATTTTTTTCAAAATCTAGAATTTTTTTTATACTTATTTTAACATTACCAGCCCTGTGAGCTTTTGAATTATAAATGAATTGTTACGCAACATGATTTTATCTTCATCACAGCATAAAAGATTCAATGGCTGCGATTTAAACAACAGTTCCACCCTCCCCATGTTGTACTCTTCTCGGCGATCGATCTGATGGAAAGCAGATTTTATTACATTGGCTTAGCTTCCAAACAGGTGTGGAACCTCTGCTTCTGCTTTGTATACTGAACCATTAACATCACAAGTGAACAAAACGTATATTCTTAAATAAAAACATGAATTTTATTTAAAATTAACTCTTTCGGACCTGTATAAACCTTTAGCCAGGATGCAACATTAGACGTTTTTATTCAACATTATTCTTTCATTACAGTTATTACTTGTACTAAAGAAGGATCTAGTATTAGTATTTCAAGTATCGTTATTGTAATTATCATTATCGCAGCTAGTTGTTTTGTTACCTTATCATCATTAAACGCTTTTATTTTAGAAACAAAAATTCCCATAGAAGGAGCAAACGCGTCAACCTTTTTCTCAGTCTGAGTTCCATGCAGGAGTGGTTGATTGGCAGCTTTACAGTCGCATTCATGTCTCGGTCAAGGTTGAAAGCGAATACTCTAACTAAATACATCATACCTACGGCGTGATAAAATGTTATTGATATTGTTTATTTATTCGCAGAAAACACACGCGTGTCAGCAAAAAAGATAGAATAACCAGTGTCAATAGAAACATTAAGTGACAAGATGAAAATTTTATTTTAAGTCAAAAAATAGTTTCCACTGCTACATGAAAATGTTATTTTAAGTCAAAAAATAGTTTCCACTGCTACAATGTACGCAATAAGAAAGATGTAAATAGTTTAGGCCTTTGTTATTGTAATGCAAATATACAGAAAACGAAAGAGATATTTAATTATTCGATTATTTAAAAAAACGTGAGCCACAATATAGTATACAACAGTATAAAGTACCCTAAAGAAGACGAAATGTTACTGACTAAAGGTTTTTTGACTTTGTTGCGGCAGTAAACAATACCTTGACACTGTCAACCACCGCTATAATCAACATAAACTTTTCCTAAAAGTGTATGGATTTATATTAATTTGTCAAAAAATATATTTATCTTTGATTTTTATCCTCTAACAGTGCGTTTGAATTAACTTTGCAAATTGCTTTATTTTCCTTCTATTTTTTCCAATTATATTTATAGCATGGGAAAGATGGCTATTATATTGCCATTTGAAATTGTATACCAGATTTGTAAATCTGGTTTGCGCTGAAATCATCCCACCGTCTGCAGTGGTGAAGTTTTTGTCATATCCACCAGTCCATTGTTGGGAGTCTTTACCAGCCAAATGCTGAGCATCTTTAGTCGCCAAAGTTTCTAGTTTCTTCATCACTTTATCTGAACAAAAAGAAACGATTATTTATAGACAAAAACCTTGTACTTCAAATCAAGCCAAAAATAAAGGCAATGAAGTTCTAATTCATTTGCCAAATTCTTAATAAACGCCTTTTACCACGAGATCAGAAACTGTGATTATTTGTTTTGTATTAAAAACAATTTTTGACAATTACATGTGAAGTCTGAAATGTGTCAACATCCAATGCACATGCATGTAAAATATTTGCATAAACCCTACGTCAAAAACAAGGTATATTTATTTTTCTTATTGTACGTATGTTTGAAATGTTTGATGAAAATTATAAATACTATGTTAATAAAAACTATAGGTTTTATGATAACTTTTTCGAAAGCGAACGCAAGCCAAGGGACACTTTGCATAACGTTGTACGTACACGAACAACTACAATGGTCTTCTAACTAAACTTTGGTCAGTTAGAACTAAGGACCAAAAAATAAAATGAAACTCAGCAC
Source organism: Hydractinia echinata (assembly GCA_030067915.1). Lineage (NCBI taxonomy): Eukaryota > Metazoa > Cnidaria > Hydrozoa > Anthoathecata > Hydractiniidae > Hydractinia > Hydractinia echinata. The sequence goes on from JASGCC010000006.1 coordinate 1,679,148, forward strand.
TAAGACATTTTCTTGATCGTAGTATCAGTCTGAAGTTAATTGTACAAAAAACATGTTGCGATTTTCAAAATCAATTATTTTTTATTGCCTATCTCTGCCTATCAAGGAACTTCTAAGAAGTACATCAAGTGCATGTTGATCTCATTTCAACATCACCATCCAATTTATTTTCTAACCACGAGACAAAATATTCCGAGCAGAATAGATTATTGAGTAATTTATTTGGTTGACATTTATGTCAATCGGTTTCTAATAGAGGATCCTAAAAGGCATACCATTTCCCTTGATATAAATAAATAAATAAAATAAAAAGCATCACTGACTTGGTTCATCTTCAACGGCGCGCTAGCAACATGAGTGCAGATCAAAATCAAGAAAAAGACATTAGTAATAACCGCCATAGTTATTTTTTTGACAATTTGTTCTTCTTCTAATGTTTTGTACCTTTATGTTCTTGTACGCGGGCAACGTTAATGAAAACATTTAAAAAATAAATTTAATTAAATACAGTATGAAAATGGAGGTTATGGGACAGCACAATAATCAATGTGAGGCTATAACAAAAGAACAGAAGGTCAACAAGAAGGACGTTAATAATAATGATTTAACTGCTCAATGATAATTTCCGCGATTTAAATAGTTATCTACGATATTAAATGCATTATCACCATACTAGTTTGCACGCATTGCATTGCAAAATATTGGAAAGTATCGGTCGAACACTTGCTGGAGGTAAAAGAAACAGAAACAAGAACAAAACAGCTATATTTTCATTAAAATAATGTATTTTCATAGATTCAATACATCTTATAAAGCATAACGTTTTTGTATCTTTACATCGAAATGTGGATAGTGGCCTTGACGTAAAAATTAAAGATCTCAATGAATTCTTTGATGGGATTTTAGTAAGTTAGTTGCATGTAAATGTAATTAATTAAACATTTTTTGACATATTCCTAAAAATATATATAAATATTTCTTATTCCTTATATTCTTAGCTAGCTGCAATTTTTAGTATAATTTAGTTTGTGGCTAGTAGGCTTTTGTCACGCAAATCATTTATAGCTAGCTAGCTATTCACCCAGGTGACATATCTGATCCTCACGTACGCCTCAATTTTAGCAAGTTATTTGACAATTTAAAAATGTGGTTGATATTCAGAGGGGATACGTTGGGTGGGATTGGTCCCCTCAAGGATACTCAGGTAAGGGTGCTTCACTAAACAGACAAAAGGTTTATAGACCCAATTCTTGAGAATGTTAGTCCTAAAAAAAAGGCAGAAAGCTTGGTATAATTTTAACTCTATTGTGGAAAGTATCCAACCGTCACTTTTGACTTAGCGGCTAAAATATAAAATCTGTTGACTTGACTGGTTGGTATCATTGGAAGATTTTCCATACTTGCCATAGTGAGTTACAACCGACTATACCCTGTATTTTATTTAAATCAGTGTTAGGGGCGTAAAGTATACTGGTAATAAGCGCTCCACCAGGTTATCAAGTACAAGTTTTACCTGTACTTCATCGTACTTGTTACCCAGCTAATGTAATATCAAAGACTAGTCGATAGCCCGTGGCCCGTTCTTTATATATCACATTTCGTGTTTCTGCAGCACGACTTTTTTCTCGCGCAAGAACAGACAGACAACAGCTATGTTAAGGTGATGTGTGAGAGCCTTAAAATGTTATTTATTTAAAAAAAAAACAATATCATAATAAATGTTATATTGTCTTACAGGCGAGAACAATTTACTAACGATAAACAAAAAACATTATTTCTACACAAATGCTGTGCTTACATAAAGTGTAGATATCATCTGCCCTAAGTCTTTAGGGGTATGTTTACAATAATTGGGTGCATATTAACTAAGAATAATGTAGTGTGTTCAAAAAAGACAAAATTAACAATGATTCTAAGGCGAATAATAATAACCTATCATGTAACCAAATGAGAATCTCCTTTCGTTAGCGTTAATAAAAAGCAAAGCTTAATCAATATATAAAGGGTTGCGGAGCGGGAACAGGTCCCTATGTTCGCAACCGAAATATTTACATCCTACTCCATGACAAATATAGAGAGAACTTTTATCTGCTCCAATAGACAGTTTAAATAAGATCTTATAAAAGGTTCCTCGAGTAAAATGCAATCTCGTCCCCAGAGCTTCTTTTTTACTTTTTTTAATATATGCGTGCTGGCGCGGCCCTAGCCACTATAAGATTGCGAAAAATAATCTCTGGGAAAATATATTTACATATGCATTTGTTTTCATAGCGTATAAACAGCAAACACTTTGCAGCATAGATTATCTTATAGGTTTCTATAATTAAACACACTTTTCCGCTTCCAGAGTTTTTCTGTTTGTTTAACAAAAAATCTAGAGAAATCGGAGAACGAGAATCAAAAAATACGCGCTTAGTAAAAAACCTTGAAAACATTTTAATACAAAGCAGAAATAAAGGTTAACTGAGCAATGTTATGTGTACTCTCATAGAGCATTCTGGCTATTGGCCTGCATTGCAGTGTCTTCAAATCTGATGAATCGAACAAAACATAGATGAATCGTACCAAAGCATAACGTTACGGACAACATTGTTTTTCAGGAGCTTTTTAATTGTTGTACAAACAGTAAAAACAACATCATTATTTTTCACAGTTTGAATATTTTATTCTCTAAATTAAATTATGAAGAAACTGAATAAACATACAAAAGATTGCGTTTAACTTTTACAATAACAAATTTAAAGTTTTTCTCCTAACACAACTGATGTTGCAGTTTAAAAATTTTACGAGGACAATATATTCTTTCCTAAACCAACGGCTATCGTTTTGTTCAAGTTGTGCAATCTGTAAAATAGATACCAAGAAAGAAAAAGTAGGTTCGGACGATTTGTTTATAGAAAAAGTTCAAGTCAATATGCTTTATGTGTAAAGATGGGGTTTTTTATCTTCACTGTTTTATTCGTATCACAATAGTCGAAAGAAAATCGTTAAAAATCTCAATTCATTTATCTAGCTAATTCATACTTATCAGAAATTACAAAAAGCTGTAGACCAAATTATAAAGCTAGCTATCTATCCTGGCTTGTGTCTTGAGTCAAAAATTTTAGCTAACGTTGCCTCTGTGCAAAGACTAATCAAACTTTATTCAAACTACTAACCTTATTTGACATTCATTTTGATATGATGCTATATAATTCCAATCATTTGTTGTTCTTTGTGACGTTTTGCATGAGCTGTTGTTGTTACCTAACACAAACTTAACTTACGCAACTCATATGAACAACGCAAAAACCTTTTTAGTTTGTTTTGTTTTTCACAGTTTTATTCGAATGATATTTTCGAATGGGACAGTGTTCTTAAAAATAGCGACCTCGTTCCCAGAGCGTAAAGTAACCAGAAAAAAAATTGGGATAACCGAGACTGAGGGGATTTGACTTATCGAGTGAAAAAGTGACACTTTCGTCAAAAATTTTTTAAAAATTTGATTTTCTCCCGCTGTATAGTAGAAAATAGAAAAAAAAAATACGCGCTTAAATGCCAAATGGGCTCCGCTGCGCTCAGCTCGCTACGCTCGCTTCGCTTAGCTCCGCAAAAAGTAATATATTCCATTACAGCAATAAATCTAAGAATAAGATAAGGGTAACGGATTATTTTTTTAGAAAGTGAAATTACTAAAACGGTGGGAAAAATTACAAAATAGACAACAATAGAACTACTAATTGATGAAGCGATCGAATTGCTGGTGATTCGCAGATCTACTTTACAACTTGCGATAAAAATGTGAGTATAAACACACAGAATCCCGATTATAAAATGAAAAATTTCTATTTCCACTTAAACATTTTTGCTCCTATTACAAGCTAAACATGAATAATAAATCGTGCATCTATGAAGGAACATCTATGTTGGATTTTGTATTACACTTTTCTGCTAACAATACTTTCACCCTGAAGGGTAAGAAATAAATTTTGCGGAATTTATATAACGAATCTCTAATAACACAGTCGTCAAACGCACAAAAATTTATCCCGCATCTAATATAATAATATGGAAATCGCGTGTGTTTAAATGTAACTGGCAAAGTTGGTTATATTTTTTCAAAAATTTTGTTAAGAAGCGCCTATAAAAGAACTGGCCGGATAAAATCATGTGATAAATAAAAGCGATTTATTATAGTTCCATAATTTATTGTATACCAATTAAAGTTTAAAACCACAGGGAGCCTAAAATTTCCTTTCTGTATAAATGCTTTTGCCGCTATAAAAGCAAAATGCAGCTTTTTTGTTAGCGCATGCGCACTTGCACAAAATATCTCATGTTTTTTAAACGTGTACACGCGCATTGTGCTATAGCGGAAAATGCAGTGAAATGGAAACTAAACTTAATTAGCTATTTCGTTATATATCAATGTACAAATGTGTACAACAAACCTTCTTGTGAAAAGAAATGCAATGCATTGAATTTAATTAATGCCCATAGTACTACACGAAACCAAATAAAAAGAAATGCCGCAAGCACGAACAAACAAGCAGACAGGTTTATTATAAATAGCGTGCATTATATAGAAGTGATTTTAAAACATCACGAGCCGTTCGGTTGTGGTTATTTGGAGAGTAATTTTCAGCTTTAATTTTTCCTATCAATACCTCCAGTTTTGCTTTGTCTGACACCGTCCTCCAGCTGTCATCCAAATGGGAGTCGATGCTACTATAATACTCTATATTTACTTTCCTTGTCTTCACAAGATCAAACTCTTCGGACAGATTTAAATTTGTAACGGAGGGAGAAGTCTGGTAACAAATATAATCGTCAATAAGTTGCACGAATCTCTTTATCTCATACTCTCTTGCCAATTCTAATAACGGCCTGCACCACTGATGATCTAAAATAAAACAAACTGAACAATTCACATTTTGCATGGAAAACTTTTTCAAAGCTTTTTTAAAGGGCCACCCGTTTGTAAATAAACGTCGTTTTCGTGTTTCTTTATATGTAAAAATCGAAAACTACTTAGCTAATCAAATAGCGTGCACGTTTAATTGTGTGCTTTAGAAAAGTGACAATCAACAACAATCAAATAGGATGTTTACTGCAAAGAGAGTGTCAATTGTAAATCCCAAGTGAAAATAACTGACGGCTCCTTTCGCGCAGGTAACTAGGGGCAAGGAATATTAAAGGGGAAATCATCAATATTTATAAGCATTGAATTAATTGATAAATATATGAAAAGGGAAACTGAATTAGAGAATTAGATAAAGTTGAGGGAACCAAACTTAATTCTTACCCATTATTTGGTATTCAATTGGATATAACAGATTCAACATTGCCCATACAGATTTATCACTTTATCTCGTCCTTCTTTAAAATCCAATGATAACATGGCTTTAAAAACTGGAGATGCAAAAGAAAGTATGTTTGAATGTACATGGAATTTTTCATCTTCAACAATTAAAATCACATCAGAATCCTCCCATGGCTCTACATATCGGTGCTTTTTCTCTTGTATTTCGTTACTTTCTGTCATATTTGATAGCTAATGAGCTAGGAAAAAAATCCTTGGTGTGTCTTTTTCTAGAAAAGAATGGTGCAATTAATATACTAGAATCCTACATATAATATTTTTGCAAAAGGCTATTTTTGGATGTTTGAACTGGCAAAACATAATCACCTTAAACTTTGCTCACGAGAGACTGCAAAGTTAATTTTTAAGAAAGCGAGAAAATGAGACATTCTGATGTCAACAAAAATTAGAACCGTGTAAGCTTTTTCACAATTCTAAATAAATTTGCGGATGTCATAGGGATTAGAAATGGCGTCACAAATGGCTAAAATAGGCCATTTTCCCAATTTTACTATAGATTTAAATTACTTAAGCAATAGCGATGCTGCAGCATTGATTTTTGGTAGACATATTGACTAAACAGCAATTAATTGATTTCATATAAAATTCAACTTAAAAGATGTTATGCGGATTAAGAATGACGATATATTTGTACAAAACTTATATTGACGATAATGGCATCAATGTCCGTTTTCCCCGAATTTAGATGCTCATGTCATTAAACTTGGTGCGTATTTCGAATATTGCATTTAAAGATTTGAGGTAAGAAATAACAATACAATTACGTCATTAGGATTAGAAAAGACTTCATTTCGCTGGATCAATATTTCTTTCATGTCTGGTCTGTATTTTATCCCTAGGACCCATACATCCCTTTGGCAACATCTTAGTAACCAACAGGTAACAAAGGTACACGTTGTTATTAATTATATAACCAATAAAACTTTTTACAACACTTTTCTATACATGCCAGCACTTTTCGAAATTTAAAAAAAAATTACCCCCGTCCGAAAAACGATATACGGCAAAGTATAAAATTTTTCCCAAAACAATTTTTTTCATTACAAGCACATCTTTAAGCTATTGTTGTAAATCACGTCACATCATTTCAGATTACTAATTTATTAAAAAGATACTAAAAGTTCTAAGTACGGGATGACAGTTGCATCTTGTTAAAAATTACATAGTTTACAGTTCGAGTTTAAATTGACAAGTAATCGTTTTTATGCCTTGCACAAGGAACTTCGCGCTTTCACGATTTTCTAAGAGATCAATTTCTAAGCCATATATGCAAAAATGCGTGCAGTTGCATATAAAGGGATTGGAATGTTACACTACGTGCATGCATATTTTTTTTCTCTATTTATCGCAATATCGGTCTGTACTCTCTGGCTTTGTATTGCACAGTATAGTAACAAAATCGGTCAGTATCCGTTTAGTACAAAAAATATATGCAAAAATCACAAGTATGCAAGAAAGTGATAGATGGCGAATGCTAGTAAATCATAATAAACATCGGGAAATAAACATCATTTTAAGCCGATTAAAACCTTACGTTGAAAGAAACCAAAAATATCACACCGTTTTGAATTTTCACGCCAGTGTGAGTTTACTTTTGGTATATGTAAATGACCCCTGTGTAAAAAACTGATCCGGAAAAAAAATTACGAGAATGTAGATTAACAAATGGCAGCTACAAATAACTTATGCCTGCTATGAACATCATACGATGGCACCATTGCAATTCTAAACTTTTAACTACTGCGGAGGATGAAAAGAGATCTTTTTATCTTTCTAGTTACTACTAATATTTTTTGTGACTTAGGTTATTCATAAGCATGTCAGAAAATCTGGTTAAAACTAAACAACGACAAAGACGAACCGTGATTCAATCATTGACTTAGTTAATTATAATTTGCTCGCAAAGAAAAGAAACTATTCTAGAAATTTAAAAGCAAATATAACTAACCTTAAAAATTACGAGTCGTCACTATGATAGCGTTATCAAATAAGTAAAATTTTCATTAAAGAAATGGAATATCCATGCGTTTCTATGAAGGTGGCACCATTTATACTCGCATTCATTTAATTCATCATAGAGACGTTTGACAGAATAAATAATTTACAGCATAATTTTTTTTTCTATTAGTCTTATTTTTTCAACCAGCGATTCCTCTCTTTTTTTCTTTGCTGCAAATAATTAGGCCTAGCCTACACAATTAAGTTCGATGGAAGGCAGTGTTTTAGAACAGAATTGTTATTCGCAAAAAGATCCGTTTTCTGTCCTAAAAAAGTCGTCCGTACTAGAGAAGCACAGGCAATTAATCGCTGCAAATTACAGTTTAGTACAAAGTTAATACGAAATAACTGATCCAATTATCTAAAAAGGCTTTATAAGTTCATTTTAGTGATAAGAAAGAAAGCAAAGGTTGTATTCATGGAGTTTTGCATTCTTTGAATTTCGGTTAAAAAAAGTTTTTTTTTAAGGTTTCTAAACGCATTATTAGAAAAGAAAAAGTAGAACAAAAAAGTTTTTTTTGCGGATCTAAAGCCAGCAAGCGAAGCCTATTTGCTATTAAAGCAAGCATAAATATTTTGTAGCAGAGAAAATTTCCAAAACTTGTCAGACGAGGGCATATATGACCTCTAAATTTAAAAGTTTTTTGTGTATTTGTATATTTCAAAGAAGATATTTTAAAATTATTTCCTCTGCTTTGGTTACATAAACTGGAGCCGCCTTTTGTGACGAAAACAAAATTAGAATGAAATTCTCATTCGAATGAAATCAACAATCATGAGCAAAACGAAAAGAATGTTTCTAAACTTTATCATTATTGTGAGTTTTATGATGACTCTTGAGAGAAGCTTTGCACAAAAATGATCTCTGAATTTAAAAAAATAAAAAAAAGAATCTTGCTCTAACTGTTTTGGTGAAATAAAATAACGCCTTTTACTTTATCAGTTAGCTACAGATATTGGCACAATTTTTTTCGAACAAACCTCGGAACCAAATATTCCTTTCTTTCCACGCAACGGGGAAAAACATTTTCTGCACCCGACCAAACATTTTCCCCGATATTTTAATCCCCGACCAAAACTTTTCCCCGACTTTTTTTTGCTCTGACTAAAACCTTTTCAAGACAAAAAAACACTAGATATAATGCATGGTTTCGTCAACAGTTTATACGATTGGAATTATGACGGTATTGTCAGAGAAGGAGAAATTGATTCCGAAAACGAAGATGAGACAGACTTTGCTGTTACAATTTCCGAAAACAAAAATGGAGAAGTCGATGGCGAAGAACAAAATAAGCAAAAGTCAAATACTGTCATTGTGTTGGATTAAACCAGTGTTACTTTGTTAAAATTTTTAGGTTAAAGGTTTTGAGAAAATAAGCGTTAATTAATGACTACTGAGAAATATCTTGATTGTTTTCTTCTTATATTGAAAATATTTAGTCGGGGAAAAGTGACTAATTTTAAAAAATTAGTCGGGGAAAAGTGACTAAAATTTCCTTAGGTGACTAAATTTTTTCCCAACTAAAATTTTCTCCGGGAAGGTAATATATATTGATCATGACTTTTTATATTTCATAATACGCAACTACTAGCTACAAAACGTTAGCAATAGTCTAATTTTACGATAGAAATATTCTTTACCTAAAATCTCAACATATGTTACATAAAGTTAGTATTATAGTTATGATCAACTTTAGTAAAAATATCTTAAGACAATATTTAAAGTGCAAAAACGATAATTGATAAGTCTATGTAAATTTCAATGCAGGCAGGGTGGTTTAGTGTTGTTTGCAATGAAAAACATAACAAAGGAAACAAATTTAAAACATTGTTTATTGATTATGTCGTGATCATTTGAAACTTTGTTTGATTCATCTAATTTGAAGATGCTGCATTGCGCGTCAGGTGCGTTATGTTTAATGTGCGACGCTTTCTTGATAATATCATAGAATAAAGATTTCGAGGTTTATTTCAAATAGTTCTGGGTACGAAAACGTCTATATTCAAAAGCTATTACAGCAGCCAGTGACCAAAGACGATTCCGGTTTGAATAAGCGCACAGTGTAAAAAATTAAGAAAGTGCATAGAAAGCTTAAAATGCATTTTCCATCTGGGGTCTTGGTCTCTTTTCTTTATACCAGCATGACGAGATTAGCAAAAAAAGAAATGTAACCTTGGGGTCAGCTTTTTTAAACGGCGATTCACGATAAACAGCGATATTTTGTGTGAAAGTATTTTAAAGTTGCACGTTCGAACTTATTACAACATTGCGAGCCTTGTCCTCTTATATTTCTGAAACCAAAAACTTGGGACACACATACAAAACTGTTTCCTGTTTTTCGTTAATTCATAGAAAATCAGGTTAAAAAAGAAAAAAGTTTTCTTGAAATCCGAGTCTTGGAAAAAAATGATAATTTTTCTTGTAATGCGTATTGCCCTTTCATTGGCTGGAAAGGAATGTATGTTTTGATGAAAATATCAGAAAGACTTTTCCCGCCCTCTCCGACTCTGAAAAAGAAAATCTGGAGACTGCTATAGAAAAAAATCGTTTTTCTTTATTCCCATCGTCTATTATTAAATCACATCCGTTTCCAATATAAAAATAGAGAAATGTCGCCCTGGTGACGAGGTTGAATGAATCTGTCATTTTAGGTAGTGTTTAGGAAAAAAAAATTCGCTTGCCAAAATCAGAGACTTGGTCTTTTTAACCGACGTTATATGTTATATCAACTTCAAATAAACGGGTTGTTTCTAACAACTTATGAAACAATGTTATTTCAACCCCTTCCAATTTTACATCGACAAACCGACGTTTATTCAACGTTTCTGTTGCACAATACAATCTGTTATACAAGTGAATAAATCATGTTGTTGTTAAAAGTGTCGCACAAGGAATAAACTATTATATTTTTCACGCACGTTAACCATGTAGTGTTTCCCATTTTGAAACAGATTATGTCTTAAATCTTCCGTATTTTTTATCGATTGTAAATACTATTCCAACGTAATGTGTATTCCAGATATAATTACTCACTAGCTGAATTCTCGTGGTAGAATCCACTGAATCTTTATTAAACCGATGTAAGCGATACCAAACAAAAACATACAACACAGTAATTTGAATTTTCAAAACACACATTTCAACCTCGACCCCGTGCTCTTTGTCTCTTTTAGCGGAATGGCAAAAAAATAAAAGAGCCCTGGATAAAGGTTACTCACAATCTGCATTATTCTATGTTTATAACAGCTGAAACAAAACGTGTAAAAATATAAGCGTGTGCAACAAAAACAAAAATTATAAAATAAAAATGAAAATGAAAAATGTCCAAAAAATCAAAGGTGTCTAACAACCGTTTCGTAAAAAGCGAAATACGCTAAAACTATATACTTGCTTTGCCATTCCAGAAGTACACCATGGAAAAAAGGATACCAAACATTAAAAAAAAATCCAATATTTTTTGTTAAGTCATACAAAATCAGCTATTCAGTCTATTGCATACGGCAAACCTTCCAAAGTTATACTCAAAATATAAGAAATTAATAGTTGAAAACACAAAAGAGAAATATAAAAACTTTGAATCATTTGGGATATTGTATATCTACCGAAATATTTAAATCCAGAATATTAAAAGAACAGTTTGTCTTACAGACCCAAACTTATAACCAAGAAAATCACGCATAAAATCAAAGAAGATAACAATGCAGAATTTTCGAATTTAAGAATCAAATATACTTCAAACGATCGTAACAGATGTAAACATTGATTTAAGTTTAGCCCTGTCCTTCGCTGCAGGATTTAATAACCGTAATTTCCGGGAGAAGAATGTTATTTCCGGGAGAAGAATGTTATTTCCGGGAGAAGAATGTTATTTCCGGGAGAAGAATGTTTTGTATTTGCTGAAGGCAAATACAAAACATTAAAATGGCCAATTATAAAGTGCTTTCATATGCAAATTAAAATCTTAAACTTTTAACAATCACTAAAAAAATAACACTACAAGTTAAAGAAGATGACAAAAAATGACAAAATTATTTAAAAGCATGTGTAGCAGTAGTGAGATTCTTAAATTTTGTAGAAATTGAATTTATATTACTTCCACAAGCACAACACACTTTGTCACCATGTAGGTTCTTAATCATGCCACATACTATTTCTAACTTTGTGTTTTCTGAAACATCATTCCAATTGCGTTTGAAAACATCGGTACCAGCAAAAGCTCTTTCCACCGTAATAAAATGTGAAATAGCTTTCTTTGTTGTTTTCTCTAGATCGTACTTCTCAGCAAGTTTTAATACGTCCAAGGAACATCTGACTTTTTCATTAAGAAAATCATCGACATTCTGCGCGACTTTTTTCATGCTGTACTCCCTTGAAAATTCCAGTAATGCCTGACAACACGAATAATCTAGAATTAAATCATAAAATTTGTGCATATCGTGTAAGAGTTTAAAGTTAATATTCATCAGCACATGATACAGCTATTAAACAAGGGCTAAAGGAATTTTGTGAGAGACTGAAACACAACATGGATAAACTTATTTTTAGTTTTCGCAGTGATGGTGTATGACAGTGTAATGTCGCCTAAAAACGTTAGAAAACATTCAAACTTTTCATACTTGTTATTCTATATTCGATGGGGTAAATTAAATTTAACATCGCCAGTACAGTCGTTTTAGATTTTCCTGGCAGATTGATCACCTTCTCTTTTCCTTCTTTGAAATTAGAGGATAACATGGCTTTAAAAACAGGAGAAGCGAAACCAAGTATCATTGAATGCACATGGAACTTTTCTTCTTCTACAATTAAAGTCACATCAGAATCATCCCATGGCTCTGAATATTGATGTTTGCCGTTTTCTACTTTTCCTAATGACATCTTATAACTTTTGATCTAATAAAACCAAGTAAAATATATATTTGTACAATATATGAATTATTTTTTATGATGCGGGCATTTATAAAATAATTTGGGACACAATATAATCAGAACTTTTAAGTTTGTATTAAGAACATGGCAACATTAAAAACCTACATGCGTTTTTACAAGGTAACATATTACCTTTTTTTGCCAGATCGAGGGGAGTGATACATCCCCTGGATCTGGCAAGAATTTTGGAATAGCGTAAAAATATTCGGGAACATATTTGAAACATGAAGAACTGTATTTTTAACTTTTATGAAAACTGCTAGTTTAATTATATTATCAATTATTGTAATAATCAAGACCTTCTATACTAAAAAACTTGTTGCTACTTCCGTTTTTAAATAGTAAGAAGTATTCTCAACTAATAAGTTCTAAAATTATCAGTTCTTATTCTGGCCCTTTAAAATTATAAATAAACCCTAATTTTGTTTTAGACAGTGACTTTTAGACAGTGAACTATTCGATAAATTATGCATCAGATTTGCTAAAAATAGAATACTTGACGGAATACTTCAAATATTGTTGAAAAATGATTGCTAGAAGCAAAAATATAGTTTAGTTTAGCTAAAAATAAAATCAAAACGTTAAGATTTTATTCCGAAATAGTTTACCAAAGATCAAAGAATACCGACCCTAACATCCGATAGTTGATGTCCAAATTTAGCAACTTGTACAGAATTATCATGCAGTAAAGTTTCGCTTTTGAGTAGAATGAGTGAGAATGAATGAAGCTTTGACGTAACAAACTCAACAGAAAGAAAACAGTAAAATAAATCAAAATATAATTAAACGATAAAGAAAAACATATGCAGCGTTGTTTTGTACACCCAATATCTTCCAAGAAACACAGCTACAAATACAGGGACAATAATTTCTGCGCGAACAATATCTGCCACATGAAAACGATATTTTACCTACGAATTATGTCTTATTAGATGTAGCATTCCACATTCCACATTCCAGTATACTCTTTGTCGACTGAATTACCATATCAGTCGATATAATATGGCCTTTCTTATTTTTCTCAAAACCAAACGCTGAAAATACAACTTTTAACACAAAATTCTATTAGTGAAGGAGAGAAGTTTGAATTGAAGTTTGAAGGTATCATAAATTATTTTGCAGGTCAAAATAATGAAGAATATTTTGATCCATCTGTAAAAAGTAAAAAGTTGAAAAAAGATTGCCTTAATTTAAAGGCGAAATTGCAATCATAGCTTAACGATTTTCTGGGCCATTTTTTTTGGCCCAATTTTCTTTTTTTCAAGGGCCCTTTCCATTTAAATAAGACTTTAGAAATAGACCTCTTGAACATATTTCGTTCAAAGAAAAAATATCTCTTGTGTATCACATCTACAGAAGCATCCTTTTGTACGTGCGCCATGTTTTGTACTAAGTAGAAAGTAATTGAAGTAGTAAGGGCTGGTAATTTTTCATACATACCTATTAAAAACATTTTAAACACAAAATAAAAAATTATTCTTTTAGTCGTGATAGAAGCATAATTTTATCAGTTAATGTTGAACTAATATAAAATTATAAATTTTTTTCTGCGATTTATTATATATTATATGGCTTTTCATCACTCATGTGATTTCATAGTTTCTTTTCACATTCTCAGTAATCAAAAGATTTGAAAAACGTTGATTTCATGACAGAAGTGCCGTTGGTAAGGGAATCATTTACCGCCTGCAACTTTAAATCCGAAAAAACTAATCGCGACCCTTCCGCTAGGGTGCTATATATAGGGTGTTACACAAAAATTTCTACAAGATCTGGCAGAGGGGGGACTCATTATCGAAAAGTAAATTGTAATACTTTGTCAAAACAAAGATTTCTCACCTTTTTTCAATATTTTCGTTCACATATTTCAATAAAGCAAGCTATGCATTGAATTTCCAGAACTTTCAAAAGTTTCCAGGCGTAGTGGCCTCGTCTATGTCACAGTTTAACAAATAAACACAAAATATTACCAAACACTTCGCAAATATTCACTATTTAAAGTGTATTTTCAGAAATAATATATGACACAGAAGGATACATTAAGAACAAAAATTTTCGACGCAAAATGTTTTGGCGGAAAAACTATCGGACACAATTTTTTATTTCAGCGGAAAATTTTTTGGACAAGATTTATAAAGTCAAAAAATGTGTGGTTAAGTCTTTTGAACGACTTTTAACTAACATCTTAAAAATAATGATTACAGGGAATTACAAGGCTAGAAACAGTTATAGTGTACATATAATTCAATCAAAATCTAAAAAAAGGGTATTCAGGATCCAACTCTATAGATAGAGCGTCAGAAATGCCAGCTTCGTCGAACTTTTTATGCTCATGAGATGTGAAAATAACGAAAATAATAAGTTAAAAAACTGCATTTTTTTTTGATTTTCTGATTACCCTATATATAATTTCTACGCATTGGTCCTTTCTTAAAAAAATATCAAAAAACCAAAATTATTGGACTGAAAAACATTCGACAGACACAAATTTCAGTCGGAAAAATTTCCGGACAAAAAAAAATACCAAAATTCCTCCGTCCGAAAATTTTCGTTCATAATGTACATTGTGTTAACGAAGGATTATCAATAATGGTATAAAAGTAGTTAAATGTCCAACATATTCTCAGCGAATAAAAGCTTTGTGAAATACTGCGACTTCAAGTCCTTTTTTGTGCAAGATTTATTGATTCAATTAATTCGTATTTACTTACGAAGTAGACACTAATTTCTAGTTAGGTAGCGAAACACGACGTGCTCTACCGACAGCTGAGATGTATAATTTTGTGCTTTTAGCTCTATTTAAAAACCTCAGGTCAACTGAATTAATGACCATTCTTATGGAGAGTGTACGAGCTTTACGAACTGTAAACTGCGTAATTTTTTCCTAACTACCAGTGTTGATTTTATTTGTTTGTTAGATGAAGTACTGTTCGTTAGATAAAGCATCTTCTTATATATTCGTGTATAACTAGCACTGCAAACAGTTTTTTTTAACTAAAGAAGGACACATACACAGTGTACACAAAGTAATATTTCGGTTTCAGTAAATAATGAGTGAATGATCAAAGTAAAAATTAGCGTAAGCATCATCAGGTGCAATAATCCTTACATGATTTGCGCATTCGTTCCATTATTCTATCCTATAAGTTATTCGATTTCTATGGAGATAAACAAAATAAAACATTTTTGACAAATTTAAAAATATAACCGGATAGTTAAATTTCAATTACATTTTTCCAAGGCTTTTATTACATCAAAAAGAGTTTGAAATTCCTTTTTTGATACAATGATGTTATGGTCGCAGTATTTGTTTTCAGGGCAACATCCATTCAAGTTAAAATTTGCAGATTTTTGAACCAGTATTTGTACCTTTGATTTCAACGATATCATGGTCCAGTCACTCCCAAAGTAATCCGTGTTATTTCCATTAATTGCTTTTGCAAAATTCAAATGTTGGGAGGTTGTTATCGCATAAGGTGGATTTATAATTTTTTAGTTTTTGAACAACGAATATATAAAAACCTTATTTTGCCGGCTATTTTCTAAACGATTTACATTACTATGAATACTGTAAACACGCTATAACTTCCCAGTGTAACCCTTGCGTTCTTTCTTTAGAACCTTTTATAAATTTTATCCTTATAGTTGACATGGTTACTTAAGCTTGATGCGAAAAGTTTACTTTACTCATAAAAAGAATTTGTTCTGTGAGCTTAAAGTTCAAATAAACAGACAAAGCCTCTTGTGACACAACAAACAAAATGATAAAAATTAGTTGCAAAAATAAAAGATAATGCAAAAATCTTTCTAAGGACATTTGTAGGTATGTTAAAAAATATTGTCGGTACACTTAAGCACGTGTAAATTATTGTTGAAAGCTCCGAAATCCTGGTCATGCCTACAAACAAAGAGGTTTAAAAAGAGAAGAAGATACATCTCAGTAGTTTCTATTGAAAATATCCGTTGCCAATCTACAGGTTGCTGCATAGCTTTTAAATTCAAATTTATAAACAAATTTTTTGAAATCTCGCGCGTAAATTATAACCGTTACTAATTGTTATTTCTGCATAAATTATAAATAATTTTTCTAGCTGTGAAAACGCGTTTACTTTGTAATTTGATGGTGGTATATGCAGAAAATAAGTAAAACCAGTCGAATATAAGGTTTTTTTTAGGAAATTGTGGTGAAAAAAAAATTCTAAGTCAGCACCCAACGAAAAACGCATAATTAGAGAGAGAGTAACAGATGATGAAAGAAACAATAGTCACTGAACACCGATTCTAATCCTAAAATTCCGCAACTTTGGATGAAAAATTATGTACCAATTTGCAACCCCTCCTGTAGTAATAATTTTAAAAGTTTTATCATATTTTTTAACTGACGCTGTGTTAGGAGGGAACATACAGAAATATCTACAACATATAAAGTTATATCATATGTCAGGGCAACACTTTACACAATACAAGCTCCAAATACCAGCTGAATCGTTTTGCAAGTAGAGAAAATAACAGAGCCATGTTCAGTATAGTTCTTAATATGTTTTTTGAAAGTTCTGCTTTGTCGTTAAAACACTCGTCTCACTCTCGGCATGTAAAAATACAGCAAACTCGGCGCAACGGATTGGTTTCAAAGGAGCGCGTAGACAAAAGATATTTGAAAAGAATATAAAAGGACGTTGCTTAGATGTATCTCCTTCTCTTTCTAAACGTCCTTGCTACAAAATAGGACTAACCCAACACACGTTGTTTTCATTCAATTTTCTATGTGTATTCCGTTGGTATAAATATATAATCATTGAACGCCTAAAGTTTGAGCAAACGTGATATATCCTAAAGTCTACATTTAAGGTGGTTACTATAGAAATAAATGGCCGAATTTCAATAATTTCCTTTTACTCGTTTTCTGAAAGCAAATTTATCTTAGAATATCGTTGAAAGTAGTGCTTATGAAAAATTTCGGTTTTCCAACAAACCGAAAATATAAGTGCAACTCCGATAGCAACCATTTTATCATTTTTAGACAGCTTTATTGGCCCAAAATATTGCTGCCGTAGTCCTTTTGTCAATCCGAAAGGAAAGATTTTCAAAAAAACAACAACTTTAAACTCGTTTTTTGCCGTTTAACTTCGGAAACCAGGAGAATGAAGATTTTTCAAGACCAAAGCACTGCAGGTATTAGTACGGCCTAGTGGTGGTACCTTCCACTTCCCAAATCGAACTTCTGTCCTTTAGTTTTTCTGCCGAGAAACCACCGGCTTCGCCCTGTTTTAGCCTTTTTTGTCGGAAGACTTTTGTCCTTCGAAGACGAGTCAAGCTCTAGAATTGTCGGTGCTACCATCCATACACGTGACCTTTTGCGAAACATAAGCGACCGAAAATGCGCTTGTAGGAGTGCTCGTTATTCGACTATTTGGTTTGTTTTTAACGTCAAAATGTCATATTTTGCCTGGCAACGAGTAACCATGGCAACTAATCCATTAAACTTTGGCCTAATTTTGGTTTATTATCGGATACTATGATATGGTTATCAAATAACTTTAGAAAAAACAGTCCTTTGCGATATATTTTATGTCTGTAGTAACCAACTTAAAGGCCTCTAGCCACCACTATAGAAACAATTAGCGTATTCCTTATTTGATTTATTTCAAATACAGAACGAGTTATAACTTTCCCTGAAAATTTCAATATCTATAAAGTGCTCGAACTGGAAACATTAATGCTTCTGAGTTTTTTTAGGTTTGTTGGGGCCTAACAAAATTATTTGATCTTACCTGTTATTTTGAAATCGATCGGATAAATCAAGTTTAGCAGTATTAAGACTGATGCTTTATTTTTCCCTGGTAGATTAATCACCTTCTCCTTCCCTTCTTTAAAATTAGATGATAACATCGTCTTAAAAACAGGAGAAGCGAAACCAAGTATGTTTGAATGCACATGGAATTTTTCATCTTCAGCAAATAAAACCACATCTGAATCATCCCATGGTTCTGAATACTGATGTTTGTGTACTGGTACTGAATACTGATGTGTGTATTCTAATACTGAATACTGATGTTTGTGTGCTGTTACTTTTGTCTCTTTTTCCATTTTTGCCCAATTATAGCAAGTAAACAATTATTTTTTTATTTAGACACTAAAAATCAATTAAACGTAGGTATATTTGGTTATATTTAGACACTAAAAATCAATTAAACGTAGGTATATTTGATTATATTTAGACACTAAAAATCAATTAAGCGTAGGTATATTTGGTTATATTTAGACACTAAAAATCAATTAAACGTAGGTATATTTGGTTATATTTAGAGACTAAAAATCAATTAAACGTAGGTATATTTGGCCGTTGCGAGAAGATCCTTTAACATTTTTTAAAAATAATAGGATAATAATAAAAGCAACATGCCTTAAAATTGCAGTAAGCAAAAGCAAAAATAGCATGTAATGCAATATAAACAGGACGTATAATATACGTAAATTAGCTAGCAAAACAACAGTCTGAATAAATTTTGCTTTATTGTAACAACATACGAGCTAGCCAAGGTTCACAAACCTATTTTTTTTCGCAATAAGAATATGAAAAAATAATTAAAACCCTGCCCGGACACGCCCTCAGCTCGAAGACAGATTAATACAGACTACATGTGAACAAATTTTATGTAAAAAAGGAAACATTGTGAAAAATTTAAGTGCATATTGGAAAACATCATTTCGGGCATACAACTTGATTATAAATAAAATAACCAGAAGCTTAATCATTGTGAAAATCAGAGGGATGTAAAACGATTTTCTTTAAAAACTATATATTCGTCTACACATTCCAGTAGACATCATGTGCATATTCATTCATATTCCTTCAACAAAAAAGCAACAAAGCAGGTCACAAAAAATTACGTACACGATTGGTATCAGGCACCAATCGTGTGCGTGTGCATAATACTTTTAGGTTGAGTTAGAAGCACTGGGAAGAAATTTTGTAAAAATTTGTGTGTTTCTGTAAGGAAAACATCAAGACGAACATAGATGTATCAACCCACGTGTTTGCGCATAGGAAGGCGAGCAATTTTGACAGGAATATGTTATCAAATATCTGTTAAAGAAGTCTCTCGATTAAATATTTATAAAATTAGAGTTTTAACGACACGACAACGGTCCTTTTTTAAATTTTTTTGTATTGTGTATAAAAAATTTACTCTTGTTTACTGAGGTAAAAAAATCACTAAATATTGAATTTTCGTGGGCTTTTTTTGCAAATTTTAATTTTCGTGAATGGCACTTTACAAAGTATGTTACTGATTCCTAATTTCCTAATTTTGACAAATTCTGCAAAAAGCAAGAAAATCACAACCCGTAAATACTTAAGTAGTATTAAGGTACATATAACAAAGCTGGTAAGAATGATAAAAAAACGAATTATAAACTCATTGCTAAAAGGAGGAATTGGCAGATGTTGTAATTACATTGGCGAATAATTTTTAAAGCGCTATTAAAAACCACAAAAAGTAATGTTGACACGCTATGTATTACGATACACTGTGTATTAAGATCATATTTTGATAGCTGAATATAGCTAGTTACAACAAATTAAGTGCCTCTCTAAAAACAAGTGGTTAATATGCATTACTTTTTACAAAACTTTTTGATACAAGCATGTCTTAAATATCTGTATCATACTAATGTCATCATTATGATACATATCACAATTAGCTGTAATGTCATGATTCTTAAAACGCTTTTGAGCTTTTCTGAAGGCTGAAAAAGTCTTTTATGCGCACTACATCTTGTAGGTAATGTTCGCAATCAGAACTCGTCGATTTACAAGAGCTGCAATGTTTTGATGTGCTAGTTGTTATTGCCTGAATTCTCCCACATATCATTTTCAACTTGGATTAAGCAGAAATTTCCCTCCAATCAACACCAAAATCGTTGCAGTCTTTTATATAATAATTAATATATACCTCTTTTGGGTATTTGGGAGCCTAAATATTTCAGCCAATTGAAATACATTGAAAGAGTAGTTGAAATTGACGGAGCAGAGAAAAGCATCCACTGAAAGTGAGATTCTTTTGATATCAAACTCTTGTCCCAATTTCAGCAGACCTTCACAAGATGAATATTCTAAACGGAAATAAAGCGATGTAATATTTCCCTTCCTTAATATACAAAAATCTTTTTTTGGTCCTTTATAAATTTAACTTAATCTAAATTCGAGAATAAAATAGACAAAAGTTTCTTCCCTGTAGATAAAAATAAACGTCATCCAGATAAACTGTCCATAACATGTCGGTCGGAATAATATCAGTTAATCTTGTTGGAGATAAAGGCATGGAATAAACCAAAAGAACTTATTTTGTTTAGATTTTGCGACTCTCTTGTTGACTAAATTTTGTGTAAACATTGGAAAGGCAGTACAAGAGCAATGAATGGAAATAATTCAATTTTATTTCAGGTTGTTGTAAATTGTTGTTTTTTTACACGCTTAAGACAGAAGCCATAAAATATACCAGAAGAATATATTTTAAAAAAATATCGTTTTACGTCTTGCATACTGCTGCTTTTTGACATATCTGGTGAATAATTCGCTGGTAAGGTACTGCATATTTAGATTGCAATCTGTATCAAACTGTTATTTGCGGTCTTCGCGTGCAATCTTTTTCTCCAATTGACAAAATACAATATTCAAAAAAAAAAATTACATGTCAAAAACAGCAGATTTTCAATATTTGGATTAAACTATTACCAAATATGTTGGTAAACATACCTGTTGAGTTAAATTAAATGGATTGGGCATAGGAATAGGATTCAAATATTTTCCTAAATTACTTTGTTTTAAATTCGCACTATGCAAAATAGTTTAGCAGACTAACGTTATACATGCCATCTACTGTATTTGTTGGATAACTTTGACTTTATGTGGAAGTTTTTTCTCTACTGTTTGCTATTCAAGTTTTTGTACAATTTCTTTAGCGGTAACAAATTTGGAATATTGCAGATTCCTTATACGGACCAGAATTTTACCTACTGTATCATTTGTGTTCTGCCTTCTTTGCAGTCATATCTTCATTCTCCAAAGTGTGTACGAGTTTTGTGTGTCTTTTAAGAAAAGTATTATGTCTTATTTAATAGGGCGATTACCGTGTGTTGACGTTAGTACATTAGTTTGACTTCTATAATATAATTATTAGTAGTAAACAGGTGAAATCATTGACCTCATCTACCGCTTAGTTTCCTAGGGGCCATCTTGGACGACAATTGTCCAAGATACTAAAAACGGTCAAAACACATGATTAGCAATCGACGGGTTACAACGTAATCCAACACTCTTTAACCATAACATCTTTCGTCGAAAGTAAATGATTATACATTATTTTAATCAGGGCTTTAACCCGGGAAATAGACGCAATGGTTAAACAAATTTAAATTTAATTTCTCTCTGTTCTTCTACGAAAGTAGTTTTGTCCCGGGTCTTCCAACTACAGTTAAACCTATATAAGATGGCCACTCTGGAAATAAAAAAAGTCTTAGGCAGGTGATCGTATTATAAAACATCTCTGTAAGAAGGTCAGCCTCCAACGTCGCCATATCAGATCATTTTTTTACGCTTAGTTTTCACCACAACTTGTGGAATACAATCAATTATTTGAAAATATGCAAGCGCTGTGATCTCCAAGTTTGGAATTCCTTTTTTGCATGAGAGATATGGGCGACGTTTGAAATCGTGAACTCAAAAGCTGATGATATGATCGTCTTACAGTGTTATTTTCTGTTATTTGTCTAGGGAATAGCAAATAGCGGTCGCTGATTACTTTAGGTAGATGGTGGTTTTAAAAAGTGGTAAGTGACTATAAAGCACATTGGGCGACCCAAATGTAGTATGCTAAGACAAGTGGCCGTCTTATACAGGTTATCCTTATAGCAGGTTCGACTTTAGTTGCTGCACCAAAGTTACATTTTTATTAAAACCACCGAAAGATTAAACTTTATCTGTTAACTCTTTTGAGGTTACTTCATGACACAAATTAATCTCACGTCAATATATGGAATAAGATATAGGGCCAATAACTTGACAAACCATGGGAGTAGCTTACGTTTCCTTTCTTACTTCCCTACCTGGGACACTAACTGATCCAACTACCCAAAGTTTTATTAACACACGTTTTAAAAGCAACGGATGTTTGAGTTCCTCATAAGGCATCTAACATCCAATATTTGGTTAGCGTTTCAAGTGCTACGCAATGCAAGCGACAAATCTTGACTCAAGGTTTGTCCTATATGCCAATATTTTATGAAGTTAAAAGTTACACGGTGCAAAATAAAGGACCGTCGATAAGAAATTTTAGCAAATAAAAATGCTCGACGTTTGTTGTATAACCTGGCCATCAGTCGGTACCAACCCTATAATAACTGTTTATGAGGGCATTACCAGATATTATTGACCGACGTCAAAGTATTGCGCGAACTTGCGAGGGCCATACGTGACAGAGGTCAATATTCGAAGGTATTGCCCGAAATAAACAGTTATTATATGGATTATTATCCGGGTACTGCATTTTACGACAAAAAATATAACATTAAAAGCAGGATGTAGAAACCATGTCTTTATAGAAACTATTCCCATATGGAACGTGCATTCGAACTAAAAATATATATTTTTTAAATCGAATATCGTGTAAACATTACAGGTTTTTATTGTAGCTACAACATAAAATTCTTTAAAAGATAAAAGTAAATTTCACTTCTGTTTCGCGTTTTGTTTACTTTTTTCCATATTTATTTACATTTAATGCTACCATATTTAAACTTTTACCACGGTTGCTATGGTAGCGGGCAATACCGTGGAATATTACCCGCTGTGACGAAAGTTCTAACCAATCACATTGCGCAATTTTCGAAAATAATGATGCCGCCCTTTTACCCGGGTAATAATACGTAATATTAAAGTATTATGAAGACACTATCACAAAATGTAGTAAAGTACCTGTAACTGCAAAATCAACTGGATAAATTATATTTAAAAGATTCAAAATATCCTTTTTTCTTTTCACAGGTAAATTAATCACCTTCTCGCTTTCTTCTTCTACATTAGTGGATAACATTAATTTAAAAACAGGAGATGCGAAACTAAGAATGCCTGAATGTACATAAAATGTTTCGTCCTCAGCAAATAAAACTACATCAGAATCATCCCATGGTTGTGTGTACTGATGTTTCTTCTGTTCTGTTTTAATGGATACCGCCATTCTTGTAAGAATTTGAATACAGTATATTTTATTTATAACTAAATATAAAACATAATTGAGTTTCTTTCTTTCTTTCTTGACTGCGTAAAAACGTTTAAACGTTACACAGTACGTTAGGAAAAGTGTGTACTTAGCTGTACAAATACGTGATCATATAACCAAAAATCTCCAATAGAAACAAAAGACAAAAATATCACAAACACAGCACAAAAACAACATTAACAAACATTTTAGGGTGATTAAGAAAATATAACAAAGAAAAACAAGTAGATAGACACAATGCTGAAAGTGTAGATTGCGAAATAAAATGAGTTCGTTAGGAAAAATATGTTAACAAAGATGTGTACGTACTTTATGATTATGTGAATATAAAAGGATTGCAAGTTATTTTAGAAATGGCGTGCCTTATATAGCGCCAACTAAAGCGTAGTTGTCATTCCTGAAAGTACTATCCCGATGATAGAGCGTTAAATCAGAAAAAAGTAAAAGAAGGTTTGCGTCTGTTTACATTTATAATTATCCAATTGACTTTTGTATATTCAATGCAATGTTTTCTTAAAGGGTCTACAAAACGGGCTGTTCATTTTGACTTTAATGACTTAAACAAAAGTCGAGTATATGCCGGGGGACATTTTATCGCTACTGATAAATATCTTTGTACAATCGGGACTTATCTGGTATAAGTCCCGATTGTACAAAGAAAAACTAAGGAAAAACGGCAAAAAGTGACGACGATTTATTTGGGCAGCGAGAAATTCAACGTTAATAACTATCGGCCAAACTCAGTGTGGCCGATAATTTATAAACTTATTGAAAATTTAGAGGCAAATATTTCTCTGTTTTCGAAACAGTATGGTTTTAGAAAAAAGAGAAGCACAGAATCGCCCGCCGTCAAATTTTTTGGTTGACATTCATCGGGCAATAGACACGTCTAAACTTGGTCAATTTTGGCCAATCTACTATGGAGCACCTAAGGCTCAACTTTAGGGTCAGATTCATTTCTGCTGCATTTTAATGAGGTTTCTTCTTCGCCTAAAAAAATGTGAAATCGTAATGTACGCAGACGTTACTGTCATCGACTGTCACTACCACGACCTCCGTGAAACCGAGGGTGCTCTAGCAGAAGATTTGGCTGTAATATCACGTTAAATATAAGAAAACGAATTGATTATAAGTTTTAAAAAAGGAAAAACAGAAGTTGTGCTGTTTGGTACAGAATTGCGACTTTACAAGTAGGATCATCAAATCAAAATAAAATATCAGACCCAATTTATAAATGCTACCAACAGTTACAAATATCTTGGTGTACTTTCCGATCCAACCCTTAACTTTAACAGGCATTTTGATTCCCGTCTGTAAAAATGTTTCCACACGATTACACATTGTGAAACGAATATGACATCTTTAACTGGCGTTGCAGCTCTTCTGATTTATCAAGACTTTATTTTATCTTTGGTAACATACTGCTCGTTAACAAATTTTCAACAACAACCATCAGAATAAACCGACTTGTGGGCATAGAAAATGGAGTACGTTCACTTGTGAAACGACATGGCGTACCATCATCTATTACACATGATCGGGAAACTATAAATAATGTAGATTTCTCTTTGTTCCAAAGGTAAAACTTAAAGGTACAGACATTTTACGTCAATAGAGTAAAGAAATAAATTAATAAATTACCATTAGGCGTTAGATCAGAAGATTATTTCAAATAATTCAGTTATGAATTGTTACCAATATTTTAATTTTATTAATTTATATTTTAACGTATAAATAATATTCAGTTTATCCACGTTTTTTAGCCTTTTCTAGCCTTCTTATGTTATCATGTCATTATACTCTTGTCTTATGCGTATTTTTATTTTTTTTTATTTACCTTATCAGTCTTAATACTTGTCTTCTTTACTGACTATTGCAGTCCCACAGGTCTTGTATAATTACTTATTTACTGAGGCAATGTAACTTGTAATAGTAATCATAATTATGAGTAACGAGAACCCAAACAACATCTTAAATCATCTTGGAAATCATAACAATGGCTGTGCGTGTTATTTATCTTATACACAGGGCCTCCATTGATAGCAGTTTATTTTTTAAATTGACGGTAGCCACCCTGTATAAATATGTTTTAAATAAATAAATAAATAAATAAATAAACAAATATAACTGAAAACAAGAGAAAAGTACCTTGAAAATATCCAATATCTATACTTTATTCTACATAAATACTTACCTTGCTTTTAAATCATGTTTTCTGGTAAAAGAAACGTTGAACTGTTTTGACCTAGCCAGTTATCTATTTTCTTCTAAATTCTGTACAGAAACATTCCAAAGTATTGAACACTTAGTAAAGCATTTTTTAACAAATACAGTCCCTCGCGTTGTCTTTATTCCTCATCAAAACAAACTTTTGATTATACTTTTATGTATTATATTATTGCCAAAAAAGAATACTGAAAGGTACTCATTTTTTAAAAATACCGTTAAAAAAGTATAAAATCATAATAAAATATTCGGTTGTCTCTATAATTGCGTCAAGTTTAAGTTGTCTGGCTATTTCACAATGTTATTAAATGTGTGAGGATGGAGGGTAACATTAATGACACAGATCTCAGTTGAGCAGTGTTGTAGTCCTTTGGAAAGGCATTGTTAAACTCCACAAACAATCTAATAACCACCGCCACATCTCTTATAGAAGTTATTTCGAAATTCAAGTGCTAAAGATAGGATTTTATCTACATTGACTAATACTATATCGCATCAATGAGAGACATGGTCCGCGTGCAAGAAACTAACTTTAAGACCAGTGATGGGCTTGAATACTTTATTCGGAGAAACTTTCGCGAGTCAAAAAACTCGCGAAATTTTTTGGATAAATTTTCGAGAATCTACAAATTAAAAAATTTCCGCGAGATAAACTTTTGCGAAATCTGAAATTTGAAAGTTTTGGCGAGATAAACTTTCGCGATTCGTGATTTTTTATGTTCTTATAAAAAAAGTGGCCTATATTTCTTATGATAGAAAAGTGTTTTTTAACGATGTAATTTTCTTTCTAATGGTATGTAAAAACTTCTATTTGCAAACTGGCTTCATCGTTAAAATCACAAAACAGATCAAACACATTTCTAGGCTCGGCTTCTTCCGGCTCCCACGCATCGTCGTTATCGTCTTTTTGCCAGTAACTTGGTTATAAGCCATATATATACATTTGAAACATCATCGCTTTTGTTTAGTTCTAAGTTTATTCCAATCTCGTTCCCAGCGCCAGTTGTCTCTTTTTTTATCGGGAGGGCGAGCCAAGTGAGGGCGAGTCAAGAAATAACTTTTAAAACCAGCAAATTTCTTTTAAATTTTAGTGGATAAACTTTCGCAAATCGACAATTTAGAAAGTTTGTACTGAATAAACTTTCGCCAATGGCCATTTTTGAACGTTTCGCGAGACAAAGTTTCGCGAAAAAGGCCAAAAAACGCGAAATTCGGGAAAGTTTCTCTCGCGAAGGTTTCTCCGAATGAAGTATATCAAGTGACTTCTGTGTTGCAATGCACCTGATTGAAAGGATAACAATAACATGGTTCTTACATTTAATTGATACTGTTCAGACGTATAGTGCTGAGATACACATACTTATCATATGGTTAGAGTTTTTCTCGCACTGTGATTGGCTAAATTACACGAAATATATGCTATATTTTTATTTCCTACCGAAAAAACGAGTGCAATTTCTTTTTTTTCAATTGTGCAGTGCAAAAAAATTTTTTCTTTGATTTGCGGAAATAGCGTGCAAAAAGCGGATATTTTTTTCCTAATTGGTTAATAACTGGCTAAGTAAAGTTATTGTTTTCTTGAAAAACGAGAAGTTGTTCGTAAATTTGCTTTATAATTTTTTCCTCAGAAAAAAGATAAATTATTTTTACGAAAAAAAATTACAATTAATCATAGATATTCACAGTTTAATTATTCTTTTATTCAAAATCATTAAAGAGAAGTGCCAGTGCCCTATTTTTCTCGGCACTGTATGATAACTACTATATATACGTTGGTATAAACCTCATTTGTAATAATAACGAGAAAATGTTCAGACAAGCCTATTACCGAAATCAACAACGCTTTTCAAATATCGTTCTTACTTTATGTAAATCTATGCGAGCCAGAAGGCCTAAAATGCCCCCCCTTCTGTTTTTAGTAATAAATTTTAAAGTCTATTGTTTTAGGGCTAGACAATTGGCGACCTTTAAACATTTTTAGTTAGCCTAAGGATAGTAAAAAACATTTGATATCTGTTAACAGTTTGCCAAAAAATAATCCGCAACCTTTTTTATGTTATTATTATGTGAATTATGTGAAAAGTGAAACTTTAAGAGTTTTATGCTTTTAAAAAGTTACTTATCAAGTTATTCTACACATCTAAAATATTTTTAAGCGTTCTTCTTATCCTAATGATTTTGTTCCATCGTTCAAGACTTTTCGGATTCGGAAAGATAAAATGACGTCATATTACACTAAATTAAAACGTTGGTGCTAACTTCTCTGGCAATATAATGTCTCCTGTACCCCTTTGGAAGGAAAGGGGGTTTTTTAGTCCTCCACCCCTCGGCCAAATGGAACCATTAAAGTCTAGCCTAAATAGGGTTAAACAAACATTTTTTAAATACTTGCTTTAAAATTTTTAAACGTACAATTTAAGGCATAAATTCTAGTATCAATTCTAGACATTTACTTTTTCGTGTGAATGTAGCCGTACCAAGCGGTAAAGTAGTACGTTGGTACTGTTAAATCTGTCTTAGGATCGCAAAAACACTTACGGACCACTTATACAGTGCCGACAGCTGTTTTATGCCAGAGATTAACCTATAAATAGCAAAAAATGCTACCGCAAGAAATATAAAATAAGTAAAAGAATTTTAAGCATTTTTTTAATACCTTTTCGGTCGTTAATGGTTCGCACATTAACTTCAAAAATAAACTTTTACTCTATCATGCACGACATGTATTGATTGATAAACAGAATCAATTTCCTATATTCGTTTATTACAAAAGTGTACACTACAAACGAGTGAGATTGTGTTTAAACCATCAGTTAATTAACCTAGGTAGTTAGTTGCCAATCTATTGTTAAAATAAAGTCATACATACTTAATTCTACAATAAAACATTTTCAGGCATATTTTCAGGGTTAATAGACCTTTCCCGAATTTCCTAATTATTCCAAACTCAATTAAAGAGGTCAATACTAAAAATGATTCTTATCCCTAAGTTCCTTAGCAAAAGGTAGAGCAAAACCTAATTTCGTAAATATTTCTGTTGGTTAAGTGCCTCAATTCCGAGCTGAAAGTTACGGTCAAACCCTTTATATAGCCGATCTTTCCAAGAATAGCCTCATTTTCAAAATAATTATTTTCTTTAAATCTAAATAAAATCCAACCAGAATATTATATTGCTCTAACAACTTCAGTTTTGTCATGATAATTTGATATTCGATCTGAAAATCCTTATTTGAAGAGCACAGAACCAATATAAAATTTTGGATGACGTCATAATTATAATAATTTAGGAAATTCGGGAAAAGTGTATTACTGTACAGGTAATGCCGAAATCAGTCGGAAAAATTATTTCTAACAGTTTCAAGATATCCGTTTTTGTCTTTCCTGAAAGATTAACCACATTCTATCTTCCTTTTTGGAATTAGATGACACCATAGCTTTAAGAACAGGTGATGAAACAGTAAGTATACATGAATGCATATGAAACTTTTCATCTTTAGCAATTATAATCGCATCGGAATCATCCCATGGTTCATATTTAGGAATAAGAGGTACATAAACTATAGTAACCTTTGCTTACCCGACAATTTGTAACAACTTCGGAACACTACAGGTAAGAACTTAAAAGTGACGATATACTAGAGAAGAAAACATTGTTTGGAACAATTATGGTATGCATTTAAATAAATATTTTTTATAACAAATGATATACAAAACGTTTTTTAGGGGCTTGATGATAAGGCAGAATAGTAAGTCATAGTAAGAAGGGTTAATGTAAAGTGCAAGGCCGGAAAAGCGTTGGGGGTTGGGGCATCAGGGAAAATATTTTTTTAAATGATGGCTAATATGGGACAGACTTACGTAGTTGATGTGTTTTTAGCCAATCTAGAAAGGAGAGGGGAATTTTTCTCTGGCGCACGAGCATCAGCATCTCCAAAGTGTTATTATAAATGCCATGTAAAAATCATTTAACAAATTCGTCTGAAACTAACGATACATAGTGGTTGGGAATATAAATATAATTATAAACTCTAAGAATATTCTTGGCACATAAAAGTAAGACATTTAACACTTAAGTTCCTAAAAGTTAAAATTAATTTACAGATTTATTAAAACACGACGCAGACAACGTCGTAAGATATAACAATTATATTCAGCAAACCACTAATATAGTTAATGCCATAAAGAAAAGCTTGTAAGAATTTAAACAAAAAATTAATTACCGATAAGACTAAAAGTTCTCTAATGAATGGATTTAAAAGAACCTTTTCTTAAC
This sequence comes from Hydractinia echinata, assembly GCA_030067915.1. Taxonomy (NCBI): domain Eukaryota; kingdom Metazoa; phylum Cnidaria; class Hydrozoa; order Anthoathecata; family Hydractiniidae; genus Hydractinia; species Hydractinia echinata. The sequence goes on from JASGCC010000006.1 coordinate 1,709,213, forward strand.
AGTAAACCAGTTCAATTTTGGATTTTGTAGTTAACATTTTTATTAATAAACTAGTTACCACGCTAAAATCTAATACAAAATGGAGTATAGATCTTCAGTTTGATAGTTTTGGTATTCTTTGTCTCGCCAAGCTGCTAAAAAAGTAATTAGTAAAGTTAAATATCTGGAATGTGGGTAAAATGAAATTCAATAGGCCGTTCATATTTACGAAGGCACTAATCCTTTATAAGATGAAATTAACTTTGTTTAGCCGAGTTTTAAATCTGCTTATACATTTTTCCAAAAGCTTCTATTGCATCAACAAGAGCGGATACTTCACGTTGTGATACTGAAGGTTTATGATCGCAATACTTGCTGTCACACTGGTTTTGACTACATTTACTATATTTAACATTTTCTGTTTTCTTGTACAAAATATTCAACCTTGTTTTTTCCGAGATCGTATCCCAATCCTGTTTAGCGTAAACGGAATTAGAATTATAAGAAAAAAAATATTTTGTTTTATCATGTTATTTGCCATAGTACTCGACATGTTTTTTCAGTGTTTTTGTTAAATCAAACAAATCATCAATTTTCAGAACATCAAATGAACATTTAACTTGAAAAGTGAGAAAGTCGTCAACCAACAGCATAATTCCTTCGATGTCATATTTCCTTCCTAACTCGAGTAGTGATTCACAGTAAAAGAAGTCTAAAAATTAATTACAACAAACATTCAAATGTTGAGATTATTAAAAGGTATAAACAATTTTTATGTGAGTAATACCATATGTCTGTAGCATTCATTGGCTAAAAATCCTTAACAACGATTTTTATACAGGACGGTATAAACCCTTAACTTCATAGCAATCGAAGTGGTAGCTGTACATGTCTACAAGTAAAACTGCTATTAATAGCTGTACAATTTTTCCAACATCGACAAAGCAGCAATTTTAATTGTTCCAACGATGTTTATCCCTTTAAATTGCCAATTTAAATGGATAAAAATAAATACTGAAAGGTTGAAATTATACACGGGACACATCAAGTACACCATCCCTACGAAGAAAAACACAGGCAGTTTTTTTGACCAAATGGAAAAAATTAAGTTTAAAAAAAATTTAAAAAACGGTCATTCATAAAGAATTACTTATTTTCGCAAATTTGTCCGAAATTCGCAAAATTTTTGCCAATTAATGCTCGCAAAAATTAATGTTCGCGAAGATTAATCCGCTTTACAACATAAATGAAGTTGTTTTCCAATATATTTTACAAAATATTTGCAAAGAAAGAAAAAGCAACTGTTGAGAGAGATATTTTATATCCCTCACCCAATCCTCCCTCCACATACCATTCTCTCCTCTCTGGATTTTAAGTTCTTTCTAAACAAAAGGGTAAATTTAGATTCTCAGATATATTTTATTTTCGTCAAGAAATGAAATAATGATTAAATCATTACTTGGTTCTATTTTAGTATTTTTTATTCGCACTAAAAATGAAACATCACTGTTAATGTGTGTATTAGTGGATAAAATTTAGCGAAGGACTAATTTTCGCGGGGTCAAAAAAGTACATTTTGTGAGGATTAATTTTCGAGAATCGACCATTCTCTACTTTTTCGCAAGGATTTATTTTTGCGAATTCATTTTGTATTCAAGAGCAAGCGAAGACATTTTGATTCGCCATCAGATTTTTTGTTCTTCCTGAACATCACATTGCGGTTTTGTGTGCATGTTAGACTACAATGCCTGTCTCACATCTTTTTTCTCGTGCGCAGGATGCAATTTAAACAAAAGAATTTTAATAGAAAGTATAACAGACGAATACGCAAGATATCTAGTGACATCTTCTACGACTTTCCATATATGGTATGTCTGAAAAAAATCTAAACGTGAATCATCAAGGCCTTTACGCGACCCTAATGTAATTAATGACTTTTGACGTTCGATCAATACTTGAAACAAACATAAGTAAAATAAATAATAAAAGCTTATGAAAATAGCTCCATCAAACAAGACTTTAGTTTTCCCTACAGCGATACGTGGTTTCCATGTTTATTGTGATATCTGAAACTCACAGGAAGATGAAGGTCTGTTGTGTTTGTTTGAACCAAACATTTTTTTAACATGTTTGCAATACGGATATACTGTACGAGAGATTCCCCGCCCATCAAAATTTCTTATAGACGGAGGAGTAAAGGTAACGGCAAAACCAACGAGTGCTCATTATAGAAAAAACCCGCTATTTCAAGGAGGTCTGTAGATTGCGTGTGAAGTGACGGTCACCATTCCAGCTAACATTAAAGGCCATTTTCTGTTGCAACGCTATGAAGAAATGGTACAAGAACGCTATTGCGAACCGAAAGATGAAGTTATAATGGGTAGTTTCATTGAGAAGAATGGTAATGCCACGTTCAGTTTGATGTACAGCTGGAAGCGAAAAGGAAAACAGGATTCAAAGCCATTCCATCTTTCTTTCAAAGACTGTAAATATTAATTCATGTATATTGCAAGCACGAGGCACAAGCGCATTTATTTTCGCTAATGAGCCCTTAAGCCATTAAGCACATCTTCGCTATCATCTCCTTCATCAACCAATCCATTTTCATTAAACATCCTTTCGCTGTCATGTTCCTCATCAAGCAAGCCATTAAACATTTGTCTGCTATTATATCCCTTATCAACCAATCCATTATCGTACCATATACCTCATTTATAACCATGTGATGAATGTATTCCGACCAAGGAATTTCTTTAATCTATCCATACTTTCCGTCACTACCAGTTGCCTTCTCTTTTTACACTCGATCAGAGAAATGAGATTCACTAACATCAATAATGATTAGTTACTCTCCCATAAAAGATTCATCACTTTCTCCCTTCCTTAAAATTGCATGACATTATGGTTGAAAACTGCAGAAGGACCAGGTATCATTGAATGTTCATTAAATGTGAAACATTTTATCTTCTACTTTTAAAACTACATCAGAATCATCACATTTCTCCATATTGATGTTTTTCTTCTTCTGTTTCACTAAACAGTACATTTTTACTTTTCAAGCTAATAATAAAAATAATAATGTACCTCTTTTACAGAGAAGGAGGGAATTGACAAACTTATTGTCTCGAATATGTGACTGAGCGAGAAACTGATAACGTAAATTTTGTATCTCTGTAGCAACGTCAACATTTTATTTAATGCATAAGAAAAGGAAGAAAATTCACAAATCCAATGGATTTTGAGCTAGGGATTCTTTACATAACAATAAATTTGTTACTTTCATCCTGTTGAACAGGAAAGTACTCACATAGAGTAAACTTATGAGGATAACATAATTTTCTAGAATGTATTAATTTCTGTCTTTTGCCTAATTTGCAAGCTCAATTTCTATACCCTGGTATTTCAAATAGGTGCATTTTTCAATTAATGAAAAAACCTGCTGCAAAAATGTATGAAAATGCAGGAATGCACTGTTTCCAAACTTTATAATTATAACTACACAAATTAGTAAACAAATAACAACTATTTTATTCTTTTGAACTCACTCCTGAAAATATAAAAAATTATTACATAAAAATATTACTAATAAGTACCAAAAAAAGTAACACACCAACACTAATGTACAGCTTTGAACACGAAATACTGCATTCGTATCAACAGTTTGTACTTTTCAAACAAGTGTAATAAACAAATAATAAAAACTAGAAAAAAAAATTATCCTTTAATATTTAACATAACACAAATACTTGCAATGGTAACTAATTCCACATAATAGTACAACATTTGATGCTTTCTTCTCTCTCTATAAATTGAAAGAGTTGCCACTCCTTTAGGATACGTTAAAAGCACCGAAATTGTTTGTTTTTTTGTCAAATCATTGATTGATATTGAAATGAAAATATGGAAAATAAAAAACAACATAACAAATTTATCTAAGTCCTTTTTAATAAAGTTTAATTTTATTAACATAGTTTAAATCACACTATAAGTTTGGAGCTCGAATGTACAAGCATTTATGAGTATGGAAACATACTGAAATAATGTACTAAAAATGCTGAACTTCAAAACGGTGTGTTGTTTTTCTTAAATTTTCTTAAAATGGTTACCATTATATGATAGTGTGAAGGCAAGGAAGTACAATTGAAAACCAAAAAAAACAACTTTTGATAAAAGTGTGGAACTGGACTTGAAAAGGCAAAACCAAGCTTCATGTTAGTACTAAAATGGAGAAGATTTGATTGTTATAAAAGGTGGTACACAATGCTTCTTATAATTTTATAACTTTGACTCTTCTGGATAAAACTCATTTCAGACATTGTATTTCTTGCTGATGATCGCTAATATGGGCGAGGCTTTCACAGGGGATGTATATGTAGTCAATCAATGTGAAATGTTCCCCTGGCGCACCAATCATAGTGTCCCTGAAGTGTGGTTATAAATACACGTGAAAAAAATTTAACAACATCGTTTTAAACTAACGATACATATAGCGGATGGGAATATAAATATAAGTTAAGATCAAAACTTGGACTTCAGGGGCACATAAAAGTAAGAAATTTAACACATAAAGTCCTAAAATTTAAAATTAACGTACAGACTTATTTGCTTCTCATAAAACACAACCTATACAAATCCATAAGTCATATTCAGCAAACCACTATAATCTTTTAAAGTTAATGACACACAACGATACCACAGAAAAACAAGGATTTCAAAAAAAGATTATAAGTGCCAGACGCGTCACATACAGGATCACAAGAAAAGCTTGTAAGAATTAAAAGAAAGAATTAATTACAGATAAGATCAAAAGTTAATTTTCAATAATTTTTGCTTTAATAGACTCGTTCAATTTTGGGATTAATATTTTTATTAATAAACTAGTTACCACGCTAAAATCTAGTACAACATGGAATATAATTCTTCGGTTTAATAGTTTTGGTATTCTGTCTCGCCAAGCTGCTCAAAAAATAATTAGAAATCTGATAAAATCTATGCTGTATTGTGCGATCAATGTTATGTAGTAAAGTTTATTATCTCGCATGTGGGTAAAATAAAATTCACAAAGCCCTCATATATATGAATGTACTATTTCTTTAAAAGATGTAATTAACTTTGCTCAGACGAGTTTTAAATCTACTCATACATTTTTTCCAAAAGCTTCTATTGCATCAACAAGGGTAACCAATTCGTGTTGTGATAGTGACAGACTATGACCGCAATATTTGCTGTCACAATTGCTTTGGTTGTTATTACCTTCCAAATTTTTTGTTTTCTTGTACAAAATGCGCAACCGTGTTTTCTCCGAGATCGTACTCCAATTATTTTTCGTTACACCGGGACTAAAAAAATAACAAAAATGAAGGCCTACTGAAACCTTTGCTTTTCCATAGTACTCGACATGCTTTTTCAGTGTTTTTGTTAAATCAAAATAATTGGCAATTTTTAGAACATCAAATGAACATGCAACTTCAAATGTAAGAAAGTCGTCAACCAACAGCATAATTCCTTTGATGTCATATTCCCTTGCTAACTCGAGTAGTGATTCACAGCACGAGAAGTCTAAAAATTAATTACAACAAATATTTAAACATTATAACAGTTTTTTTTTTATGCGAGTAATAGTAGTATACACTCATTATTTTTTATAAGCATAAAGCTTATAAGCATACTGAAGCTCACATGCTTAAAAAAATAAGCATATACTAAGCATATTTCTCAGTCTCGGAATTTTTTTCCCTCACTTCCATTTCTTCCCAAATCAAGTGTAAAAAATAGTATCACACAAAGGACGAGGTTAAGTGATAGGAAACAGCATTTTTGCATGAAATAATCTTTTGAACTAAACTATGTACAAATAAATAGAACAAAATGTTTAACTCAGTCCAGGAGCTAGCAAGACAGGTAAAACCTGAAAGTCATTCAAGCCATTAGCAATGTATCTAATATTTCAAAAATGTTTGCTCTAAGCATACGTTAAGCATAATTTCAGGCTCAAATTGGGAAAATCTTAAGCATATTGAGCTTAAGCCCAATTTACCCGTATGCTTATAAAAAATAATGAGTGTAGGATATAGGGGTACGAGCGCATTTCCGAGTGCACTTTCGTGCATTAGGAAATCCGCTTAGACAACCCCATATCCTGTATTACTTATCATATGACGTCATCAAGTAAACTGGAACACCCACATTTCCTATACTACTTATCATATGACGTCATCAAGTGAATTGGAACACCCACATTTCCTATACTACTTATCATACATCTGTCACTATGATGTCATTGAATTTGAAATGTGATTTTTTTTAAACTATATTAAATAAATATGATACTTTATAATGTAAACATGTTTACCTTTAACGTTTTTTTAACTTTTTAAACTTTTTTAAGAATTAATTAACCTGTTTTTCATTGATGAGGTTTCTTGTATGTTCGGATTTACTGAGAATAGCTGAAATTTACCGTAATTAATATGAACCACAAGTAGTTATTTAGATAAAAGTGAAGTGCTTTATATGAAGTGAAAATATGTTATAAGTTGTCTCATGGCTGCGGGGCTTGTCTCATAGCTGTTTGGCTGTGGCTGTGGGGCCATGAGGCTAGTGAGGAAGGTGTGCCGCCTACACATCCAATCACGCTGCTATGTGTGTGTCATGGTGTCCCTGGCGTGGCATTAGTTTGCCCCTCAACCACCTAAAACTAAAAGACTGAGAGTACGGGGGTAGATCATGATACTTCAAGGTGCATGTCATTCTCCCACGTGAGTTTTGTTTATTTTTCAATCAAATAATGTCCTATGCACAGCTGTTTTTGTTTTTACAATCTTCTAGAATATATCTCTTATCATCAAAACAACTAAGTGATGCCTTATTTATTTCATAACTTTCTAACATATGACTTTGACTTCTAATTGTTTTCATAGTATGACACATTTATTTGTTTTCAAATAATACATTCCTATAGTTTTCATGTCTGATGTTATTCCTAATGATGTTCTTCTTGATTCCCTTTGCTACCACACTTGCCATTGTCCTTAATTTAGGTATATACATCTTGGACTTCAATCCTACAAATTCAATTATTAGAACGCCTGCTGCTTAATCTTTCATTTTACCAATAATTTTCTTATTTGATTTATTATAGAATGGTGATATTTTAGGATAGTCACTATTGTCAAATTTATCATTATCATTTCAGAAATCCATATATGCGTCATCAGTTGTAATTTCATATGTTAGAGAATCAGTATCTGTAAATAGTAGTTTCGCATTATTATTGTATTTGTTTTTTATATAATTATAGTGGAAGTCATACATTAGTGTTTTAGATAGATCAAGCATACATATACCCACATACGCTGGTCTGTTTAGTGTAAGCGTTTCCTTCCTGCATATGTTGGTTTCGATGCTAAATTCATCAATTTTGATTGACTTGTTACCAGTTCCACATTTACACGGTTTCTGATGTTTTCCATAGTTTTTCTAAATACACTGTTATTCATTAGTTTGAAGAAATCCTTCTCAAAAGAGTTTTTGGAATTGGTTCTTTTCTGTTTATTAAAGTCAATATACCTTTTCAACCATGGGCTCTAATCAAATTCTAGCGCACGATGTACTTTTGTTATTTTTAATACTAGGGATATATAAAATTGTAGATTTTTATAGTGTAATACGTACTTCTCTCTTTTATTTAATGTTTGAACCAATTTATTTACATCACCTACTGATATATTATATTGTACCTGCATCTTTTTACAATAATCTGATAATACATTTTTGGTAACATTGGTATTCTCTGGAGCTAATGGATAATCATTATGTACATCATGTAGTTCTTTCGGATATTCTAAATAAACTTCTAATATCGTCCCCTGGCACTATCATCTTTATATTCAGCAAGATTACAGTTGATTATTTCCTTTTCAGTTAAACATCTTAATCCATCAGTTGGTAGATATTGACTCATGCCAAAACCGTAGAGATTTACGGTATCCATATACATAAGATACTTTGATGGTAGGCCCTTATTATAATTCTTCATGTACTTATTATTAGCCTTTCAATATCTGCTAGCAATATATGACACACCTCCCCTTAATGTTTTTTCAATGAATTGAAACATATCAATATCTGTCATTAGTTCAAATTCAACATTTGTCATTTTCAACATAGCATCCCAAGATAGTCCGGGAGATGTGAAATAGTGACATGGATCAAGCTCATAATAATGCAAGCATGCACCTCTAAAGCCTTCAAAAACATTAGCCAATAGTAATATATCCGATTCTAGGTATAAATCATGATATTCTCCCATTGTCCATAATTCAAACTTATTCCATACATTTTTTGCATGTTTATACTGTTCATTCGTAATATGTTCATCATATAATAAACTGTAAAAGCTTTCCTTATTTGGTAACTGCGTTTCATTAAACTTATCAAAGCTATCCATATAGTCGTATGGGTATACACCCTTTCGAGCCATCATATCAAGCTTTTTATTTTTAAACTCCTGGGAAGTATATTTAAGATTATCATATTTTGGAGTCATGCATTGCTTATTAATATTTTTACAATTTCTACACTCACCACATGGAAAGCTGGTTTTATGTTAAATTATGCGGTTTTATTATTAATACTTCGCCCTACACATTTATTAGGGTTACATGTATTCCACTTTCCACATTCAGTAATGTTATTGACAAGATTTGCCAAACTGGAGCCCAAAACTGAAAACTATCAATAAAAGTTAGATGATTACCTAACATGAAGGCCATGTATTTTTCCATGTTATTAGGTATTACATTATTATTTCTTTCTTTTACTTTACCTTTTTTATTCTTATATGATGTTTTTAGCAGTTTTACCAATCTGTTGCATAATAAATGGTATCATATCCTCTTAGATTATGAAAAAATTACAGGTATCTTATCAGTTATTCTATAGTTAAGATTACGGTCTTGATGAGCCGATCCTCTATATTCACCGGTCACGTGACAATGATCTCTTAATATCTTTATCAACATACTTTTTACCACAAATATGCCAAATTTCTGCCTTCTTGAAATCTATTTTATCAGATCTAGTCAGTACCATTTTCTTATTGCAGTGCTTACTTTTGATGTCCTTACAATATTTGACTTCCTTTAACATTTCTTCCATGAACTTGTTAACAGCATTGGGACCTCTGTATTTATTCACTGGCTTGCTGTACTTATCATCATAGCGACATACAACCTTATAACCATAACCACAATCACAATCTGTATGTTTGTGGTATGCTTCAGTATATGATTTCTTATTACTGGGCTCACACCCATGTACTTCTCAAAGTCAGCATATATTACAAATGGTACTTCCAACTGTTTATGAAAATTTGTAAATTTTAATATGTTATCACCCTTTTCTGGCATTTTTATAGCTTGTTTACCATTTATAATAATACAGTTTTCAATATGTTTTACTAATATATCATTGGATGAGAAATATTGTAGACAGTACATACAGAAGTGTTTCTTTTCTTTATGTTTTGATTGTTTGTACATAAAACTATTAAAATCCTTGATAAGCACATAATGTGTTCTTTCACCTTTTGTTATTAATAATAGTTCCATATGATCTTCCAATTCTCTTTTGATACATATATGGGAAATGGTTGTTTATTCTTATAACCAAATACATTTACCCTGATATTGTTATGTTTTTCAATCTTATTATGCTGTTTAATGGCTACTGGGAATTCAATTCCAGAGTAATCCAATTGATTAATGTATTCTTTGTCACCTTTCTTTATTCGTTGGGAATCCTTATTTTGTGGGTTTAGGTGCCTAATATGACACCATCGAAAGCATTTGTTATCTTGATTCTTAAGATTAATTAGTCCCTTTTGAGCTATTTCTTAACTCCTTTGGCAGTTTAATATAGCTGGAACCATTTAGTGGATTATGTTTGGTTATGTTAAAAGAATGTGCATCAACTGAAACAATAGTCCATCCAGATCAATCAGAAATCCATTGGGCTATACTATTTCTTATTTGTTCCGATGCTAGATGCACTGCGGTATTAATTTCATTTTTACTTATTATCGTAATCACTTTATTATTAAAATAGGCTGTTTTGGTAGTTGTTTTATCCTTATCAAGTCGCTTTTCGAATGTAGTTTTTAGATTTGATTGTGAGATAACAAAACAGCAAGCTGGGATGATGGAACTAGTCTACTGACTCTTTTGTTTTTGAATTGTAGAATTTACACCCTCTAGAGATCTATATTCAGTGCAAGATCTCCCTCTTTTCAAGGATAGTCTGCAGAATCAAGGTAATTGAACTAAAGACCCTCTATATACATTACATCACAAACACCTACTAACAGTTACAAAGGCCTTGTTTCAACATACTTGATACCTTTTAGTTCAATTAGTTCATTGTTAAGACGACGAGAAATACCACTTCTTACAGTTTTCAGCTGTTTTAATGGATCCTTAGTATTTACAACTCCCACCTCAAATGAATTTGTTGAATCCCTTAGAGTCTTTTGCAATTGTATTATATTGGTTCTTGGTATAGGGATTGTTTTTCTTGGTGCAGGTACTGGTTTAGGGAAATACTTTCTTGGTGCCGACACTGGTTTAAAAACTGGATTTCTAGGTGATGGTACTGGTCTTATTGGTGCTACAATTGGTTTCGTTGATGCCGGGATTAGTCCGATTTGCTTATATGTATGTCCATTTATCTTAATCCACTATTCGTTTTTTTATTTTTAATATATCCTGGTTTATCATTTATAGTTTCAACAGACTCCTTTTTCTCTTCCCCAAAAAGGAATTTGATGAGTTCTGATTTATCGAGTTTCTCAAGATAACTCTTATTCATTATATTAGATTTAGATATTTTCTGATTCATTTTATACTTCAATACAGTGGTATCTCTTTAAGTCTTTCTTCTTAAGTACTATATTGTTATTTTAAATATTTATTATTATATCCCATAAAAAATATTACACATCCGCACTCACTACATATTGCCCAATATATGTAGTTATCATTAATTTCTTTATAATAAGGGTTTACATCATTCGATAATCCATCACACTGTCGACAATAACTGTAAATACAAACATCTATCATATAACTATTCAATATAAAAATAATTCCTTATATTTCTATGTCTTATAGCAATAAATACCACCACCAGCTATAGCCATACTAGCAACAATAAATCCTAATTCCATATATTTCTGTGATTCTGAAGGCTTATAAAAGTCTGATAGTTTAGGCTCCGGTAGTTCTGGAAGTTTTGTACCAGTAGGAACATAATATCTATTCATTGCAATATTTAAATCATCAAACCTTTTTTCTGATAAGTTTTCCTTTGTTATTTCATTAAGTAATAAATACGTTTTTGTCGTTTTTCGGCCCATGCAATTTGAGCATTTTGCAAATTCTCAATCGCTATATCATGTCTTTTTCTCTCTTCATCACTACCTCTTAGAGAACTAAAAAGAAAATTACTACCCGAGAAAGCAAGAGCATTCACAATAGCACCAATACCCATCATTGCTAAGCTAGCCATCTTATATATAATCAGGAATTATTTTTTGCTTCACTAGATAGTCCTTGGTCATATCAGCAGCTGCAACAACTGCTACCAATTTTACAGTATCCTCTATATAAAATTTACTAAGAGGTGGTGGTGACATTTTAAACAGTAATTTTCCAAGCATTGTGTATCCAACAGCTAGTTCAGAAACGATAGCTCCATGATACAGGCTTTCTTTTATATTTTTAGTGTAATCTGTAGTACTCATTATATATATATGTAATAGAAAAAGTTATTCCATGTTAAAAATATCTTTACTAGGTCTTTTGATAACTAACTTTGACCCTTTTGGTTCTTCAATTGATTGTGGCTTGTTTTGTAATACTGGTATTTTCCTTTTTATTTGGCTATACGCAATATATCCATGTATTAAGAAAAGACCTGCACCAACACCCAGATACTGGTAATTATTTGGCTTTTGTTTTTCAACATGATGTTTTTCTTGTTTAGTTATACTATCATTGAGTCTTTTTAATTCTTCTTTTTTACGGCGATTATTACCTTGTTCAACCCTTAGGGGATTCTTCTGTTTTGTTACTTTCTGCTGTTCCACTATTGGTTGTTCTGCTTTCTGTTGTTCCTCTATTACTTGTTCCACTACTGGTTGTTCCATTATTATTAGTACTAGAATTTTTTACATAATGTCTACCTGTAATTATGGCTACACTAACTGGTGCTAACATTGCACCAAATTGATAGCACATATCACATGTAAATCTTTGTACGGCGGTATTAAGGAATGGATCGTTTTCTAAATCATCATTCAATTCTTGTCGGTTGCTGACACCTAATACTCCACATGCCACATTAGAATATATGTTAATTAGTGATTTACCTAATAATTTAGTCATTTGACCACTCAAGTAGTCTTCATATTTAACTGATATATTATTAATACAATCACTATCCAATTCTCTTATTTGTTGTTCTGTGTATTCTTTACCTAGATACTGTTTAGAGTTACCAGATAGCACACAATTAATCAGTATATTCCTTTTTATAGGATCAACTTCTTTTTCCATTGGTTCTTCAATTGGTGGTGATTTTACATTCTTTTTTTCTGGTTCTTTTGGGTTTTAATTCTTTGACAACATTTTGTTCGAAATTAGTTAGTTGATCATGTATCATGGAATCTATTACTATATTTATAAGATGGAAAATTTTACGCAACTTATAATATTGATATAAAATTGCAAAAATAATTACTAATAGCAAAATGAAGTTAGCGTATTCAATCATTATATTATTAATTAACAAAATTATAACTAGCGTATAACTAGCGTATCAACAAATTTTAGCAGAATTTTAACAAACTATAGAAAATTTAGCATGAATTTAACAAATTACAACAAATAATAACTAGTGGGTTGGTAACATTTCAGTATAACTTTAGAATATGGTTTATTTTTTTTTTCAATCTGTCTCGTTCATTCTTATCTGGCACAACATCATTCTCCCTTAAACAATCCTCAAAACTATGTCTATCTTTGGTAAAGAACAAGCAAAGCCATTCAACTTGTTCTCTAACATCTTTTGAAACCGAATTATACTTTTGTGTTAATACCCATAGGGAGTATTTTCTATGTCTACCAGAGAATGCAAGTTCTGATAGTGCATCACTTTTTTTATTTATTTCACCTTCAGCTGAACAATCATCTATTATAAATAGGGTTTCATGATCTTTAAAATTATTAGTGCATCGTCTAATCCATTCATTTAATTTTCATTCTACATCAGAAACAATAAGTACGTTTTTATCATCAAGTAGCCACTTTCTTGAAAGTTATGTCTTATTATATAAAATTGTTGAACATAGAATAACAATATATTCAAATTGGTATTTATATTTAGTTTCAAGTAGTTTTAATAAGTATTCAGTTTTTACCACATGCAGTTGCACGAACAAACATTGCACTATGAGGAATTTGGGAAGGTTCATTATATATATATTTAGTACATAATATTCTTACATACGCCATCTAAAATGTTAATTTGAGCATCCATAAATAAATATATAGATATAACACTGCAGATCACCACAAGTCCCAGCCTCCTTTGTAATAGCTATACTAATACCATCTTTACCAGGTATAATACGTCTACCAGTTCCATGCAGTGTGTTATCATCGGGTGATCTGAAATCCAACCACAATCCAAATTTATCTTTATAATAATCTACCATTCTCATATCAAATACATTTAAATCCTGTTGTACTGAACCATACTGTTTTAATCTACCAGCACCAAAGTGTTTCTTGATTTCATCCCATCGATGATAGCTTTTCATACCACTTGAGTATAATTCACAAGTTTTCCCTTCAATATCTACCTCAACATTATTAATTTTGGGATTTTTGAATTTTTCAGTATTTCTTGCCCAATCAGTCTCTTTTGTAAACAGGAATAGAATACCTTTCATACTCTTGGCTTTTTTCGGTCAAATTAAAATGCAATTTTCATTCACTATCTTTAAAGGGAAGATTTCTTTGTCTAAAAATTCGATCATACAAAATACTCGTCCTCATATATTCACTTTTGATATCCGATGCCAATCCTGAATTAGTAATTACATCATACCCCATACAGATATTACTAATTTTGTATGTGGCGTCGGTTTTATTACTCTTAATTACTTTCTTGTATTCTTTAAATGTTAGTTCGTATGAAAGAATATCCGATAGTGCGGACTGATAGAAGGGCATAGAACTTTCCAGCATTTCAAAGTCTAGAGCAATACAAAATTTATTACCAAATGCTGTAGCTATTGCTTGATCTCCAGTATCATCTGTTTTGTCTCCTGCATCAATTCTATGTTTAATAGTATTTTCAGTTTGTCCATTACAATACCTTGAAATATGGCATTTCGTCTTTCAGCGTATGCCATCCATAGATCATAATATGCGTCAAGTATGTCACTATTACTAATAATAAATATTTCTTTGTCATCGAGTTTTACAACTTTCTTCTTAATAATAGCTCTTTCAATATTTTTAACTAATTTTCTGTTCGCATCATCGGTTTAATTAAGAGTAATATCAAAAAATAACTTGGTTGTCCCTGAAACTATGACATCACCTTCCTTCAAATTTGGAAAATATATAGTTAGCATCCCATCATCTTGATCAATAGTAGTTGGATTATCAGTTTTGACAATTTTTTGTCTATCCCCTTTAAATCCATAAACAGCTCTGAGCGATCTCATAGGATTTAGTTTTTCTCCTGTTGTTGTCGTTATATATTTATACAATAGAAAAAGTTAAATAACATGTAGAGCCACTGATGTAGGTAAATTACTGTTTATAATTTTTTTATTATTATTTAGTAGTTCAACTTTAATATAATCTATTTTACCATTTCTCATAGTTTTGTATTGAATATTAGCAGGCTATATTATTGTATCACCAAATGAAACATCTTTTGGTGTGTATCCAGTATGAAGAGTATTGGATGGAATCCCATTATGGAGGTTATCTGTTGTAGAGAGAGCATCAGTGGAGAAAGTAAATGACTTTTTAGATAGCAAGCAGATCAACGTAAATATTATTATTTACTCCTAATATGTTCCCAAGATAGTGATCAAACTTTTTAATTCCACTACCGATTATAGATTTTCAGGTTAATGCACTATAATTTATACTACTGCTGATATATTTTACAATATCAATTATACTATAAAATCCTTTTTTAATGGTAATTTGTCTACCATTTGTTAGATAAATCTTCTCGTCTTCTTCAACATTGTAAAACGTGTAAAGCAAACGTGCTCTAACTAAACCAATTCTTTTACGATTATTTCTATTGTCGATAGGTTTCTGCAAATCGATACCTTTTGAAATGTTATCTATTATAATATACATTTTCTGAGTTATATAATATAATAATTAGAATTTATAAAATATCCGGGCTTTATGAACCAAACGGTGGAAAATACCCACAACAAATTAAATCAAAGGACCTATACATACAAAATATAGTGGTTTTAAAGAATGTAAATGATATTGAGAGTTTCCAGAGTAAGTTTCCAAACATATTCACAAACTATGAGGTAGGAACAGTTAGGGCAGGAGATCCAACAAGACTCTATTAAATTTTGCAGTATTTCTATCAACAAGCGTTTGTGGAATATCACCTGAGCTTTTAAATGAAGCAGATCATCCCTTGGCTAAAAGCATATACAGGTTCCATGTTTATTATCACATTAGACGGATATTCAAAATGCTGGAAGTCTATCTACCAAACCAACAAGGGTTTTCCGCTAGTAATAATACTTCTACAAGGGATAAATATTTGCAATTATGTAGGGAATCTGGTGTGGACAGCAATTATAATATATGGAGAAATGGAAACTATATCAGTTCATACCAGAGTAAGAGACCTGAATATAACAATACTCCTGGTGATTCATATTATGATTCCGACAGTTTTGCGAGATGGATTATAGAAAATTCAAGGGGTTTAACAACTATTGGTGTAGAGAAATTAAGTGAATCAGTGACAGCCTATTCATACCTACTACTAACGTCCCAAACTTCAACAAGATCTAGTATTCTTGGTAATTCGTGTACAGCTTTAGATTGCCCACAAGAATTTCTAAACAACTTTGAAAACATAATTAATAGACATGTGGATATAGCAGAGGCCATCAAAAGGTTCCAGGATACACTACAATATGCTAGAAGTAAAGTTGCTTATGTTGTTAGTCAAAACGTGTATATGTTGCCAAGGGATATGAACCTCAGAATAGGCAAAGTTAATAATTATGATTATGAAATCCTAGTATCGAAATCAGACTTCGGCTTGGCTACTAATCTTAAAGTTAATATAGAAAAGAAACCAGATTCAAAACCTATACCAAAAGAGGAGAAACCAGATCCGACTACACCAAAGAAGAAGAAATCAGATCCTACAATTCCAAAGAAGAAGACTACTGTTAATACAAAAACAGAAGTACCTACAGATGAAATAACTCATGAGGAGGAAAAAATAGCGTTAATATTAATTATAACTACTGTGTTTTCAATATGGTGGTATATTTTTTTTGATAGATTACCTTCTTTTTCTTGTCATAAAGTATTTATAAATTAATAAGTGCCCATGCATTTTGTGATAACCATCCAATGGCATCTTTTGCTCTATTTAGTATCCATGCGAACATGGATCCTATTATACCTGGTAGTGCTGCTGCTTTTCCTGCTAATTTGCCTAGTAGGCCAGTGAGTGCTTTCAACTTGTTCTTTATCCATTCCTTGGCACCTCCTTTGCCACTAAGTGTATCACCACTTCCACCCCTGGCTGCCGCTGCTGTTGATCCACCACCCGGTAATAATGCTTCAACGAGGACACCAATAGACATTCTAAAGGCTGTTAGAATTGATACTATTGTTACACCTTGTTCACGGTTGAGTTTTTCAATCCTTTTGCCTAGTGTACCGGTTTCTATTTTTACAAAATGTGAAAGTGAATCTTTAATTTGTTGTATTTGATTTGAATATTCAACTTTTAACTTACTGAGATCCTCATTACTTTTTCTAAGAACTTCATTTTCGTTCATCTATATCTCTGAATTCCTTTTTCTGTTCCTCGGTATAGCTCTCATCATCTTCCATTACCTTAAGCTTTATGTACTCCTTCTTTTGCCTATTTTTTGTTTTCTTTATTCTATCATATAGAGCTTTAATTCTATCTATGAGTTTCTTAAATGCAGTATTTAGTTTTTTATTTAGTAGAGATGTATTTTCATCACTAATAAAGGATGTATCTATAGTATGTGTCAAATCACCTACTCCTTTCGATGCCTCTGATGCTTTTGTAATATCATCCATTTCCATATCAAAGCCTTTATTATCATGGCCTAATCCTAATTTATTAAAATCTCTCTGTAGTTCAGTAGCCTTCTAACTTATTTCTTCTTTTTCTTTTACTTCTGCTGATATAGATGAATTTGGATCAAAACCCATCTTCCTAAGAAGGTTTTTACCATATTTTTTAGATTATTTCCATTTACCTCTATCTGTTAATAATTTAGTCTTTTTACGTTTTTCACTCTCGAATGAAAAATCATCCCCATCAAAAAAAAACAACCCTTATACACTTTTTCAGCAGCATCTTTCAATGTAACTACTACCGTATCTCCGTACTCCTTATTAATCTTTTATATTCCTTCCCAGTATCCTTACTATATCTTTAGCCACCGTTTGCTTTTCTTTTGCTTGCTTTTTCCATTTCGCTATTTCTTTTAATATCTCTTTATCAATATTGCTTAGTTTTTTTTCTTGTTTTTTTTATTTCATTTTCCTGAAGATTTAAATCATCTGCCTTATGAATTGATGCATCAAGATTGATAGAGTTAAAATTTTCATCTTCATCAGTATCCTAATTAGATTCATCAACATCCGGAATTTCCCATTCTCCATTTTTTTAATATATATATTTATGACCGAGAAAATATACCCTACATTACCTACCGCTCCGTCAATGAATTCACCTGATCAATTTCATATTGACACTGTGAGAAAGTATCTTGAAGACTTAATTAATTTAAGAAACAAGTATGAAGGCAAGCAAGGCAAATATTCAGAAAAACTAGAAAAATTAAGCAATGTATCTACTTCAGCATCTGTAGTTTCTATACTAACAGGAGTTTGTGGCGTTGGTAATAGTTTTACTGCTGTTGGCATACCTCTTGGGGCTGCTCTGACAAGCGTTGTCACTGTAGCAGCTGCCGTATCATCTGTATTAACATTTTATTCCAAAAGGTATAAAAAAAAGATTGCTAAACCTGTTGAGCTATTAGACAGGTTGACCAGTTCTATTGGTAAATTCGAACTACTTATCAGTAAATCATTAACTATTGGTTTCATCATAGATTCGAATGAATTTAGCAAACTCCAGAGTCTTTATCTTGAAGTAATTAATGGCATTAGAAACCGTGACCATAAAATGAAACATAAAATTATCAAAAAACAATTATGAATGAAATACAAAATTTAAAAAACGCGATAGAAAAAAAGTAGTGTTTGCCATGAATTGCTCTATGTTTTTTAACTGCTTATATTATAAGAATGGATGATAAATTCAATCAGATTTACCACTCTGATTCTGGCTATTGGAGAGGTAAATGTGCAACAAGTAAGTTAGCTAAAAAAGCTGGTACAACTAACAAAGAAGCAGAAAAATAGCTTCTGAAACTGCCGTTGTATTACATATCTCTACCAGCACCAAAGTATGTTCTAATTCCTCATATTCTACTTATGCTACACCCAAAGATACACATCAGGTAGATATCTTGTATCTTCCACATGATATGTGCAAAAGAAAAACACATAAATATACTCTCTGTGTCGTAAATGTAGCCAGTAGGTATAAATCAGCATATCACCTAACCAGTAAAAGCTCAAATGAAACTGCTGAAGCCTTTGATTGGACATATGTTATTACCGAATTAAAATTCCCCAAAACATTGATTTGTGATGCTGGTAAAGAGTTTTATGGTGATGTTACCAAACTTATGACAAGCATAATGTAATAATACAACGTGGTGATCCTAGCCAGCATAGAAGTCAAGGTATTGTCGAAAGATTTAATAAAACATTAGCAGATAGACTATTTAGTTATCAATACCATAAAGAGTTTGTAAATCCATCAAACAGTAATAGAGAATGGGTTGGTAGATTGCAAACTGTAGTTAGTGTATTGAACAATGAAAAAAAACCAGACTAATTGATATGAAACCTGTAGATAAAACATACCCTAGTGAAGCAAGGATTTGCACAGCCTACCAAAGGTAATAATGAAACATTACTTGATGTTGGAACTAATGTTAGATATCTATATGAGGCTGGTGAATTGGAAGGACAAATGTATAAAGGTGAAGGACGAAAACGATCTACTGATCCAATATGGTCGGTGGATGTATATAAAATAAAAGATAGATACATTAAAAGTAATCAACCAACGTTATATTATTGAGATGGTGGTCCTAGAAGATCCTTTGTTTTTGAAGAGCTTCAGCCCATTTAGGATCCTTAGATATTAGGTTCCATATTCTTACTATTTCCCCTTGTCTGGATTGTGTTTTTAATTGTGGAATTTTTTTTTGCATAATCATTCATACCTAATGCTTGGAATATCTTTTGTAGTGTAAAGTAATAGTTTATAAAGCTCTTTTTCTTATTTGGTTTGTATTTATTGTATAGGCGACTTACGACAGTAAATAGATGTTGTACTCGATTACGTTCCTTTATTGTTAGATGTGGAAATGTTTGATTCATTTATGTAAAATAAATGTAAAATATCACAGTAGTATAGGACATGGGTGTTCCAGCTCACTTGACGACGTCATATGATAAGTAGTATAGGAAATGTGGGTGTTCAAGTTCACTTGATGACGTCGTATGATAAGTAGTATAGGAAATGTGGGTGTTCAAGTTCACTTGATGACGTCATATGATAAGTAGTATAGGAAATGTGGGTGTTCAAGTTCACTTGATGACGTCATATGATAAGTAGTATAGGAAATGTGGGTGTTCAAGTTCACTTGATGACGTCATGTGATAAGTAGTACAGGAAATGTGGGTGTTCCAGTTCACTTGATGACGTCATATGGTAAGTAGTACAGGATATGGCGTTGTCCGAGCGAATTTCTTAATGCACAAAAGTGCGCTCGAAATGCGCTCGTAGCTCCATATCCTATGCTACTGTAATACAATAAGCCTGTAGGTGCAACGAGGTGCTCACATATTGGAATAAAAATGTGCAATTAACACTTGTGCTGTATAACTACTTCTCTTTTGTAGTTCATATCTTTTAAAAAAAGGCTGAACACACTTACGAACGAAGAAATATGAAATGTTTGCAAAAAAACATAAAAATTTTGTACCAAGTTTGGGCGAGTGGCTATGGCACAAAATCACTGGTTACTTTCTTACGGCTCCTACATTACATTCCTAGAGCGTGGCGTGACGTTAAAATTTACTAAATTAAGAAAAATCGAAAAACGGTTGGTAATTTCTTAGGAAAAATAACGCATTTTTACTTTTAGTTATTCTAACTAAAGATATTTACATAAAGAACCTTACTTTTTTTAATAATCTACAGGTTACTATTTTGAAAGGTTTGTAGAGAGTTTCTTTTCTGCCAAAATCAAATTTAAACACCACAAATGTATCTTTTTAATCCCTAATGAGACATTTACAGTAAAGACCCAGAATTTTGTAATTCTTTGAAAATCTCACACTGGATGCGTGAATTGAAAAAATATAAACTTTTGTAGCAAGAGACTAGATTTATAACTTTTTTCATTTTCCTTGAAATTTCCATAAAATAAAACCTTGACTTTTAAATCTAAAATTTCTTATGACAAGGACAATCATTCTTAGCAATATTTTATTTGCATTTAGATAGTTAACCGCTGAATCTTACGCAAAAGAATTTTCTGATTCTTCTCCAGGTTTTTCATATGGCTGACTAGTCAGCCATATGTTCTTGCTGCATCAAAAGTTGAACATGCACGTTTACCGTTTTTTCTTAACTTTGGTCCCATAGATTATGTGTAAAAAAAGAAGCTGCACTGGATGACTCGAATTTCTGTTTTTAATGAAGTTATCAAAACAACGAAGAACTACTAATCTAAGTGTTAAAAAAAGAAGTGGGACAAAATTTACCTTTTATCTTGAAATTAATTGGATAAATCAGATTTAACAGTATTAAAAATGATGCTTTATCTTTCCCTGGAAGATTAATAACTTTCTCCTTTCCTTCTTTAAAATTGGTTGACAACATCGCTTTGAAAACAGGTGATGCCAAACCAAGTATCATTGAATGCACATGGAACTTTTCATCTTCAACTTTTAAAATCACGTCAGAATCATCCCATGGTTGTGCATACTGATGCCTTTCCTGTTCTCTTATAATACATAGCGCCATTGTTTTAAGAATTTAAACACAGTAAATCTAAAGCATAGCAAAAAGAAAAATCAATTTTTGCAAACATTGTTTTAGTTGACAGTCGAAAGTTGGCGAAGGATGTCGAAGCTAATTCAGTTTCTTTCTCTATTTTCACAAGTTGAAATGTGTGTACTTTTCTGCACTTGCAAGTAACAAATTACACATCTAAGAATAAAATTCTTTAGGTATATATTATTAAAGGTAAAAACTTTAAAGTCTCGCGTCTTTGGTTCTTTGTATACTTGCGTAGTAAGTTTAGGAAATACCAAACGTCATCATGTAACGAAATATCCTCAATAGAAACATGATTATAAGTATGTAAAGTGACATTATGGACTGCGTTGCAATTGGCTTAACAGACAGGACGGATAACAAATCAAATACATGAATAATTTTTACTTTTACGAAGTATAATGCTGCTATACATATACATACACCTTGGTATAAAACTCAGTTGTAAAAATAACGCGATAATGTTGTATCAGATATAGTATATATAAATAGTATCCAAGGAAGTTGGCCTACCCAAGACAAGCATATTATCCAAATCAAACTGTTTAAGTGATGATGAAAATACGAGGCAGATATTTAGCTAGATAAATTGGGTAGCTCCTCACACAAAAGCAGACATACGGTTTCATTTGTTAAACAAAGATACTGTTAGTGACCTGTCGTTTTATACAAAGTTGTGTGTACGATGAAGAAACATCATGTTGTTCTTTACTTTTCAAGATTACGCAAGTATTAAAAAAGCCAAGATTATTTGGTATATTGATACTTAAAATAGAAATTTAAGTGAAGAAGGACCAAAAGAAGGTAATGTTAGTTCCTAAGTAAGAAAAACATTTCGATTAATATTCCTTAAGCTAGGCAGCCAAAACAAGCAAGACTTTAATGGACCCACCTGGATTTATTAATTCACTCATGTTTTCAACAACACAATCCGTTTTATCGAAAAAAGTTAGTTTAAATAATGAATAGTGACAGTGCTAGTTATTATCGAAAATAAAGAAAAATTAAAACAAATTAATAAAGGATTAAAACAAATGTAAAATAGAAATAGAAACCAAAAAATAACCTATAGTTTCTCTTGATTATTTATTGTCGTGTGTGACTGCGTTCTCGATGGTCCATGAATTAAGGAATTGTTATTATTATTAATATTATCCCATCGAGTGATTGAATGAAACAGTCAAAATAAGTTATTATTTTTAATTAAATAGGCTAATTATACCCAATTTCCCTATACAGACTAGCATTCATTTGTTTTAAAGTAGGAGAAGTGTTGTACCCTAATTTGTAAGAATTGCCCCAATTAGAAGACGCGTTGTCAAGGGTATAATTAAGCAAAATTGCGTACCATCAGTGTACAACTTCTGCAATTCCGTGGACGGTAAGTTCTTTCGATAAAATTTATTTTAAATACAGTGCAATACCACCGCATCTTCCACCACTGACATCAATATAATGTTTTGCGCTTCTCCTCATTGAAGGTTGTATTTGACTTTTAACCATCTCCGAAAGAATTTCTGGAACCTTGTCGCTTTCATCTCCCTCATCAAGCATACCATTTTCATTCAGCATCTATCCGCTATCATGTCCCTTATCAACCAAACCATTAAATATCTGTCCGCTATCGTCTTTCTCATCAAGAATCTATTTCCATTGAACACCTCTTTGCTATCATGTCCCTCATCAACCAAACCATGAAAGACCTCCCTGCTTCACCTCCTTCATCAACCAATCCATTGAACACCTCTTCACTATCATCTTCCTCCTTAACCAATCCATTAATCACTTCCCCGCTATAACCTCCCTTATTAACCAATCCATTGCACTACTCTCTCATGTAATCTCCTCCATCAACCAATTCATTATCATACTATAGACGTCATTTATCACCATTTTATGAATGTATCCGGACCAAGGTATTTCTTTGATCTGTCTATACTTACCTTCATTTTTTACACTCGATCAGACAAATGAGATTCACTAATATCATTATTGATAAGTTACACTGCCCTGTAGGATTGATCACTTTCTTCTTCTTTGAATTTAGATGACAATATGGTAAAAAACTGGAGACACGAAACCAAGTATCATTGAATCTACATAGAACTTTTTATCTTCTACATTTGAAATCATATCATAATCATCCCATTTCTCTACATATTGATGTTTCTCTTCTCCTGTCTCACTAAACAGTGCATTATTACTTTTCAAGCTATTAATAGAATTAATAACGTGAATAATTTGCACAGAGAAAGAAGGGATTTATAGACTTTAGTCTGGAACATATGACCGCGTATTTTGCAAACTATTTCAGTGAGAAAACATATGAAACTGCTAACGGAAATTTTATATCTTTCTAGCAAAGTCTACATTTCATTTTATGCATAAAAAAGGAAGAAAATTAACAATCCCACCGATTTTAAACTAGGAATCCTTTACTTAACAGGAAGATACTGATATAGATTAAACTAAGGAGGATAACATAATATTTAAGAATGTATTGATTTCTGTCTTTTGCTTAATTTGCAAGCTAAATTTTTGTAGCAAGTAATACTCTGAGAATTTGATAAGTTCGCTTCATTTACGCTGGTATTTGAAATAGGTGCTTTGTCAATTAATAAAAAAACTGTTGCAAAAATGTATGAAAATGCAGGATTGCATTGTATCCAAACTTTTCAATCTAACCTGTACAAATAAGTAAACAAATTACAACTATTTTTTTTCCTGAACATACTCCTCTCAAAACGTTAAAAATTATTACATAAAAATATTACTAAAAAGAACCAAGTAAAGTAGACACACCAACACTAATGTACAGCTTTGAACAAAGTGTTTAAAAAGACAGATAGTACTTATATAAAAGATTTTAATAAAATATCAAAAATCGTATCAAAATTGCATTAACAACAAAAGCATTATTACGAAATGCTGCATTCGTAGCATTCGTAACAGTTTGTTTTTCACAAAAGTGAAATTAAGAAATAATAAAAATTTACTCAACTGCTAGAAAAAACACGCACAGTCTTCCGAAGCGAGTAATAATCTTTTATGCGAATACTGCCTGACGAATAATGGGCGCAGTTAGTTCCCCATGACTTACACTCATCGCAATATATGTTTTGCGTTGTTGTAATTGCCTTTACTTTACCACATATTATTAGAAATTTTGATTCAACAGAAATGTTGCTCCAATCACCATTAAATTCGTGAGCAGAACTTCCGTGATTACATAAACTAATATAATGAGCGATACATTTTCTCTTTGTTTTTGTCAAACTATATTCATCAGCTTGTTTGAATGCATCTAAGGAGCATTTAACGTCGTGACAAAGAAACTCATCCACCAGAAGTGATATCCTTCTAATATCATACTCTCTTCCCAGTTCAAGTAGACCTGTGCAATTCGAATCTCCTAAAAAAAACAAAGTAATGCCAAAATTACACTTAATTTAATGGAACAGGTGGTGTGAACACATGATCCAATTTTATAACCAAGTCATGGTTCCCAAAATCTATCAGTGCAAGAATAAAAATTTGTTTATGAACAAAAAAATCAGGATGAGATTTTGGAAAAGGGGCACTCTGTATGACAAGTGTTAGGAGGGGGTAAATAAGTCTCTCCCTCCGAAAAAAAAAGTTGGCAGAAATGTTTTCTAGCACGCTGAAGGGACCCAACAAGCTAAAACGGTAGAACAATAACTTTCAAAATAAAATAAAATAAAAGCTTCTTAAAGTGCGTTTTGGACGATATATTATTGGCGTAAAGTTATTAAATATGATACGTAGTAGTTATCGGACAGTGTGGAGAAAAATATCGGAAATATTTTTGGTTTTTTTTTTATGTTCTCGTTTACATATTTCACGAGCCTTTAGAGTGAAATATAACTAAAAAACGAAAAAAATATGACGATATTTTTCGAGAACAACAACATCTATGCATAACAAGATAAAAATATTTCTGCTAGTCCGACCATATAGTGCAAAGATTTCTTTGATTCATGGCGTAATTACAGATCCCAACAGCAACTCTAACATGAAAAATGGACATGATCGATAAGCTGAAAGAGCCATAGACTCCAACACACTGTCCAGTACCTTATCTATCAAACCATTAGAAATATTGCAAAAAACGTTTCATCTCACCAGTACTAAGTCGTGCCAACATCATTATAAAATTATAACATCAGAGTAATTCGTCGTATCAGCATTTCTAAGGATTGTACCAGGTGCCAGCGAGATCCTTCGTTAAGTTTTAAAGCAACATAACATTAAATTCATTGTTACATCGAAAGAGTTAAAGCAATGTTGTTTACATGTAAAGATTGTCGTGCATTATATATAGGCGAAACAAAAAGAAAAATCACGGACCGAGTTTTTCATTGCGCGCATAAGTTATGCGCGCAATGAAAAACGGAAATGTGAAGTAAAACGAAATTGCAGACCACAGCTGGAGCAGAATGCATCAGTTTAACTGGAGTGAGAACAAAATCAATGACAGAGAATCTTGAACAACGGCTAGTAGATAATAGAAAAGACAACGACTATTATTATTATGTTATGCCTATATCCACTATTTTAATTTACAGTTGAAATAAGGTATAAATCCATGTTATCAACGCAATGTTTTTTTTTAAATATATGTCTTTAAAAAAAGCTATTATAAATGGCTACTGTTTGAAAAAGTTCTTGCAAAAGCATCTGCTAAATTTCTTTTCGTATATTCTTGTATGTAACATGTAATTATAATTCAAAACCTTTCTGTGAAGACATACATACATTAAAACGCTTCTTAACAACAGAAAAGTTAAAAATTCTTAGGTTAGATGAACTTACGATTTTATTCCGAACTTTGGTTTGGGATACATATTTGTTTTATTAAAACTAATGCAATCTTATACAGTAAAATGGAGTAAATTTTATTTTAAAAATTACTAATTAACCCATATAGCTAGCTAGCTACCATATGTGGTCCTTTTACGTTAATTAAATTTTCTCTCTTATTAAAACCTACAAAGGTTACTTGATGTAATGCAACTTTTGATTTAGATATGTGTAGTTAGGCTGGTTAGCTCGTCTGTGACAGGCGAAGCTCCATTTATTTCTCCATTTTTTTTTGAAGCAGCCGAAAAAAGTCTCATTTGTCAATTGTGTGTGACGTTACGGCACGTGAATGCATCACACCGAAGGTAATAAAATGAGCAAGTTTAGTTAAGCTGTTTTATAGCACATTTAAGTTTCAGTACTAATAAGTTGGAAATGGGTGCAAGTAACTAGGGACCACTTGGGGTGATAATAAGGTGAACACGTTGGAGCTGAGTTAACCCATCCGTAATGGAAAGGACAGTGCGGATGACGTACTCAAAATACTTTAAACCCTAGCACCTTCATAACGGTTCGTCAAAAAAGCACATATCTTATATACTTTATTTATCAGCATATCAGGCTCTACGCAATAAAAGTAATTGTGTAAAAAAAGTTCTATCCCTTCATGAGTTATTATTCTTCTTACAAATATGAATCACTGTAATTGCTAAGTTCCCTAATCATGTGGATTTATCCACGAGCCTTTCAATTTGTCGTTTACTAACCTGTAATCATAAAGTCAGTTGGATAAATGATATTTAATAGAGTCACAATATCTCTTTTATTTTTCCCTGGTAGATTAATCACCTTCTCTTTTCCTTCTTTAAAGTTGGAGGAAAGCATGGTTTTGAAAACAGAAGAAGCAAAACCAAGTATGCTTGAATGCACATGAAACTTTTCATCTTCAACTTTTAAAATCACATCAGAATCATCCTATGGTTCTGCATACTGGTGCTTTTTCTCTTCTGTTTTATTGAATACCGCCATTCTTGTAAGTATTTAAACACAGTAGATTTTATCTATAACTAAACACAAAACATAAAAGAATAAAAATATATCAAATTTCTGTGAAAATAAAGTACGATCAGAGAGTCAGACGAAAGTTGGCAGAGGATGCGATAGCTAATTAAGCTCTTTTTGTATTTTCACAAGTTGTAATTTTTGTAATTTTCTACACTGGAAACTAAAATCTTCAGAATAGTGATAAATGTTGAAAATAGAAAAACTAGACAAAACTATAATACATTAGGTATTATTAAGAGTAAATTTGTTTTAAATATATCGTCTTTCATTCTTTGTACGTTACACAGTATGTTTAGAAAGTGTGTACTTATCTATACAAATACGTTTAACCAAAAATCTCCAAAACAAACAAAGTGTTTTTCTAACCCTTCTTGTCATCTAATTTCAAAGAAGGAAAAGACGATTAATCTTTAATGGAGAAAGTAGCTGATCAATATTGATGTTATTAAATCTCATTTCTCTGATGAAAAAAAATAACAGGTCAGTTTAGTTACATGGCACACAAAACCAAGTGGCTCCACGTCTGAGTAGAAGAATTGTGAATTGCGTATAAGTAGCAAAAATAAATAAGAAAAATTGAATACTGAAAAGCAGTACTCCTTTTTGGCTGTAAAAAAATAAATTATATAAAAGGTTTTAATAAAACTTCAAAAATCGTATCAAAATTGTATTAACAACAAAACGAAAAAATTATTACGAAATACTGCATTCGTATCAACAGTTTGTATTTTCCAAAAAAGTGTAATAAACAAATAGTATAAACTGGAAAAAAACATATCCTTTAATATTTAACATAACACAAATACTTGCAGTGGTAGCTGATTCCACATAATAGTACAACATTTAATGCTTTCTTTTCACTAAAATCGTCACTCCTTTAGTGGCATACATTTACATATATAGGTATATATGTTACATTAAAAACACAAAAATCGTTTATTTAGTGAGACTCGTATTAAATATAAATCACTACTGGACTAGATTTTGAAATACTAGTCTCAGAAAGTCAAAGGTGTCTCTTTAAAAAAACCTTTTTCACTTTTTGTGATTGCTCCTTAACTCTATCGAATATTGACATCCACGCTTCACATCTATTTGAATAATTTTGTAGCATCCTTAAGGTCTAGCGCATTTTCCCAGATTGTAGAGTCAGTGCAATGTTCACAATATTTATACGAACGACACGATGAACATCGACCAGAATAAACTTTCATTGCTTCTATTTTACCTAACAATATTTGAAGCTTTGTTTTATCTGACACCGTATTCCATTTGTCTTTATACTTTATACGAACTGCAGAACTTAATTTTTATACTGCAAGATCTTATTACAAACATGCGGATTTAATATTTGCGTTTGGAACGCTTATATTTATAAAGACTAACAAAAATAATGGCAAACAAGTGTTATTTTTTGTTATAAGAATAGGACGACTATGTCTGTTTGTAAAAGTCAATTCTGGATTCCTTAAAAGTATGCGAGAAACTATATCTGATATGCTAAACGACAAGTAACTTATTTTAAAGTAACGTAACGACCACAAAAAGGTTTCAAAAACATGTAGGAATACATCAAAACTGAATATCATAGGCGTATAAGTATCCAGGGAGTGTCTGCGAAATAATTTGTTACACTATGACTTTTTGCGAGTTTGATTGCGCGAAAATTTGACGTATGTAGAATATATTTTTTTAGATGGTGCGAGAAAATTAGATCGCTCAAAAAAACAACGAAAAATAAGAGTTAAAAGTTCGTAACTCCTTTTTCCACAGAATTATACAATTAAAGATTGCTTATAATCACAAAGTGTCAGCCTTTGAGCGTCCCATTCTAAAAGATATGCAATACATTAAGTTAAAGAGTGTGAGAGTGTGAGAAATATTTATGAATTAAGGGAATGCACGAGCTATGACAATCGATTTCTTGAAGGCACGGAACCTGCAGCAATGAATTTGGAAAACTCACTGGAAACAATTAAAACAAACAATCTTCAGATTTGAATGTTTTTCAAATAAAAACAAATTTTTAAAGTTATTAAGATTTATAAAACAGCTTCAAATTTTTAATAGAATAACAATAAAAACGCCGTGTGAGATTTTGTTTTATTTTTGTTACAACATATAATATTAAAAGATCAATCACACCTAGTTTAGGAAATGTAAAGTAAAAAGAAAAAGATTTGCATATAGCAAAGTTTATAAATACATTAATATTCACTGCCTTTGACGGATCATGTTTAGAGCTAAATTTCTACAAAAACTACAAGTATATATACCATTTTGTCCTAAACATAGACATAGCTGACACTTTTGTCACAATGTGTTTCAACATAAAAAAGTATACAGTCATGTTGTCATTCATGTTGTAATCATGTCGTTGCATGTGTACAAAGTAATTTTGGGTCAAACACTGCCGTAGAGATATGTTGCAATTCCTTTTTCGCCTGCTTGCCGTGATTTTAAGAATATACTAATTATAAAGATTTCATAGAAATTTAAATGGTAGTTTCAAGAAAAAGTCACATTTTAAAAATTTGGGAGGAATGCGGCCTAAGAATTTGGCAGGCAGCATATGAAAGCGTAGTGCGTATCATATCAATCAATCTTAGCCTGGGTTGCCTATTAAAAGTTTATACTAGTATCATTGGTATATTTGCAACAATATGAACAACATGCTACAAGCAACAGCATAACGGGATATGATATAAAAATACGATAGTATATAATTATTATGCACACAACTAGTTCATGAACGCATATACACAGTAAATGACAGAATAAAAGGTGCATGTAGTTAACAACTAATATAGAAGTCATGTAATTATTTATATTTTATGTGGTTATTATTTGGTAACCAAAATAATTTTTTGATAAAGACTAATGACAAAGTATGTACATACAGACTAATTAAAAGGATATACAATTAATTATTTTTGCTGCATAGCCTTGTACAGAAAAAAGGATAAAATGAATGACTTCACATATAAAAACCAAAAGTCCTGCGTATAAATCGAGGAAAAACATGACAACAGACATATTTCAAATTGAAAAAACATTTTTTTATTGGCACAGAGTTCTGAAAAAGGCTTCATTAAATACAATTCGCTTGGTATCATTAATAAAGTTATGCAACTCTGATTACTTTGGGGATCAGTACCTCTGCCGGTAGTGTAAGATTTTGAAACATCATGGTTGTGTTATGTGAAACATTGATTTGAAAATTATGGAACATGTTATGGTTGTGTTATGAAATTTTGGTTTGGAGATTATGCATGTTATCTGAAACATTAACATTATAATAGTTTGTTTCTTTTTACCTTTAGATCATAACATTCTTGACTAAACAATTAAGTTGCAAGGAATGATTTTTATCCATTTTTTGATCGTTTGAGATTTTTTACATGTCCTTGTCCAAATACCTTAAATCAAACTGTCTTCTGATCAGTATATGAAGACATGGATACAATGAATGAGTTCTGCTTGAAAGTTGTTGACTTTGTGGGATTTCGCATATCGGAGGAGAGAATCGAATCGAACCGTTCCCATCGCTTTTCGACTTAGAGCCCCTACATGCAATTGAACAGACTGGTCCAAGAAGGGGGTAGGGTACTTCTTTCTACAGAAACATTGTAGCTGCACCGATATCATTATATGCTAAATAAAGTGAAAAAACATTCCTTTTTCATGAATAAAAAAACCTATCCTAAATAATTCGCTAAACAGAAAAATGCTAGGTAGCTATTTTCCTTATTATAAGAAAAAAAATAGTTTTATATAAGGAAAATGAAAAACTTGAGAAGAAAATTTTGCTGGAATAATTATCAAAAACAAAGTCATCATCATTCATCATTCTCGGCTTAACGTCCGTTTTCCATGCTAGCATGGGTTGGACGGGGTATATTAATGACCCTCTTCCAATCTGATCTAGACTGTGCTAGATCTAAACTCAACTTCCTCTGTATCAAGTCTGTCCTTATAACCTCCTGCCAAGTCTTTCTCGGTCTGCCTCTGGGCTTTGCCCCAGGAACTATCAAGTCTCTACACTTTCTTACCCAATTATCCTCCTCCAGTCTGTCCAAGTGCCCCAGCCAATTCAATCTTCTTATCTGGATAACATCTTTAATTCTACGGAGACTTAGCCTGCTTCTTAGCTCATCTGAACTCTTTCTGTCTCTCAGACTGGCGTTACACACCCACCTAACCATTCTCATATCATTCCTTTCTAAACGGTCAAGATCTTCCTGCTTCACTGCCCATGTCTCACTACCGTACAACATAACACACACACAGGCCTCATACAACCTACCTTTTAACTCAATTGACAAGACTCTGCTAGTCAACAAAGGAAGTACTCTCTGAACTTTTTCCAAGCAGAACCTATCCTACAAGTAACACTTCTTCCAACACCCCCTTCACTGCCCAACATATCACCTAAGTAACAGAAGTTCTCAACTATCTCTAACGAGCCACTGTTGTACATCATTGAAGCTGGAAATACTTCATTCTCTATAATCTCACCTTTGCAACGCTTACATACAAACTGAATGTCAGCTCTTAACCTTCCACCAATACTACTGCACTTCTTATGTACCCAATGCTTGCAAGTCTGACAAAAAATTGAGTTACTACCAACCCCTTTCCTGCAAACTCCACAAGGCCACTTTCCAACTACAAGGTCACACTTGGCTGCAATGCTACTAATCATGACTTTAGACTTTGCTGTGTTCACCCTTAGCCCTTTCTCTTCTAGTCCTTTCTTCCACTTCTCAAACTTTTCAACTAATTCTTCCATCGACTCTGCTATGAGAACCAAATCATCTGCATACAATAACTCCCATGGACAACCTGTTCTGAACTCCATCGACAGCGCTTCTAAGACTAGAACAAACAACAAAGGACTAAGTACAGAACCCTGATGTACACCAACATTTACACTAAATTCATCACTAAGTGAATCGTTAATCCTGACACGACTTCTAGCATTGCTGTACATAGACTGTACCATCGTAACTAGCCACTCATCCACACCTAATTTTCTCATAGCCCACCAAATAACTTTACGTGGCACTCTATCAAAAGCTTTCTCTAAATCTACAAAGGCAAAATAGAGATTCTTTCCCTTTTCCTAAATACTTTTCCTGAAGCTGTCTGAGTAAAAATATTGCATCTGTAGTGCCACGCCCTGGAACAAAACCAAATTGCATCTTATCTATATCAATTCTTTCTCTAAGTAACTTATCAATCACTCTTTCAATAACTTTCATTACTTGATCAACCAACTTCAAACCTCTATAGTTACCTCTTTCTAATGCATCACCCTTGCCCTTGAAACAATTCACTATTACACTCGACTGCCACTCACTCGGAATAGCACCATCCTTTATAATCTGATTAGCAAGACTTGTAATAAGCTCAACTCCAATATATCCAGATGCTTTTACCATCTCTGCAACAATACCTGATACTCCTGCAGCCTTGCCAATCTTCAATTTCCTAATAGCCTCCACTACCCATTCTGTCTTGATCTGCATAGCTGGCCCTTCTACAACATCATCATCAGACAAATTATCCTCATCCCAATCAAACTCCGTGTTAAGCAACCTCTGATAATAATTCTTCCAAGATACCCTTTTCTCCTCCTCTGTGCTAGCCAAAACACCTTCATCATTACGTATACACTTCTCACCTACAACATCTTGATTAGTCTTCTTCATTTGCTTTGCTATCTTGAATACTTCATTGCGCTGGTCTTCCCTTCTTAACACATCTGCAAATCTGTTTCTCTCTGCTTCTGATTTTGCCTTATACACTGCTGTACGAGCACGACGCTTAGCTTCTAAGTAAATATTTTTACTACCACCTGACTTCCACTCTTTCCAAAGTTTCCTCTTTTCCTTTATACACTGGTCAACCTCATTATTCCACCACCAGGTCTGTCTATGTCTAGCTGGTCCTTTCGTCCACCCACAGGTATCATCAGAAGCTTCTAGAAAACAATTCTTCAAAGTAGTCCAAGTACTTTCAACATTGTCACTATCACACTGACCATTGTGGGCTAACTGCTGAACTTTTGCACTAAATTGTCTTGCTACAATCTCTTCCTTCAGCTTCCAGACTTTACGACGGGGCCTGTACTTTCCCTTGGCTTCTTTAACACTCTTCAAGATAATATCACAAACCAGCAACATATGCTGGGAAACACACTCTTCCCCCGATATAACTTTCACGTCCTTCACCACTTTCTTGTCTGACTTTCTAACCAGGAAGTAATCTATCTGTGTCTTACAACCACCTGACTCATATGTTATCAGCCTACTCTGTCTCTTACTGAATGATGTGTTGCAAACCACCATGTCCGTTGCCATTCCAAACTCAAGCAATCTCTCCCTTTCCTTATTTCTGCTCCCAAATCCATAGCCTCCATGCACACCTCTATAACCTTCAGATGACTTCCCAACATGACCATTAAAGTCGCCGCCCACCATGACAAGTTCAGTGTCTCCAAACTTTGATGTGACTGCTATTAACTCATCATAAAACTTATCCCTATCTTCCTCACTGAGTCCACACTGTGGAGCATAAACTGACAGAAAAGTGACAATCCTATTACCTATCAAAAACTTTATCACTATAATACGACTATTAACACGCATAACATCTATTACTTTTTCTACCCACTTCTCTG
Source organism: Hydractinia echinata (assembly GCA_030067915.1). Taxonomy (NCBI): domain Eukaryota; kingdom Metazoa; phylum Cnidaria; class Hydrozoa; order Anthoathecata; family Hydractiniidae; genus Hydractinia; species Hydractinia echinata. Next base: position 1,743,312 of record JASGCC010000006.1, read on the forward strand.
CAACGAATATGCCAACTCCTCCATATCCATCACTATTACCAATCCAAAAAAGCTTATACCTTGCCCTCCTACCTTCCACAAATCTCACTGAAGCTCCTCTCCACCTGACTTCCTGAACACAACACATATCAACAGATCTACGTTCTAACATTTCAACTACTTCACCTGTTCTACCTCTCAGAGTACCAACATTTACACTAGCCATCCTCAACCTAGTGTTATCTACCTTGTGATGTGATAGCTGGGTAACGGTCTGACGATGCTCACACCTGACATCTGTCCTACCGTGCGCGACACCTTCACTCCTTAGAGTTTCAGCCCCGTTTACGCAGTTTGTCTGATCAACTGTTCTTACGGCCATTAATAAAGAGTTTTGGCATTGTTTTACAGCTGGATGCCCTTCCTAGCGCCAACCGTTCACAGACCGGACTGGGTGTTTTTTAAAGTGACACCATCACTATGTGGCATTTCATGGGACTTCCACAATCGCCCCTTTAAACTAAGGTATGGTGGAGGACGTTCAACTCCTCTCTTGTCTCTTAAAGAGACCCTTCACCTTGTAAAGTAAACAAAGTAAACAAAATTATCAGGCAGACGTTAAGTTAGCGAAAGGTAGGCTTCACTCTAAAATAATATATTTTTATTTTCAACTTTTTAAGAACTTTACAAACTGATTAGCAAGCTACAAAATTGCGTAACTAAATAACAAATAAATTTTCTTTCTGGCTACAAACACAAAAATAATTTCATAAAAAATATAAGAATTGCAGAAGACATTAGCACTCTCTTATACATTTTTAACAATGGTGTGAAATGCAAAAGTGAAGTAAGAATTTACACATGTTTAAATAATAACATCAACTTCAAATATTTCGTAAAATAACCAAAAAAAGCCTTTACTAATAACAAAAACAATATTACAAAATACTAAAGTCGTAATGTATCGTTGACATGAAGAAGGCTGTAACACAGATAATATATACACTTACTACTTATATTGTCGAAAAGAATATCTCTAGTTGGAGTTTATTACTTTTGTTTCTGTTACTCGTCAAAATTTTGACACACCTGCACACAATTCGAGGAAATGCGACATGCAGTGAAACTGTTTTCCTTGATTATAAAGATATTACAAAACATCATTCTTCTTTCCTACATACAATTAAAACAATAGTCAAAAATATAACACAATGCTTACCATTGCTTTAGTACTTAAGTGGAGTAGATTTGATTGCTGGGAGTCAGCAACTCGGAAAAGGTGTTACGTCTTCACGGTTTATTATCCTTTGCAAAAAAAAAAACAGTCGAGCGAAATTCATCTGGCTTTAAGAAAATATATACTTATAATTTTAAAACGTTAACTTTTTTGGATGAAATCCATTTCAGACATTGTATCTCTAGTTAACAATATTGTAAAAATAATTGATCAATCCAACGATAAGCTAGTACGAAATACTATATAATTAATTAATTTTGTTTGTAAATCACTACTATATGCTGGAGATGCACGAAATTTGATTTTCTCACAAGCCAACAACTTATTATTCTTTAATATTTCAAATGTGCATAAACCTTTTATCGTAAATATTATCATATTAATATTATCATGAACAAAAACACATTAAAACAAAAAAAATAATAAATTGTTTTATTTAAATGCATTTGCCGCATTATGAAGTGTTCGCATTGTTTTCCAAGTTAAATGGGTAGTGGAATGGTCACAATAGCTCAATGACCGATTGTCACATTTACAATTCTTGTTGCCAATTCTCAAATCGCTTATTTTACCTAATAATATCTTCAATTTTGTCTGATCTGATACACCATTCCACTTTTCATTAAACACTTTATTCATGGAATTATCGCTTTTTGTGATGTAATAATTAACATGTTTTTCTCTCGTTTTCTCAAGATGAAACTCTTCAGCCAGTAACAATACATTGTATGAACATTCGACTTCCTGATGTAAATAATCATCAATTTGTTGCATCAATTTTTTTATATTATACTCTCTCGCAAGTTCCAGTAACGTTGGACAGCCTGAATAATCTGAAATTAAAGAAAAATTTTTAAAAGTTTAAATTAGGCGTAAAGAAAAAAAATTATCATGAAAATGAGGGTTTCTGTCTGATTTATACCGTGGCTGATTATAACGTTTTGTTTTCATTTAAAATAGGCGCACTGTGAAAGACGCGGTGGCGTGAGATTATGTGCGGCCACATTTTAAAAAGCGCGGGCGCGTCTTTATAGCAGCGGCTGCGTGTTTAACCGCCCGTTTTACCGCCAGTTTTTAAATTTGGTCTGCAGAATGTGGCAGTTAAAAGAGGTACTGAAATACGCGGCCGCGCTTTTTGCCACTGATTTTGGCGCTAAATTCAAGGTAAAACAGGCGGTCGTTTCTTTCCGCAGAAGATTTTCGAAAAACAGCGGCATGTGGCCAAGGGCGGAGTTTTTTGGTCTGCAAATTAGAGTCCCGAACACTAGAACGGAATTTTTAGAAAGTTACTTCTCAAAACTCACAGAAAATGGCAGCTGCAGCTGGAAGCTTTAAAAAGGTAAACAATCAACTTGAGTCCAGAGGTATAGAGTATTTATTAAATTCATTCATCCTTAACAAAATTGAAGGCTCCTCAAGTTGAACAACAAAAGCTTGTGGAGCTAGGGTTGGCGTATGGAGACCTATTATCATATCGGCTGATATTTGCACTCCCTGTGGTTGAAGAGAAGTCCTATCACGAAAAAGGAAGATGAACTAAGAAATATATTGAAAAGAGCCCACTCTGGGAAATATGATATTCATAACCGTCCGATAACTGTAAGGGAAACCTACATAGTTAATGTTGGATTGAAGTGTAAAGATAAGATATCAAAATATACAATGAAAAACAACCAAAGTTATTTGACACTATTTAATCGATCTACAAAATTTATTGACGTTATTTATATTATTCTCATGATTTATGTGTGATATTTTGTTTGCATGTTATGTTTCAACAAAGAGACTTCTCAAAGGTATATAAATGTTTATTTTTGTTTATCTTGTTAAACTATAAACCCGTCATTCCTCAAGAATCCAAGTAATTCCACATATGTTTCCAATGATTGTTGTGCGTCCATGGGTGCTTGCAAGTGATGTATAACAAATCAATAAATCATGCAAATCTTTTTTTTGAAAACTGGATGATGATCAATTCCCATGACATTTTCATGGATAAATATTTAAGTGCTATCCACAATCAACCCTTGATTTGAATAGCCACTTGCTGACGGAATATGAAATAGGTCTGGACGACCTCCTGATGCGCTTGATGACTGGCGTACGTTTCTTAAATTCCATGTGATGACAAAACATTGAATTCTCTCTGTAAAACGGGAATATAACAAAGAAATGAGTCACTTCCATCTATATGATATATGTCACAAGGACCTTTGCTATCATATATACGTCGTGTAATCACTTTTCCAAGCCTTTTTTTTTACTCCTTCAATATAGTTCGCACAGTCTCCTTAGCAACAATCACGTCATACTTCAATGCTATCAATTCTGTCATTTGGCGGTAACCGAAACTTGAAGATGACACTTGCAACTCATTCTTGATAATATCTACCAGGATACTGCGAGAAACAATGCTATTTCGACGTAAGCTCAATCTTGTGCATATTGATTGAAACTCTCTCATAGATTTTGACTTGTGATAAAGTTTGTTAATCACCATACATATTTCTAAATACTTCAACTTAGGTCGTAGGCTATGATAATACGCCACTAAATCTTCCAATGACACATCGACACCATCTTGCACTAAGAGTAAACACGTTTTCACCATTGAATGGTGGTAACTCTCAGGACCACATCGAATCACATCTCAAGGAAAACTGCGCGATCGCGTCATTTACCGCCTGTTTTACCTTGAAATTAGCGGCAAAATCAGTGGCAAAAGGCGCTGCCACGTATTTTAGCACCTGTTTTAACTTTGACAGTTTTAGAAACTGGCAGTAAAACCGGCGGTGAAACACGTGGCCCCACCTAAAAACATACAGCCGCACCTAAAAACACGCAGCCTCACCTAAAAACATGCGGTCGCGCATATTTTTACGCGGCCGCGTCTTCATACTGCTCGCCTATATTAAATGAAAGCAACACGTTGTAATCAGCCATGGTAGATTTATGATGATGCATATTAAATTTCTTTCTTTTATTATCATTAATCACTGCGTGATATATTGTGCAACCCGACTGAGCGATAGACAGACAGGCAGACAGACAGACATATGGTGATCTAATGTTATTTTTTTTGTTATGCTATGTCTGTTTTTTTAGGCACATTACACTTAAAGTTCAAAGAACAAGAAAACTAACCTGTTATTTTTATAAAACTGGTAGGATAAATGAGATCCAACAACATCAATATTGTTGTTTTGTTTTTTTCTGGAAGATGTATCACCTTATCTCTTCCTTCTTTGAAATTAGATGACAGCATCGCTTTAAATACAGGAGATGCAATACTAAGTATCATTGAATGTACATGAAACTTTTCATCTTCAACAATTAAAACCACATCAGAATCTTCCCATGGTTCTGAATACTGATGTTTTTCGCTATTTTCTTGACTGGACAGTGCCATTTTTTACTTTTTTTAATCTAATAAATAACATTGCAAACCTTTTTGTCAAAATGAAAACAAATGCAAATTATTTTAACCGTATTTAGTACGGTTTTTTGGAGTTAAAAGTATTAGGTGACGAGGGGGAAGGGGGCATAAAGTGTCCGCTGTTCGGGACATCGACAGAGTTTAGTTATGACATAAAATATGGTACAATTGTAGTATGAGACAAGGGTAATAAATTTAGCATAATTATTTGATTAATGACGTCAGCGTTTTTGTGTGACGTCATCAGCAATTTTAAAATCAGGGAAAATACCACAGCTTATAGAATTTACGATTTGGGCAATATTTTCTTTTTTATTTTAATTTTCTGTTACTAGTAAGTGGGTTATAACATATCTTCCGAATTGAATTAGCGAAAGTATTGGCGAAATTTTGAAAGATCTAATATCTTCTTACATCGGATTAGCATCGTTTGAGTTAATAACATACACACTTTGTAAAATTTTCAACCTCATGTGATCAATTTAAATTTGCTGCACTTTATGCAACCCTCCCTTCAAACAATGTACGTAAATAGAAATAAGACATGTATAAAGAAAAGCATAGAAAACAGCTATGCAAAACTCATATAACGCTTCAACATTTATCTCTTTCATCGCTATCAGTTACTTCAAATATTATCTGCTGAATAAAGTGAAAGAAAGGTTCCTATTTTATGAATAATAATACCTTTTCTGTAGCAGGAATAATTCGCTAAACAACGAGCTTTGTCACAAAAACAGAAAATTGTTAGTTATTTTCTTAATCATAACAAAAAGAGAATTGGTTTTATAAGGAAAATGGAATACTTGAGAAGAATATTTAAAATTATGAACAAAGTTAAGTAAGTAAAGGTAGGCATCAACCTAACATAATATGTTTTTATTTTTGTAATTTTAATTGCAAACTGATTAGCTAGCTAGACAATTGAGTAACTGAATAGCAAATAAATTTTACTTCTGGGTTAAAACAAAAAAATAATGCTGTAAGAAATACAAGAATTGATGATTACATTATATACAAGAAAAAATAATACCAATAGAAGAATATACCAAAATATTTCGTAAAATAACCAAAAAAACCTTTACTAATAACAAAAACAATATTACAAAATACTAAAGTCGTAAAATATCATTCACATAAAAAAGACTATAACACACATAATATATACACTTATTCCTTATTGTGTTAAAGAATATCTGTAGTTTGAAATGAAGATATTTTCTAGTGAAAACATCATTACTTCTGTTTCTGTATGTTGTTCGCTCAGATTTTGACAGATTTGGAATCATTTTCAATGAAATGCGATATTCAGTGAAGCTGCATCCCTTCACTTGATTATAAAAATGTTATAAAACATCATTCTTCTTTTATACTTCTAATCGAAACAATAATCATAAAATATAATACAATGTTTAGCTAAGAGAAATTCTTTGCAAGATCTAATTTTGGCGAAGTTAGCAATTCCTAATAATTTGCTGAAATTAGATGCGCAAATTGTCTCTACCAATTTATACTGTTTTTTAAAGGCTTTTATGTAGACAATATAAACTAAAGATCACTGAATTTGCTGCTTATATTCTACTTATTGTGATCTATACTCACTTATTTTAGCAGAAACTAATTTTTGTAAAATTGACAAAAACTTGAGAAATTTGTAAAAATTTATTCCCTTAGTATAGTAATTGGATTTAACAATATCCTAGCGCTATGGAACTAATCCGTCGAAATATTTCAAAATATAAAAATAAAAACTCTTGTAATAATAAAAATAGTTAAACAATAAACAAAAAAGCAATAATTTTTTCACAAACAAACACATAATAAACTATGAATTAATTGTTGACTTTTTTTGAAATACCAACAAAACAACTGCACTCTTTTTTATTATCAATCTCAGATTAAACAATCTTTCTGAAATATTTCCACAATAGTAATATTTTGCACATCTTGGCCTGCCTGTAACATGTGGTAATACAATATAGTTGGACTGGACTTAATTATATGACTATAGGTGCGATTATAATCGCGTTTTTTGATTACACAACTCTCGTTTAGTTGACAAACAAGCATGAGTATTTAATATAGATAATAAAGAAAAATACTTTAAAAATGAAAGAATTTACATATATACCCGGGCAATGACTAAATAATTTTTTTGGACACTTTATTCCAAGTAGCTAAACAATGTTTGCGGCAAAGTGAAAAAAATCAAAGTGAAAAAAGAGTGCATCAACATATCTATACTTTAACAATCAATACAAAAGTTTTCTATGTTTCAAACTTTTTAATCCTATTTTTTTTCTGGGTATAGTTTTTAGGGGCGTGGTAATTTCACCATCCCTATTGAATTCAAGGAAGGACGAACGTTATGACTACGAAACTTGACACAGTGACTAGTTAAAATGGAAGTGTTGACATCAAAATGCTGACAAGGTTTTTGCTATTTTTTCATTTCTTTCAAATGAAACCCTAAACCACCTCTAAAGAAATGCGAAAAAAGTAAAAGTCATAAAATTTTCAGTGATAAAAATGTTTAGTGGTAAAAAAATAAAGAAATTTAGTGATAAAAAATTTTTGGTGATAACATTTTTTTTTAGTTTTTATTAAATCTTTATGTTACTATGAACTTGCAAAGAGTACATGGCAAAGAAATACTAATGTTAAAAATTTTAAATTTGTGTCGGTAATTGCTGTATGCTGACGTGATAGAAAGACCGAGTACTTTTAATGTATTGACAAAAGTCTTTCCCTGTTGATACATTTCCACCTGTCATGTCATGTAAAATACAGAATGCTTTGTATCTTATTATAACACGGTAACTATGTAACAGTTGGCATTTTAATTTGAATGACACAAACTGTCTATTACATTTGAAGTGGTCTTAGAAAGTTTTATAAATAACAATAACAAATGCAGATGAAAACGATCCTACTTTTATCCATCAAAAACAACAACCAGCCTTTATAGGGTTAAAGTTGGTTTGCCTTTGAAATATCTTAAAAGATGATTTTCTGTTTAAATTTTCGTGTCTAGTTCAAGTAATTTTTTAACATCTACAACAAACTAGGTCCTTCATATCAATTCAATTGCGACCTACCATAAACCACATAAACCATTCATTATTTAGCAAGGAATTGCATTACGTGAAACATTTACAAGAAAGAGTACAAAAAAAAAAGAAAGAAAAAAAACGTACAGGTTTATTTAAATGCCTTAGCAGTGTTTATGACTGCTTTAACTTCATCACAACTTTCTTCATCAGCATCTATCTTACTTATTTTACTTAGCAATATCTTCAGTTTTGTCTTATCGGATATAATATTCCAACTTTCTTTAAACTTGCGTTTGCGTTAAAATCTAAATCTGAAAGAAGAAAAAATCAAGTTGTCTTTTTAATAAAAAGAAAGTTTAAAACCGATGTGCAAGACACATCATCATCATCATCATCATTCTCGGCTTAACGTCCGTTTTCCATGCCAGCATGGGTTGGACGGGGTATATTAATGACCCTCTTCCAATCTGATCTAGACTGTGTTAGATCTAAACTCAACTTCCTCTGTATCAAGTCTGTCCTTATAACCTCCTGCCAAGTCTTTCTCGGTCTGCCTCTGGGCTTTGCCCCAGGAACTATCAAGTCTCTACACTTTCTTACCCAATTATCCTCCTCCATTTTTTCCAAGTGCACCAGCCAATTCAATCTTCTTATCTCGATAACATCTTTAATTCTACGGAGACTTAGCCTGCTTCTTAGCTCATCTGAACTCTTTCTGTCTCTCAGACTGGCGTTACACATCCACCTAACCATTCTCATATCATTCCTTTCTAAACGGTCAAGATCTTCCTGCTTCACTGCCCATGTCTCACTACCGTACAACATAACACTTCTTACACAGGCCTCATACAACCTACCTTTTACCTCAATTGACAGGACTCTGCTAGTCAACAAAGGAAGTAACTCTATGAACTTTTTCCAAGCAGAACCTATCCTGCAAGTAACACTTCTTCCAACACCCTCTTCACTGCCCAACATATCACCTAAGTAACAGAAGTTCTCAACTATCTCTAAGGAGCCACTGTTGTACATCATTAAAGCTAGAAATACTTCATTCTCTATAATCTCACCTTTGCAACGCTTGCATACAAACTGAATGTCAGCTCTTAACCTTCCACCAATACTACTGCACTTCTTATGTACCCAATGCTTGCAAATCTGACAAAAAATTGAGTTACTACCAACCCCTTTCCTGCAAACTCCACAAGGCCACTTTCCAACTACAAGGTCACACTTGGCTGCAATGCTACTAATCATGACTTTAGACTTTGCTGTGTTCACCCTTAGCCCTTTCTCTTCTAGTCCTTTCTTCCACTTCTCAAACTTTTCAACTAATTCTTCCATCGACTCTGCTATGAGAACCAAATCATCTGCATACAATAACTCCCATGGACAACCTGTTCTGAACTCCATCGACAGCGCTTCTAAGACTAGAACAAACAACAAAGGACTAAGTACAGAACCCTGATGTACACCAACATTTACACTAAATTCATCACTAAGTGAATCGTTAATCCTGACACGACTTCTAGCATTGCTGTACATAGACTGTACCATCGTAACTAGCCACTCATCCACACCTAATTTTCTCATAGCCCACCAAATAACTTTACGTGGCACTCTATCAAAAGCTTTCTCTAAATCTACAAAGGCAAAATAGAGATTCTTTCTCTTTCCTAAATACTTTTCCTGAAGCTGTCTGAGTAAAAATATTGCATCTGTAGTGCCACGCCCTGGAACAAAACCAAATTGCATCTTATCTATATCAATCCTTTCTCTAAGTAACTTATCAATCACTCTTTCAATAACTTTCATTACTTGATCAACCAACTTCAAACCTCTATAGTTACCCCTTTCTAATGCATCACCCTTGCCCTTGAAACAATTCACTATTACACTCGACTGCCACTCACTCGGAATAGCACCATCCTTTATAATCTGGTTAGCAAGACTTGTAATAAGCTCAACTCCAATATATCCAGATGCTTTTACCATCTCTGCTACAATACCTGATACTCCTGGAGCCTTGCCAATCTTCAATTTCCTAATAGCCTCCACTACCCATCTGTCTTGATCTGCATAGCTGGCCCTTCTACAACATCATCATCAGACAAATTATCCTCATCCCAATCAAACTCAGTGTTAAGCAACCTCTGATAATAATTCTTCCAGGCTACCCTTTTCTCCTCCTCTGTGCTAGCCAAAACACCTTCATCATTACGTATACACTTCTCACCTACAACATCTTGATTAGTCTTCTTCATTTGCTTTGCTATCTTGAATACCTCATTGCGCTGGTCTTCCCTTCTTAACACATCTGCAAATCTGTTTCTCTCTGCTTCTGATTTTGCCTTATACACTGCTGTACGAGCACGACGCTTAGCTTCTAAGTAAATATTTTTACTACCACCTGACTTCCACTCTTTCCAAAGTTTCCTCTTTTCCTTTATACACTGGTCAACCTCATTATTCCACCACCAGGTCTGTCTATGTCTAGCTGGTCCTTTCGTCCACCCACAGGTATCATCAGAAGCTTCTAGAAGACAATTCTTCAAAGTAGTCCAAGTACTTTCAACATTGTCACTATCACATTGACCATTGTGGGCTAACTGCTGAACTTTTGCACTAAATTGTCTTGCTACAATCTCTTCCTTCAGCTTCCAGACTTTTCGACGGGGCCTGTACTTTCCCTTGGCTTCTTTAACACTCTTCAAGATAATATCACAAACCAGCAACCTATGCTGGGAAACACACTCTTCCCCCGATATAACTTTCACGTCCTTCACCACTTTCTTGTCTGACTTTCTAACCAGGAAGTAATCTATCTGTGTCTTACAACCACCTGACTCATATGTTATCAGCCTACTCTGTCTCTTACTGAATGATGTGTTGCAAACCACCATGTCCGTTGCCATTCCAAACTCAAGCAATCTCTCCCCTTCCTTATTTCTGCTCCCAAATCCATAGCCTCCATGCACACCTCTATAACCTTCAGATGACTTCCCAACATGACCATTAAAGTCGCCGCCCACCATGAGGCGTGCAAAAAAAAAAAAAAAGGGCATGTATTTATTATACACTGATTACCATTGAAGTTATTACTTTAGGAAATAAATTATTTGCAGTTATTACACAAAAACTCAATACTTTAGTTCCTACAGGAAATCAAAGTAGGAAGCAATTGCATTAGAAATTGTTGTGGAGAAAGGAAATGGAAAATCTTAGGAAAGAGGTCTTTGCACATGACCGATTTTAGCAACTACCAAATTGTCAACTTGAAATGCTCAAACGATATCACATGACAAAACAACTCAATGCAAATGAGTCAATTTCTCTCCGAAAAGGATGTCGTCAGTACCAGCAATTCATTAAACATATGGTTTGAAAGATGGAAATTCTGAATATGCAGAAATCCTGAATACAAAAAAATATCTGGTCTGCATTATACACTCCTAATTACTTTTGATTACAAATGTTTCCCTCACTTATTATATCTTCGCAAGAGATGACATGTTCCTGGTTTTAAAGGGAAAAAATTATTTTTTGAAATGTTGTCAAAAACGGGTTAACAAAAATGAAGAAATGCACCTAACTATGTCTGTTTTTACTTGATTAACAGAAATCTCTTTGATGGGCTTTGGTGACCAAACTGTCCAGAAAAATAGCTTAGCTGTATACGTAATACTTAAATTAATCTCATTTGAAGCCTTGTGTAACCTCTCAGTCAAAGCAGCTACTTTGTTATATATATATATACCACCTTACCCTAATACAGCTTTAATACCGTACACAAATTTGCTCACAAAAGTCAGAAGCATTGATGATAAACAAAACAAACTTTACCTATGAGGAAAGACCAAGTACTGAAAAAATCATGACATAAGGAATCTCTTATAGGGCGGCATTGCAATTCTTCAAAACCCATAATGGTCAATAATATCGTCACAACAATGGTCACAATAAATCACAAGAGAAGCGACATGTGCAACCAAAGATAGACAGATTTGCATAATTCATAATAAAATAAAACTAGCTGTTTACTCGTGGAAAATACAACAGTAAATCGCCTGTCATACATATTTGTTGCATCGCTATTCGTGCATTCTTGCCGCTTGTTTACATGAAGTAAGAAAATTTACTTGCACAAGGGTTAGGTTATAGATAAATATAGGTGCGATTATAATGACCTTTTCATTTACAAAACGCTTGGTTTTTAAATTGGCCCACAGGCAGACAGTGAATATTAAATATAGATTGACATGCTTAAATCAAAGTAATCAACAATGACAATGCATCACAGCTGAATTTGTTCAGCTGGTTCACAGAAGTGGACCTTCTTGCACTTTGCAACAACACAAACCGTGTTCTTTTCAGCCTTTCATCGCGGAATTGGGATCAAGGTTTCTAGCCATACTTTGAGGCAACAAATTTCGTATTTATTTGACTTTAAAGTCGTATAAAACAGGAAGACCACACCCATTTGATTGTAGATCAGCATATCAAAAAATTACATATCTTTAGTTCCCCTTTAACAATTTTCAAGTACAGAACCTGAAAATCATTTTAAAGGTATAAACTAGGCAAATCTTTGTAAGTTTGTCTCAAATTTGTCTGGTGCTAAAGTTCTGCAGGAAACGCTTTGTCTAATAGATCACAGCAGGCAGACAATTGTTGTTGCTTCATCTTTTTATTCGGTAAAGGAAAGGTAGGTGAAATATTTTTAATCAATCTCGTAACAGATGCTTCTATTATTTAATTATTTCCAGGAGATTTTCAAAAACTCTGAAGTTGCAAGGAAAGTGTCAACCCTCTTAAAATTATAGCAAAGGCTGATCCCAATATACTTGTAAATTTATATTTTATGCATTTTATGTTTTTAAATGCTTTTCATGTGCTTAATAGCATTTTTATGTCTCTTTTATGAGTTCCCTGACGACCTAAGTAAAAAAAAAAATTAAAAAATATTCTAACCTGATATTTTGTAATCAATTGAATACATGAGATTCAGTAAAGCCAACACTGATGATTCATTTGTGTGTCCAAAATCAACAACTTTCTCTTCTTCGTCCTTAAAATAATCTTTAAAAACAGGTGAAGCGAAACAAAGGATGTCCAAATGAACATAGAATTTATGATCTTGCGCAACACAAATCACATCTGAACCATCCCATGATTCTGAATATCCATGTTTCTCTTCTTCTTCTTCACTGGTGGACAATTCTTCACTGGAGGACAATTCTTCACTGCTATCTGACATTTCTTCACTGCTATCTGACATTTCTAACAATATTTTTCTAATCCTAATAACAAGAACAAAACAACAGGCATAAAGTGTCCGCTGTTTGGGACATGGGCAGAGTTATAGTTATGACATAAAATATGGCACAATTGTAGTATGAGACAGGGGAATAAATTTAGCATAATTATTGGATTAATGACGTCAACGTTTTTGTGTGACGTCATCAGCAATTTTAACATCGGGGAAAATACAGCTTTTAGAATTTACATTTGTGAACGAACTGGGCATTATTTTCTATTTTATTTTAATTTTCTGTTACTAGTATAAATGGGTTATAACATATCTTCCGGATTTAAATTAGCAAAAGTATTGGCGAAATTTTGAAAGATCTAATATATCTTCCTACATCGGATTAGCATCGTTTGAGTTAATAATATACACACTTTGTAAGATTTTTATGCTCATATGATCAATAGATTGGAATTAGGCAGTTTTCGTTTTAGAGAGAATTTATTATTGTGGTTTTGAGCAATGTCTGATACCTCGTGAGATCATACAATTGAATAAAGATATTTATAGCCACAAAGAATATTAATAGTCACAAAATTTGGATTTGCTGAGGGCACTTGATGCAACCCTCCCCTCCCTCCTATAAATACCACAGTTAAACAATGTACGTAAATGGGGTGCTTAGAAAACTGCTTTCAGTACAGTTTTCTAAGACATGAAGAAAGAAAAGCACAGAAAAAATCTATACAAATACAATGAGTTACTTAAAAAATTATCTGCTAAATAAAGTGAACAAAAGGTTCCTTTTCTATGAATAATAATATCGCATTTTTGTAGCAGGAAAAATTCGCTAAACAACGAGCTTTGTCACAAAAACAGAAAATAGTGGGTTATTTTCTAAATCATGATGAAAAAGGAATTGGTTTTATAAGGACAATGGAACACTTGAGAAGAAGATTTTGCTGAAATAATTACCAAAAACAAAGTAAACAAAATTATCAGACAGACGTTAAGTTAGCAAAGGTAGGCTTCACTCTAACATAATATAGTTTTGTTTTCATTTTTTTTTATGAAGTTACCAAACTTATTAGCGAGCTACACAATTGCGTAACTAAATAACAAATAAATTTTACTTCTGGGTAAAAACACAAAGATATTGTCATAAAAAATAAAGACACTAGCCCTCTCTTATACACATTACAGTGTAAAATGCAAAAATGAAGTAAGAATTTACACATAACGTTTAATTATAATAATATAAACTTCAAATATTTCGTAAAATAACCAAAAAAATCTTTACTAATAACAAAAACAATATTACAAAATACTAAAGTCGTAAAACATCATTCACATAAAAAAGGCTATAACACACCATATAATACACTTATTCCTTATTGTCGAAAACAATATCTGTAGTTGGAGCTGATTATATTTTTTGGTAAAAACTTCATTACTTCTGTTTCGGTTTGTTGTTCGCTTAGATTTTGACACATTTGGAAACATTAGAAAGAGTAAGAGAAATTCTTTGCAAGATCTAATTTTGGCGAAGTTAGCAAGTCTAAATAATTTGCAGAAATTAGATGCGCAAATTGTCTCCCTCGATTTATACTGTTTTAAAAGGCTTTTATGTAGACAACATAACCTAAAGATCACTGAATTTGCTGACTATATTTTTTACTTATTGTGATCTACTCACTTATTTTAGCAGAAACTAATTTTTATAAAATTGACAAAAAGTTGTGAAATTTGTAAAAATTTATTCCATTAAGCTTATAGTAATTGGATTTAACAATATCCTAGCGCTATGGAACTAATCCGTCGAAATACTTCAAAATATAAAAATAAAAACTCTTGTAATAATAAAAATAGTTAAACAATAAACAAAAAAGCAGTAATTTTTTCACAAACAAACACATAATAAACTATGAATTAATTGTTGACTTTTTTCGAAATACCAACAAAACAACTGCACTCTTTTTTTATTATCAATCCCAAATTAAACAATCTTTCTCAAATATTTCCACAATAGTGATATTTTGCACATCTTGTCCTGCCCCTAACATGAGGTAATACAATATAGTTGGACTGGAGTTAATTATATATAGGTGCGATTATAATCGCGTTTTTTGATTACACAACTCTCGATTGGCTGAGAGACAAACATGAGTATTTAATATAGATAATGAAGAAAAATACTTTAAAAATGAAAAAATTTATATATATACCCAGGCGATGACTAAATAATTTTTTCGGACATTTTATTCCAAGTAGCTAAACAATGTTTGGGGCAAAGTGAAAAAATCAATCAAAGTGAAAAAAGAGTGCATCAACATATATAAACTTTAACAACCAATACAAAAGTTTTCTATGTTTTAAACTTTTTAATCCTACTTTTTTACTGGGTATAGTTTTTAGGGGCATGAAAATTTCACCATGCCTATTGAATTGAAGGAATGACGAACGCTATGACTACGAAACTTGACACAGTGACTAGTTAAAATGAAAGTGTTGACATCAAAAGGCTGACATGATTTTTGCTATTTTTTATTTGTCTCAGATTTTATAAACCAGCTCTAAAGAAATGCGAAAAAAGTAAAAGTCATAAAATTTTAAGTGATAAAAATGTTTAGTGGTAAAAAATGTTTAGTGGTAAAAAATGTTTAGTGGCAAAAAAATGTTATTAAAAAAAATTTAAAACAATGGCAAAGAAATACTGTTAGAAATTTTAAATTTGTGTCGGTAATTGCTGTATGCTGACGTGAATTAGAAAGACCGAGTACTTCTAATGTATTGACAAAATTCTTTCCCTGTTGATACATTTCCACCTGTCATGTCATGTAAAATACAGAATGCTTTGTATCTTATTATAACACGGTAACTATGTAACAGTTGGCATTTTGATTTGAATGACACAAACTGTCTATTACATTTGTAGTGGTCTTAGAAAGTTTTATAAATAACAATAACAAACTTTATAATATCTATGCATTGATAAAGTTTGAATGCACATCCCTTAACAGGTCTAAAATTACTGATGGCAAAAAATATCAAAATTTACTATTACTTAAATTATGACATCATAATGTATGCAGCATAATTAAATCTGAAATTCTTTAAATGTGAATATCTTCAGAACGAAAAGAGCTTTTTAGAAAATTTAAAAAGACTTCTTAATCAACTTTTTAACCTGTATAATATAAGTCCAACATCATTTTACACCTTGGGTTCCCTTTAAGTTCTAGAGCGAATTTTTCTGTTTGAAGTTTCTAAAATCAAGTTAAAATCAAGTAAAAAATATATAATTATATTTCGGTTTTTACATAATCCGCTGGGAAATGTGCTAAAAATTGCAGAAAATCCGGTTTTAATCATGTGTCCACAAAACACAGAAGAATTATACTCCTTCATATCAATTCAATTGTGACCTACCATCAACACATAAACAATTCATTATTTAGCAACGAAATGCATAATGGGAAACTGTTACAAGAAAGAGCACAAAAAGCATATAAATAAAACGTCAAGATTTACTCAAATGCCTTAGCAGTGTTTTTGACTGCTATTATTTCGTCCAAAGGTAACCCTTTTTTTTTTTTACACTCGCACTTAATCTTGTACTTCTTTTTACATTTACAACATTTTTCATCAACATCTAAGTTACTTATTTTACGTAGCAATATATTCAGTTTTGTTTCATCGGAAATATTATTCCATCTTTCTTTAAACTTGGGTTTCACAACCTCTCTAATAAAGAATTTGATATTTTTCTTCTTTGTTCTTTCCAGTTGAAAATATTCCGCCAGTTCCAACCATTTAACTCCACACTTCTTTCCACTAACATATCTATCAACACGTGGAATCAACCGTTTCATTTTGTACTCTGTCGCAATTTTCAACACTTCTTTGCAAGAATTAAAATCTAAACCTGAAAGAAAAAAATCACGTTGTCTTTCTAATAAAAAGAAAGTTTAAGATGTGCAAGACACAGGTGTGCAAAATAAAAGAAGTACATGTATCTATGTATATATTTTTACACATGACTGGTTTTAGCAACTACTACATTGTCAACTTGAAATGCTCAAAGGATATCACATGAACAACTCAATACAAATGTGTTAATCTCTCTCCTAAAAAGTTGTCATCAGTACCAGCAATTCTGTAACACATATAGTCTGAAAGATGGAAATTCCGAATACGAAAAATTTTAATACGAAAAATTTATTGAACAGAAAAAAAAATAAAGTAAAGGTAAACTAAAAACGCGGCAACAAATATGGAAATAATAATTATCACAACACCATTTGTTTGTTACAATGAACATGAAGTTTTTCAAATGTCCTGAAAATGCAAATGTATATATATACGACAATGCAATCATATACACATTTTACTTAGACATAAAATAACTTTTATAAAGAGCTTTTTAAAGAATATCATCGGCCTTGGAAAAAAGTCGGCAAGGTCAGGGTTGTGCAAACGAAAGAAATGAGACCAACTTTTATTTAATTATTTCCAGGAGATTTTCTCTTTTTTCTTTCTTAACTCTGAAGTTTCAAGGAAAGTGTCGACCTCTTAAAATTATAACAAAGGCTAATGTCACTATACTTGTAAATTTATATTTTATGCATTTTTATGCTTTTAAATGCTTTTCATGTGCTTAATAGCATTTTTATGTCTCTTTTATGAGTTCCCTGACGACCTAAGTAAAAAAAAAAATTAAAAAATATTCTAACCTGATATTTTGTAATCAATTGAATACATGAGATTCAGTAAAGCCAACACTGATGATTCATTTGTGTGTCCAAAATTAACAACTTTCTCTTCTTCGTCCTTAAAATAATCTTTAAAAACAGGTGAAGCGAAACAAAGGATGTCCAAATGAACATAGAATTTATGATCTTGCGCAACACAAATCACATCTGAACCATCCCATGATTCTGAATATCCATGTTTCTCTTCTTCTTCTTCACTGGTGGACAATTCTTCACTGGAGGACAATTCTTCACTGCTATCTGACATTTCTTCACTGCTATCTGACATTTCTAACAATATTTTTCTAATCCTAATAACAAGAACAAAACAACAGGCATAAAGTGTCCGCTGTTTGGGACATGGGCAGAGTTATAGTTATGACATAAAATATGGCACAATTGTAGTATGAGACAGGGGAATAAATTTAGCATAATTATTGGATTAATGACGTCAACGTTTTTGTGTGACGTCATCAGCAATTTTAACATCGGGGAAAATACAGCTTTTAGAATTTACATTTGTGAACGAACTGGGCATTATTTTCTATTTTATTTTAATTTTCTGTTACTAGTATAAATGGGTTATAACATATCTTCCGGATTTAAATTAGCAAAAGTATTGGCGAAATTTTGAAAGATCTAATATATCTTCCTACATCGGATTAGCATCGTTTGAGTTAATAATATACACACTTTGTAAGATTTTTATGCTCATATGATCAATAGATTGGAATTAGGCAGTTTTCGTTTTAGAGAGAATTTATTATTGTGGTTTTGAGCAATGTCTGATACCTCGTGAGATCATACAATTGAATAAAGATATTTATAGCCACAAAGAATATTAATAGTCACAAAATTTGGATTTGCTGAGGGCACTTGATGCAACCCTCCCCTCCCTCCTATAAATACCACAGTTAAACAATGTACGTAAATGGGGTGCTTAGAAAACTGCTTTCAGTACAGTTTTCTAAGACATGAAGAAAGAAAAGCACAGAAAAAATCTATACAAATACAATGAGTTACTTAAAAAATTATCTGCTAAATAAAGTGAACAAAAGGTTCCTTTTCTATGAATAATAATATCGCATTTTTGTAGCAGGAAAAATTCGCTAAACAACGAGCTTTGTCACAAAAACAGAAAATAGTGGGTTATTTTCTAAATCATGATGAAAAAGGAATTGGTTTTATAAGGACAATGGAACACTTGAGAAGAAGATTTTGCTGAAATAATTACCAAAAACAAAGTAAACAAAATTATCAGACAGACGTTAAGTTAGCAAAGGTAGGCTTCACTCTAACATAATATAGTTTTGTTTTCATTTTTTTTATGAAGTTACCAAACTTATTAGCGAGCTACACAATTGCGTAACTAAATAACAAATAAATTTTACTTCTGGGTAAAAACACAAAGATATTGTCATAAAAAATAAAGACACTAGCCCTCTCTTATACACATTACAGTGTAAAATGCAAAAATGAAGTAAGAATTTACACATAACGTTTAATTATAATAATATAAACCTCAAATATTTCGTAAAATAACCAAAAAAATCTTTACTAATAACAAAAACAATATTACAAAATACTAAAGTCGTAAAACATCATTCACATAAAAAAGGCTATAACACACCATATAATACACTTATTCCTTATTGTCGAAAACAATATCTGTAGTTGGAGCTGATTATATTTTTTGGTAAAAACTTCATTACTTCTGTTTCGGTTTGTTGTTCGCTTAGATTTTGACACATTTGGAAACATTAGAAAGAGTAAGAGAAATTCTTTGCAAGATCTAATTTTGGCGAAGTTAGCAAGTCTAAATAATTTGCAGAAATTAGATGCGCAAATTGTCTCCCTCGATTTATACTGTTTTAAAAGGCTTTTATGTAGACAACATAACCTAAAGATCACTGAATTTGCTGACTATATTTTTTACTTATTGTGATCTACTCACTTATTTTAGCAGAAACTAATTTTTATAAAATTGACAAAAAGTTGTGAAATTTGTAAAAATTTATTCCATTAAGCTTATAGTAATTGGATTTAACAATATCCTAGCGCTATGGAACTAATCCGTCGAAATACTTCAAAATATAAAAATAAAAACTCTTGTAATAATAAAAATAGTTAAACAATAAACAAAAAAGCAGTAATTTTTTCACAAACAAACACATAATAAACTATGAATTAATTGTTGACTTTTTTCGAAATACCAACAAAACAACTGCACTCTTTTTTTTATTATCAATCCCAAATTAAACAATCTTTCTCAAATATTTCCACAATAGTGATATTTTGCACATCTTGTCCTGCCCCTAACATGAGGTAATACAATATAGTTGGACTGGAGTTAATTATATATAGGTGCGATTATAATCGCGTTTTTTGATTACACAACTCTCGATTGGCTGAGAGACAAACATGAGTATTTAATATAGATAATGAAGAAAAATACTTTAAAAATGAAAAAATTTATATATATACCCAGGCGATGACTAAATAATTTTTTCGGACATTTTATTCCAAGTAGCTAAACAATGTTTGGGGCAAAGTGAAAAAATCAATCAAAGTGAAAAAAGAGTGCATCAACATATATAAACTTTAACAACCAATACAAAAGTTTTCTATGTTTTAAACTTTTTAATCCTACTTTTTTACTGGGTATAGTTTTTAGGGGCATGAAAATTTCACCATGCCTATTGAATTGAAGGAATGACGAACGCTATGACTACGAAACTTGACACAGTGACTAGTTAAAATGAAAGTGTTGACATCAAAAGGCTGACATGATTTTTGCTATTTTTTATTTGTCTCAGATTTTATAAACCAGCTCTAAAGAAATGCGAAAAAAGTAAAAGTCATAAAATTTTAAGTGATAAAAATGTTTAGTGGTAAAAAATGTTTAGTGGCAAAAAAATGTTATTAAAAAAAATTTAAAAAAATGGCAAAGAAATACTGTTAGAAATTTTAAATTTGTGTCGGTAATTGCTGTATGCTGACGTGAATTAGAAAGACCGAGTACTTCTAATGTATTGACAAAATTCTTTCCCTGTTGATACATTTCCACCTGTCATGTCATGTAAAATACAGAATGCTTTGTATCTTATTATAACACGGTAACTATGTAACAGTTGGCATTTTGATTTGAATGACACAAACTGTCTATTACATTTGTAGTGGTCTTAGAAAGTTTTATAAATAACAATAACAAACTTTATAATATCTATGCATTGATAAAGTTTGAATGCACATCCCTTAACAGGTCTAAAATTACTGATGGCAAAAAATATCAAAATTTACTATTACTTAAATTATGACATCATAATGTATGCAGCATAACTAAATCTGAAATTCTTTAAATGTGAATATCTTCAGAACGAAAAGAGCTTTTTAGAAAATTTAAAAAGACTTCTTAATCAACTTTTTAACCTGTATAATATAAGTCCAACATCATTTTACACCTTGGGTTCCCTTTAAGTTCTAGAGCGAATTTTTCTGTTTGAAGTTTCTAAAATCAAGTTAAAATCAAGTAAAAAATATATAATTATATTTCGGTTTTTACATAATCCGCTGGGAAATGTGCTAAAAATTGCAGAAAATCCGGTTTTAATCATGTGTCCACAAAACACAGAAGAATTATACTCCTTCATATCAATTCAATTGTGACCTACCATCAGCACATAAACAATTCATTATTTAGCAACGAAATGCATAATGGGAAACTGTTACAAGAAAGAGCACAAAAAGCATATAAATAAAACGTCAAGATTTACTCAAATGCCTTAGCAGTGTTTTTGACTGCTATTATTTCGTCCAAAGGTAACCCTTTTTTTTTTTTACACTCGCACTTAATCTTGTACTTCTTTTTACATTTACAACATTTTTCATCAACATCTAAGTTACTTATTTTACGTAGCAATATATTCAGTTTTGTTTCATCGGAAATATTATTCCAACTTTCTTTAAACTTGCATTTCTCATCCTCTCTAATAAAGAATTTGATATTTTTCTTCTTTGTTCTTTCCAGTTGAAAATCTTCCGCCAGTTCCAACCATTTAAATCCACACTTCTTTCCACTAACATATCTATCAACACGTGGAATCAACCGTTTCATTTTGTACTCTCTCGCAATTTTCAACACTTCTTTGCAAGAATTAAAATCTAAACCTGAAAGAAAAAAATCACGTTGTCTTTCTAATAAAAAGAAAGTTTAAGATGTGCAAGACACAGGTGTGCAAAATAAAAGAAGTACATGTATCTATGTATATATTTTTACACATGACTGGTTTTAGCAACTACTACATTGTCAACTTGAAATGCTCAAAGGATATCACATGAACAACTCAATACAAATGTGTTAATCTCTCTCCTAAAAAGTTGTCATCAGTACCAGCAATTCTGTAACACATATAGTCTGAAAGATGGAAATTCCGAATACGAAAAATTTTAATACGAAAAATTTATTGAACAGAAAAAAAAATAAAGTAAAGGTAAACTAAAAACGCGGCAACAAATATGGAAATAATAATTATCACAACACCATTTGTTTGTTACAATGAACATGAAGTTTTTCAAATGTCCTGAAAATGCAAATGTATATATATACGACAATGCAATCATATACACATTTTACTTAGACATAAAATAACTTTTATAAAGAGCTTTTTAAAGAATATCATCGGCCTTGGAAAAAAGTCGGCAAGGTCAGGGTTGTGCAAACGAAAGAAATGAGACCAACTTTTATTTAATTATTTCCAGGAGATTTTCTCTTTTTTCTTTCTTAACTCTGAAGTTTCAAGGAAAGTGTCGACCTCTTAAAATTATAACAAAGGCTAATGTCACTATACTTGTAAATTTATATTTTATGCATTTTTATGCTTTTAAATGCTTTTCATGTGCTTAATAGCATTTTTATGTCTCTTTTATGAGTTCCCTGACAACCTATTAAAAAAAAAATTTAAAAAAAAATTCTAACCTGATATTTTGTAATCAATGAATACATGAGATTCAGTAAAGTCAACACTGACGATTCATTTTTGTGTCCAAAATCAACAACTTTTTTTCTTCGTCCTTAAAATAATCTTTAAAAACAGGTGAAGCGAAACAAAGGATATCCAAATGAACATAGAATTTATGACCTTGCGCAACACAAATCACATCTGAACCATCCCATGATTCTGAATATCGATGTTTCTCTTCTTCTTCTTCACTGCTATCTGACATTTCTAACAATAATTTTCTAAGCCTAATAACCAGAACAAAACAACAGGTATACAAACATATCATAAAATCATATTGATGCATTGAAGCAATCGTATAGAACTAAAAAGAAAAATGAGAAATGTATAGTGTATAGTGTGTAGGGGTCAATATGTTTACGTGAATTTTCATTTTTAATCTACCCAAATTATGTAGGACTTATTTCTTGTTTGTGGCTCATTCAGAGTATGCTTCTATTATTGTTGATATCATGATAACTTGATAATAGAATAAACTAAGCTAATATACATTTTTACAAGATAAAATTGTCTGTGTCAAGTTAATAAACAAAAAAATATGAATGTACTGTAGCACTGTACCAAGCAAAACATTTTATTTTTATTTTACATTTTTGTTCTGATAATTGTTATACCTAGAAGATTATTTTAAATTGTGTAAATGGATATGTTTATATCTTTTGACATTAACACTGACTAGTGGTATACATAAAATATCGGAAAGTTCAGACTACCATAGCCTTTTAATACATTTTGGCAGTGACTTTATATATTCAAGAGAATTTTCATACTAAAAAAATAGGAAAAGCTAACAAAAAGTATTTTTACTCACTCCTTCCTAAGTGTCCTAAGTGCTCAGTAATTATCTGCTGCAACTGTTCAAAGTATGCATCTATTTTTATGTTGCTGCAGCAAATTCTTTAAATGAATCTTTTCTATTATCTATACACCATTCCATAGTATATAATTTAAAAAACAAAAAACATGTGCTTTCCTGCAATATGCTATTAAATTTTTGACTTGAAAATGATACCAAATTGGGAAGTTTTCAAAACCTGCAAATTTATTTCGGAACGAACAGGTTGATGTCAGCCACACTATCAATCAATCGTTCACAGACCATTCTATTTTAAGCAGTGAATTCTGACATTCGTGTACTCTTTGTTTTAAGCACAGGGGGGGGGGGGGGGGACGTTAAGATGTTGTAAAGATGCAGCAACAGCCGCTTGTAGTTTCTGACTTACACTGAATTCGCCCCTGATCTTTGAAAACATACTTCTGCTTATAACTACAGTGTGCCCAAATTTTTGTCTTGATGTGACTTCATTGTTTACATTTGAAGGGACTAGAACGACCAGAGAACCTGCAACTAATGAGCAGTCTATACAGAAGGACCAGAGAACCAGCAGAGTGACAGAGCAGTTCGAATAATTACTATTAGTGAAAAACGTGGAAAAAAAGGAGAACAAACGGAAACCATTTAGACCTCTAAAAACATTGCAAAGCAACCGCGCATTAAATATGCGCAACACGTTGTGCTGAAGAGCACAGGATTATTTCAACGACGATACGGAAAACACAAAGCAAGCAACAGGGGTTGAGTCAGGAGTTGACCTGCCGAACTAATTGGGGCCTTGTGATACAAATTTTTAATATGAATTCTCTTACAACACTCGTTCAAACTACCCATAACTTTTTTTGCTAGCAATTTTCTCACCTATATATATACCATGAAGACTAAATTGTATTCATGAATAGTTTCCTCATAAAAACATTTGAGGCTAAATTTTTAAATTGTGTTCTTATTATCATGAACAAAATTTCCAAAATCTTCCTGAAAAATGCTCATAAAATAAGATTGTACTGGTTCTTATAAAAATGAGTGTACAGTGTTTAGTTTCAGTGTAAAAACTTGAGACGTTGTAATGTAAAAAGTTGTGAGATCACACCCTGGCAGGTTTATGTTAAATATATTCCTTCTTGTTCAGGGTTGAGAGTAGGGTTGATATCTAACGCAACAATTGATAATTTAGAAAAATTATCAGTTGTTGAGTTAGCACGGCTTTGGTAGCTGAAATAGGAGAAGACTTTCCTTTTTCGCAGAACCCTCAATAATAACAGAACCAATAGCTATCCCTAAGAAGAAGAAATTGATTTAAAAATGATGCATAAATTAAATTTTGCAAAAATGCAATAGAAACACTGTGACTATTTCCTTTTGCAACATTTTTAAACAGTAAATGACAGAGCAGTTAAATTAATATTTAAATCACTAAATTTTACGAATGTTGGTATGAATTACTATGGCGTTGGTGATTTCAGCAATAAGTTTAGGCCTCATTCTTCCAGTCTGGTTGCATTCCAAATGTTTGAAATAACTGGAAATAAGAAAAAATATATATTCTGCTTTGGTAATATTCAAAAGCTAGTATTTCCGCTCTCCGGTACAGAGTTCCAAGTTCACCAGTTCTCTTCTTTCTCCTTTCGTTCGCTGTCAGTTCTCTGGTTGTTCCGTATAGACTGCACATTCACTTCTGGTGCTCTGGTCGTTCTGTGAAAATTGGTGGTTACCTATTTTAATCCTTATCGTTTACATTAAGGTTCAGTCCTAAATAAAATTGACCCTGCCAGGTGTTTTTATAAGAGAAAGTCGTGGAGGTTAGTAGTGAATGAGAAAAACAAATAAAAGAAATTGTTTTTATTTTGTTACACTTTTGCATTTAACAAAAATAAAAAATTGATAGTCTTGTAGTTCCCCTTTAAACGTATGAAAATATGGTAGCAACAAATAAAGTAGAATTTATGTTTTCAACTAACACTAACTTGTGCAGATCATTAATAAAACCCATCCAAAACTATGATAACATGAAATGATGATGAGACCAAGGAAAATATTTACCTATCTCACATATGCCCAAATTATGCTGGAATACAGGGTAATATAAAAAAATATAAAAAAAATCGTTTCCTACTTTAAAAATGTGAAATTGATATGCTGTCCTGCGTTTTCTTGAACAACCTAGCTAGCAGCTTAGAACATATACAGCTATATATATACTTTCGAAATCAATAGATAAGAGTTTGTATATAGATTCTAAGATTAAAATTACAAGAACAAGACAATACCTTCTTACTTTTTAAGATCACTTTTTCTGGAGCTTTGATTTTCACATGGGTGAGGCTGGAAGTTTTGGCATGATGAAATCGCGAATGTTTTTCCTAGAATTCTGTTGTGTGTTTGAAAAAATGCTGACTTGCTGAGAATAAGCAATAGTAATATGTACGCGTTGGATTAGGATATTGTAATATAAAGAAGAAGAAGGAAGCCGAAACGTTCCGACCGTCTAGTCGACCGGGCCGGTCTAGATCCCAGGCCCTGTAGCGTTTTTTATATAACATAAGGATGAAACTAGGCTCTTGTACTGCAGACTTATTGACTAAAAAAAAATACATATACTTGAGAGTTACATCACATTCAAAATACACATACAGAACTGCAGGCATTAGATGTTAGAGAAAATTCCATGCTCGAACTGGGATAAACCTGGGAACGAGAATTACAAAATTCGAGATGAGTTAACGGGAGAGGATTAACTTCTTTTGCACTTAGTTCTATGTCGGGGGCATCTTGATGATTTTCTTCTTTTTGCACGTGCGTGAGCTATGGACAGAATCATCGATATCAACAGTCTGCAAACTCGTCCCCAGCGCCTTTTGTCTCTTTTTTTTACTGGACGGCCATTAAAAAAAAGAGACAGAAGACGCTGGGGACGAGTTTGCAACAGTCTGTAGTCCACTCTGGGTCGCACATAACTAAAAGTTACACTAAATTCGTTGTTCTCCATTAATGCTCTGCTCTGCCAACTAAGTGGAAAATCTACGCAACTCCTGTCCAATTAGAAACTTTCTCGGTATCCACGGCCAAATGTGGATTGCATCTTTTGTGCGTATTTTCCAAGAAAGAAAACCGTGAAGCTGGTAACTTTACAGTTGTCGATGTCCGTCTGTTCTTCTTCACGCCAACATTTTCTTGATTATTTGCGCCGGTGCGGTACATAAAACGAAAATTGCATCAATTAATATTAATGACAGTTAAAGTTTGCGATGCTTTCCACGCGACCAAAAACTTGGTTTGGTCGAGGATACAACACGTGCATTTATACTATTCTCATGCGCATGCGCATCACCCGAAAAGTCGGGTTACATTGTAGTGCAGAATCCGAAAAGAAACTTCGTTCCCGACTTATCGCAGAACGTCGGAAACAGCGCTTCTTTTCACATCTTCCTAACAATAAATTAGAACAGAAAAAACAACAGTATTGGAGTAACTTGTTATATTGGTAGGAGAGTTAAAAGAGGACCAATTTTTGTTACAATCCTAAATCTTTGCTTACAGAGAGTCGTTGAGATTTGCTATCTTTTATGTATCCGTCCCTACTGGAACTTGATGACCACCTGCCGTGTTTACTTATCATTCTGTCAGTGACGCCGTTATTTGCAGCAGCACTAGCTCCACCTGAGCGTAAAGAATGTAACCCAAAATTTTCCGGTACTTTTTGAATTGTATTCAAATGTTCGTGAAATGTTTTTCTGGCGCTTTCGTAGGATATAGAAAGGTACCCTAACACATTGTGGCCTGTCTTTGTTTTCGCCAAACGACAAATTAAATAAGAATCCGGCTGAAATTTCAAATTAGTCATACACAGATACTTTCGTAACCAGGTTACTGGACATGTGGAATTACCAGTGTGAGCTATGTACACAATATGACCTTCTCTTAGCTGATCCGTTTTAGATTTTTTAACACTAATTTCAAATGAATCTTCTCAAAAGTCCTTAACTTTTAAGGCTAATAATTCGCCAATGCGAAAGAATCCCGCGAATCCTAACACGCATAACACTATAAACCTCATGTGCATGAAGTTTGAACTTTCTCCATAATATGCAATTATCTCTTTAATTATGTCCACTGTGAACGGCTCTTTCTTATTGCACGTTTTACCGACTAATCGTTTTGCGCCTGCAAAGGCTAATTTAACAATTGAGTGGTCTGTTGGCGACGAAAAACCTGCATTAATGTGTCCCCAGCGTATTCCACAAAGTGCCGAAATTATTGTACTTATTGAACATCCTTCTATAACCAAGTCGTTAAAATAAATACATACGAAAAATGGGTCGGCAGGACAATGGTTGACCTCAGTATATTTAGAGCTCCAATCTACCCACTTTTGCCAAGCTCTTTTGTATTTAATAATCGTTTCCTTCGCGTAAGCCGCTTGTAAAAGTTGTGGTAAATTTGCTGCTTTCGACTTAAGTGCAGTGTTTGGTATCGCGTCTAGTTTTTCCCAAATACCAACATTGATGTGATCTGTTAAGAATAAAAGAATGTAAATAAGCCTCATATATATGATTTTTTAGAAAACCTAACCTTTAGTGGTTCTGGCTAATTTAATGCACACGCCCGTCCGGCGATTTAAGACATACGCCCGTCCGGCGGTTACTCACATACGCCCGTCCGGCGATTTAAGACATACGCCCGTTCGGCGGTTAAGTAATATACATAAGTCTGCTAAGGCATTTTTCACCCGTGCGGCAGTTGTCCTTGTGTCAAATTCGTTACAGAGAAAATAACAAAAGTTGATTTTTTAATCTGTATTAAATTCCACTAACAAAGCTAAAGATTTAAACTTAGCAAAGCCTTCAAATACGGTTTTACTGGCGGTATAATTATAAAAATAAGGCCAGAAATATGATGATTGCCACATAGGGACTAATAGAACGCCTCGACCGTTGCAAAGTCTTAGATGATTTAGAACATCGCCCACTAACGAAATAGGGGGGCACAACCAATTAAAGTCACCGAACCAATTGTAAGTGAACGCGTTAACACCACGCGAATTCGGACAAAAATATTTTGAGTTAAAGTTGTTAATTTTCTTATTTATGTCATCGGCGAAACGATCGAATGCCAAACTTCTGTTGAATGTAATTAAATGATTCGTAATCTATCGCCCATTTGTCGGAATCAATTATTTTTGATAAATTATCTGCTTTGTTATTTGCCTCCCTCGGGATCCACGACGATTGTAATTTGATATTATAACTCATTGAAGCATCAAAAATTTCTAAAGCGAGTTTTTGTAAATGCGGTCTCCTGCTGCCTACTTCTATAATTCGAGTGACATTAACATTATCGGAAAACCATTGAACTGATTCATTTTTTACACGTGGGCCTACCGCTTGCAGAATAAGTTTAACAGCTAAAAGTTCCCGGTAAGTAGAACTTGTACGTCTTTCTTCCGCAGTAATATTTCCCCTGGCGATACTGTCACTGGCGTCGGAGTAAATAACCTTGGTTGTTAAGGTGTTCTTTTTTATTTGATAACCGTTTGTGTTGAAGAGGTTTCTGTACCAAAAAAGAAGATCTGACTTTAAAAATTCATCTAACGTTTCTAATTTTTGCCAAGTTATGCGAGATTCTATAAAGCGGTACATGTGCCTTGTAAAAAGTGTTGTTAAAGGGCCAATAGCTAAAGTCATTCGAGATAATTCGTCCGGCAATTTTTGAGATAAATTTTGCGCTTACACGATCGCTGTTTAATGCTAATTTCACAAGTGAGAAAAGTTTACTTAGTTTTTCAGATGGAACGTAAAATTTGCTAGTGCGGGTATCGATGTTAAAGCCGAGCCATTTTCCAGTTTTACGAGGCTCAAACTTTGATTTTTCGAGATTAATGGTGAGTCCTGCTCTTGCTAAATCGTTTTGAATAATCGCAGAATGCCTTTTTGTTGTCTCTAATAATTTTGAACCAAAAATACCATCATCTAAATACATAGTACATCTTATACCGTCTTTTCGCCATTTTGTTAACAAAGGTCTTGTCAGCTTTGTAAACGCGTAACAAGCGCTAGCCAGACCGAATGGTAAAACGAGAAATTGATAATATTTGACCGTGTTATCTGGAAAAGTCCAGGAAAATCCTAAATACTTTCGATCATGCTCATGAATTGGAATGTGATGGTAGCCATGTTTTAAATCAAACGTTGAGAAGTAATAATCTGTTTCAAGATGCTGTGATACGATTTTTAAATCTTCGTATTTAAATTTTGGAAAAGTTAAGTAATCGTTCACATGTCTTAAATCTAAAACCAATCGTAATTTATTTCCTTCTGCTACTGTAAGCGGATTGCAACAATATGGAACGTTGGAAACCTCTTCGATACAACCGTCTTTTAAAAGTTGCTTAATACTATGTGCTACAAACTCTTTATGTTTTAGACTCGAGGCATTGTTCTTAGCGGCAAACGATGGCGGTTGAAGGTTAAAAGGTAGGCGATAGCCATGCTTTATCATACTTAAAACGAAAGGTGACGTATCAAGCTCATCCTGCCAGAATCTTAAATTTTGTGTAAGTTTTCCCACTACAGAATGTTCTAAAACAAGTAAAAACGCAAAGAATTACATTAAATTAAAAACGTGTTAAACTCAAAAAGTAGATTCGAAAACTAAAATTGTTTGTCTCTTTTCAATTCGTTATGAGTGACTTGTGGTACCATCGTATTGTTGCTTCGTGAAAAAGGACAACGTGCGGAATAATGACCCAGTCTACCACAGCCCCAGCATACAATGTTTTCGCTTAGGCGAGGACTTTCTCTTGTTCCAGAATACCTTGGGCCAAAATACGTTTGAAATTGGGATGCTGGTCTACTACGATCAAAGTTCATTCGTTGGGGAAAAGTGCGTTGCTTTAATTTTCTACGCTTTTCGCTTTTAGCATTGGCTGAACGGATTGCTCGATTTATAAGTTTTTCGTCTTCTGAATCAGACGCTAAGTCGTCACTTAAATATTCATTAACCGTTGCCCAATCTTCTCTGTCTGCCAACTTAATGAGTTTAATACGTTTCTCAACTAAGGTCTTACCTTCAGACAACAATTTTTGCGCTTTTTCGATGTCCTTATCCGCCAAACTGTCCGCTGCCTTGTCGAATTTGTCCATAACGTTTTGGCAAAAGTTAAATTGGTGTTGATTTCCTTTGCCTTTTAGATTGACGCTGGCCAATTTCTTTTGAGATTCCAACGCTTTATCAATCTTTGACTGTTGGCTGTCTAAGAAACGTGAAGCAATTGTTTCAGCAACAGAGGTAGCAGCTGCCAATGTTTGCTCTTGGTGACGTTGAAGTTTATCTTCAACCAGCTGTTGGATACGTGTATCGAGTTCTTCAGGATTCGACATGCTGTTTATAGTTTGCGATGCTTTCCACGCGACGAAAGACCGAGGCTTGGCCGAGGATACAACACGTGCATTTATACTATTCTCATGCGCATGCGCATCACCCGAAAAGTCGGGTTACATTGTAGTGCAGAATCCGAAAAGAAACTTCGTTCCCGACTTATCGCAGAACGTCGGAAACAGCGCTTACATCAAGATACTCTCTCCTCTCTGTCCATAACACCAGAAGTCTTCGGCTGAAATGCCAACACAGGCTTCGACTTCATTGTCATTGGATGATGGAATTTGCTCGCCAGCCATCGGCCCTATTTTAACCTGTTTGCACACCTCGGACAATAGTTGAGCTTATATCCCTTCATTCATTATGTCATGTTGTAATGAAACTTCTAGTAAGACAGCTTAATACATGCTGTACAGTAAAAGGTGAACCGCATGCACACCGTCCCGTTAAACTAGTATGTAGTAGGCTGTATCACAAGCATCTCAGAAAGAACCGAAAATTAATCGTATGTTTCGCTCTCTGTAAAATAATCAAGAGTGCGCATTTGTGATTCGTTTTTATTTTAGTCTTCTTTATTATTAATGATTGATTTTTTCCTTGTTACATTTGACCTCTTTCTGTTTGAAGACACCAATATGCCACCGTCGTAGAGACAAACGTGTCCTTCTGTCAAAGCTGACAGAATACTGTTTTTAATGCAATCTTCCAACGACTGAACTCAATCTCAAGAGCTATTCTCATGATATAGGTGTATCATTAAAAGCCTGTGTTTAAAGTTGAACTTGAAGTGGGTTGTTAGTCAACTCTAGCAATCCACGCGAGAAATTTTCTGCAACCCATTTCAAAACATTTTAATTGACAAAATTGTTTTTGATTGTGCTCGTCTCAATATTTGCTTCAAGGTGTTTTCTGTCTTCGTTGGTAATTTGTTTCCGTATCTTTTAAGACATTTACCGCTGATTTTAAATGCTTCTCGTTTACAATTAGCTTCATTTTGATCTCATTCAACCTCGTCCCCAGGGTCTTGTGGACCCTGAGCCGTTATTACGGAGTGGTTAACAATTTCGCCGCTATCGACTTCATCAACAAGGGAAAATGCTCCGGGAGCGAGGTTGGCTCTCATTCACATCATATCCAATCGACAGACCAAGTAGAATCAGCAGATCCTACTATTGACGCAATTCTTGTAGATTTCCGGCACCAGTGACGTCGTTAGCATAGTGAAAAGTCACTTAAGGCTGATCTCCATTAAGTGAATTTTGGTCGCTCGGGCTCTAGCGATTGGGATGTGAGCATGCGCATAAGGTTTGCTTACGTAAAATTGCGTAACATGAGCTGTATGCTAAGATCGTCAAAGGAGTTGAAACAGTTTGAACTTTTTCAGCGATCGTTGGTGATTTTTGACGTCAGAAATATTTAACAGAACTAATCAGAATCAAAATTATAAAAATATGCTCAAAAAATGTGCAAAGATGTTTTTTTGCAGAAGTCCAACAAAATCAAATTCTTCGTATTCCTCTATATGTTTTCACGTTGAACTTCTGTAGCTCATCTTCTTCGCTATGGTATATGGAGATTTAATATTTGTATGTTCATTCGGATCGTTAGAGCACGAGGACCAAAATTCGCCTAATGGAGATCAGCCTTTAGCTTGCTAGAGGTCTGTATTAGACTGAACATTAAAATAAAAATATGCTGTATATGTAAAAAGGTCACGTGACTTTAAGAGTCCAAGATAAAATGCCGAACATAATATTTAACACATAGGGTACTTGCTTTGCTGGACTGAAAGATTCAGAAATATTGGATTTGTGAAGAAGTGAGTTATTTATTGTTGACATTCATGATGTGACAGTTGTCGGAATTGCATTGTTCTGTGTGATCCTTTTTTAGATAAGATTTCCGGTTTAGCGCAAAGATGGAGCATGGCAAAAATGGCCTTGGAAACGAACGTGGCGATATAATAATACTTCGCTTACGGCAGCTGTTGCTACTCTATAACAGTATTTTAAACCAACTGATAAGAGTGCATCCAGCAAATGTTGTTGTTATTGGGTAGATGACCGGTTTGTTTTCTTTTCTAAATAATTGTCTTTTTAATTTCCTCTTTTGTGCAACTATGAGCTCCAACAGATCTGAGTGGGACCCACGGACATTCTGCAAGTTTTGATGTAAACCCGCTATCCTCCGTAGAAATGTTTTGCTTAGAAAACAGTCATGAATCTATTCTTCCAAATGACGTCCCGTGGCCAAGCCACATAATCCCAAAATTAAAAAAAATAATTACTTTTTTGCTTTTATCTGTTTGTATAGCGAATACAAGCGTCCAGAAAGTATGTTTTCTAGTGAGGAAACGACGAATTGATAAAAGTTTTTAGCTGTGACTTATTTCGGATTGTTTCCTAATTTTGGCGTTTAGTGAAAGCAAATAGCGCCAATACTTTATGGGAAATCTGCAAAATCGTACTAGAACTGATACAAAAAAGATGCAGATGGCAAGCTACAAAATCGTTGTAGTTACGACATCCGCATGATAGAGCAGCTCATAGTAACGTTTAAGTTTCCTAACCAAACACACTAGATCGTAGGTCTTAAATTCGATTGACAACAATGGCAAATAAAGTCAACCTTGCCAAGTTAGCGGTGCGTATGAAAGGAGCTGGTTATAATTACTTGTGGGACAAACAAATTTGGTGCTCTGTTGCAGCAAATAACATTGTCACTGGTAAAATGATCAGTACTCACGGAAATAGTCAAATTTCAGCAGAAAGGACATTTAAGAGAGGAGTTGGCATTGCAACTTAGGCAGTTGCAGCCTTTGCCTTTTGTCTTCTCGCCTCGTTTAATGCAAATTTATTCGACCATAGTGGTAATTTTTAGGTTCCTGTTGCTTTTATTTTTTGATATTTTCTTTTTGACAATATTGATGACAATGTTTACAATGTTCACAATGTTTCCAATACACCGTCGATGGGCAGGAACTGGCTGAGAATATTTTAGAACGCAGTCAAAACAGCAGCATTGATGTTAACAGATGCATATTCTAAATTCAGTATTACATTAATTCGTAAAAAAGTATGAAAAAAACAAACAAACCAACAAAATTCTAATTAAAAACCCAATATTATGAATCACAAAAATTTCAACAAAAAATCCAATTTCGGAAGCCTAAAAAATAAGTCGCGTGTTTATTTCGGCATACCAGCTACAACACCGCCTTCGATACCACACTCATTGCTACCTCGAAGAATCTTGAAATAACCTGAAAAAAAATAGATTAACAAATAAATAAATAACACGCTTCATTCTGTGTGTTTTTAATAAATAAATAACACGCTTCATTCTGTGTTTTTAATAAATAAATAACACGCTTCATTCTGTGTGTTTTTAATCTCTATAATAATACGGAGCTTCTGTCTGTGACTTTTACAAAGTGGATAAAATTTCTTTGATAAAGTCTATAAAACATCGCCTATAAATTTGTTCTGTAAATTAGCAAACTTTGACGTTAGAGCAATATTGACGTCAAAGGAAATTATATTAAGATTAGTGAAGCCATTGCATTGCACTTTTAAATTTAAGGCTAAATAACTTGGAAACAGGTGGAAATAACTGACGTCATCTCCTGCGTGGGTAACTAGGGACTACCTGGGACCAATTTGGGTAAGTTTTCCAAACCTGGGTCACCCAATCCGTTTCGGAATGGACGGGTTAATGACGTCATAAAAAAACCTTTAAACCCTAATATCTCTGCATCCGTTTGTCACAAGTACACGATCCTATACATTTTCTTGATCAGCGTTTCAAGATCTATACGATGAAGGCAACAGGCATACACATTTCTGAAAAAAAAATTTTGTGTTCTGACAGGTCTCTGCTGACGTCAGCAAAATTTAAATGACGGTTGTTTTTCTCTGTTATCCTGCCTAAGTGGATTTTTCCACGGGCCTTATCGACTAGTCTCTTATAATAATACGGAGCTTCTGTCTGTGACTTTTGCAAAGTGGATAAAATTTCTTTGATAAAGTCTATAAAACATCGCCTATAAATTTGTTCTGTAAATTAGCAAACTTTGACGTTAGAGCAATATTGACGTCAAAGGAAAGTATATTAAGATTAGTGAAGCCATTGCATTGCACTTTTAAATTTAAGGCTAAATAACTTGGAAACGGGTGGAAATAACTGACGCCATCTCCTGCGTGGGTAACTAGGGACTACCTGGGACCAATTTGGGTAAGTTTTCCACACCTGGGTCACCGAATCCGTTTCGGAATGGACGGGTTAATGACGTCATAAAAAAACCTTTAAACCTTAATATCTCTGCATCCGTTTGTCACAAGTACACGATCCTATACATTTTCTTGATCAGCGTTTCAAGATCTATACAATGAAGGCAACAGGCATACACATTTCTGAAAAAAAAAATTTGTGTTCTGACATGTCTCTGCTGACGTCATCAAAATTTAAATGAAGGTTGTTTTTCTCTGTTATCCTGCCTAAGTGGATTTTTCCACGGGCCTTATCGACTAGTCTCTTATAATAATACGGAGCTTCTGTCTGTGACTTTTGCAAAGTGGATGAAATTTCTTTCATAAAGTCTATAAAACATCGCCTAAAAATTTGTTCTGTAAATTAGCAAACTTTGACGTTAGAGCAATATTGACGTCAAAGGAAAGTATATTAAGATTAGTGAAGCCATTGCATTGCACTTTTAAATTTAAGGCTAAATAACTTGGAAACGGGTGGAAATAACTGACGTCATCTCCTGCGTGGGTAACTAGGGACTACCTGGGACCAATTTGGGTAAGTTTTCCAAACCTGGGTCACCGAATCCGTTTCGGAATGGACGGGTTAATGACGTCATAAAAAAACCTTTAAACCCTAATATCTCTGCATCCGTTTGTCACAAGTACACGATCCTATACATTTTCTTGATCAGCGTTTCATTCTGTGTGTTTTTAATAAATAAACTTAAAGTCTGTTATCGGTTTTGATTTGCCTTAACCAACGCAAGCGCGCTGAAAAGGGCACGCAAAAATAAAATTATACCAAATTCTTGGGAAAGAACAGGAAAACATAAACCGCTGTTCCGAAAAATACACACCTCCGTCTCCCCAGCGTGGATTCCATGAGTTTGCTACAAGCCTAAAAAATGAGAAGAAAATTGTAACAAAATAGTTTTTTGCACGTTCGAGACACCACAGACATGAACTCACATACACATTATAAACACTATCATTTATACACGAACACTGGCTACATTTTATAGCAGATCATGTCAACATAAAACATGACATGGTGCTAAAAAGTGTACACGATTTTCATTTATAAGCAACTCGTTTATACAAGCAACTGAAATGGATTTGAAAAATTATTAAGCAACTTCAGTTGTGTACAAAATATAGTATAAAGAGACATATTTTCAAAACAAAAGAAAGAAAGAAGGAATATTTGGGTCCTAGTTAGAGTTATATCCCGGTTAAGCATACATTAAGAACTAAAATTTTCGGCGGAAAAACTTTCGGACATAATTTTTTATTTCAGCGGAAAAATTTTCGGACAAGAACGAATTTTAACCAAATTTCAAAAGTAAGGATTTTAAATAAATTAGAAAATCCAAAATTTCCGGACAAAAAAACTTTCGGCACACACAAATTTCGGATGGAAAAATTTTAGGACAAAACAAAATGCGAAAGTTTTTCCGTCCAAAAAATTTTCGTTCTTAATGTATGTTTAAAATACGCAACACGATAGGGTTCTTTTGCGAACGTTGTCATTTGTTTAATAAAAGCAGTTTTACCATACTGACAGTGTTCACAATGCTGTTTATAAACTTTGAATTACTAACCAGTATGGAGTTCCATTTTCTTCCCCCCAGCCAAGAATTTTGATAGCATGACCACCAAGCATGGATCCGCTTACATGTTGGTAAACACCTGCGAAGAAGTGCAACATAAAAACCAGAGTTATTACAGGATATGAAGGCGAAAGATGAACAAAGCATAAAAAAAAACCAACAAAAAATAAAATCACTACACTAGCAAAGATTTTTCAATGGATCAAATATTGTCAACTTTATACAGAGAACAAAGTTTCCACAGCATACCTGACTTGTAATTAGGGAAATCAGAATATACAGAGAAAGCTCCTTCGACTGGACCGTTGGTCATGATTTCTTTCATAATCTGAGTAGGCTCACTGTCTACACTGTACGCTGAAACTCCAAAATGTTTGTCGTCGCTGTATGAAGCATTGTAGCCCGATCGGCAGGTATGTTTACATTCCGGTGTGGGTAGATCCCCTTTGCACGGGTTCTTAGAATGAGGCACGTGGTGATCGCAGGACGGGATGAGGTAGGGTTGGCATCCAGCATTGGAATCGTAGGGACCACCTGTCACAATGCCAGTGTCTTGGAAGTATTGCCAGGCAGACAATGGGTACCCTCCGTTGCAGCCGAAACCGCAGGATGAACAACAGGTGGCAAGATCCTCCGCGGAAATGTGTGGTTTTGATGCGCCATTGGTGTGAATGCAAATACGATCGGTCATGGCCTCACTAGCTCCGAACGCCTAGAAATAACACGTTATTATAGAATCTTTATTTTGCAGTATTTAATTTAAATACAATCTGTCGTGGTTCCCGATTTTTTGTGTCGCAGTACTGAACTTTAAAAATTCAATCAATCATGGCCACATTAGTTCCAAACGCATAAAGATAACACATTTGTTATGCCGTATTCAATTTTGCAAATAACGCACTTTTTAGGGGGTCACTGTTGATCTTTTTAGAATCTCTTTAGAATTAAATTTTAAAACTCTAAAATTTCCTAAATTTAAGTGCGGGATGATCTCGATAACTGGATCAAGTGATAACTCGAACCCCAAAAAAACCCGAACATTCGCTTGGTCAAAATGTTTTGTTGGTCCCTCGTAATAACTCGAATTCTAAAGAAATACTGTAGAAAGAATCTAAGAAAGTAACTGTTTTTCTTTTAACTGACTTAACAGTCGGAGTAAAACATAAAAACAAAGAAAAAATTTGATTTTCAATTTTTTGCCATAATTCGAGTTAACGAACATTCCACTAGAACATACGATATTTCCTTGGACCCTTGGACGTTTGACTCTTTTGAAGTATACAGTAGTCAACTCAACTTACTGCTACTTGATTTTGCGCACAGGCAACACTATAAAATATGTTTCAGCTCAGGAAATACTTTCTCTCGTGCAAACAACAAGCATTCTCTATCTTATCTTACCCAGCAGCTTCCGCACGATCCTTGATCACGAACTTCTTTCACACTGGGACAAACGCTACCCCACTTCTCTCGTGCATCAAAACTAGTTGGTAAATCGCCAAGATCTTCATAACGTTTTACTAAAAAAGGGGACATCAAGATTTGATGTTAACAAAACATTTCAGAAGATAGCAACACATATAAATGTTTGGTTAATAAAATTGGTTTGGTTAAAAATTGGTTTATTAAAATTCGTATATTTTTGCTCATTAGGGTAAATCAACAGATTCTCATAGAAAGAGCAGAATTTGCGATTTTTAAACCTTTTGTTTCTAGAAATACTGAAGCATGTAAATTTGCTTGTTTCAACAACTCGCAATAAAACATGACATTATGATGGTAATGAAAATTCAAATCTATAGAAGATTTTTTATTATTCTGTTATATCAGAAATGAAAAACATAATCAAATTAGGGTACTTCCTCTAAATTTCAGGATGATCCATAGAATGAACATTCTCCAGAACAGAACAATAAAACTTTAAGGAATAATCCAGGAGTTTCTTAAGGTTTAGTATAAAAAGGTATTCTAATCAAGTACAGTCAAACCAGTGACACTTTCTTAGATAATTATTATACACGTTGACTTTCAACACTATTTTAAAGACAAAATCTATTTTTCATCAGAAATGAAGAAAAAAATCTAATCAGTGTCTTTTCTCTCACATTGAAAATGCGCATGCTTTTATTAAAATGGGATAATTAGAAATTGTGTAAATATGTACTCAAATAGCTCATTATACTTATATCCTAATGTGAATTTTTATGCCAAATTAGAAGGAAAAGAATGGGAAATTAGGTAACATGTCCTCGCTTAAAATTTGAAAATCCGGAAAATTTCCGACCAGTATAAAAATTCAGGGGAACAATCGACTGCTTGATAGAACAAAGATATTGAAAACAGATGTTGTTCCAGCAGTGGACTTCATCTTTCCACTGTGATATCTCCGTTTGGGAAAATACATAAGTAAAAATTCTTTTGTTCACTAAGTTGGATACTAGGAAGGAGGAATGTTAGTTAAAAACTGTAATCCAATCAGAACACAACATACCTGGAAATTGGTCATTAAAGTTTGGGTTATCGAGAACTCCACACAGTGACTTGATGTAATCCATAGAAATGTACTTGCCAAAGTTGTGTCCAGCTACCCACGTTGATTCTAAACTATTGACCAGATCAATCTGCTCTTGAAACTCGTCGGTGGGTTTCGCTTGAGCGAAAGCTATTAAAGCCAGACATAATATGGCTAACATTTTTCTATGGATCTAAAATTTAAAATCAGTGATTAATTACTGTAACAATTTACATCTCAGTAATTTAGGAATAACAAAGAGCTTTTCCCTTTTAATGAAGGTGTTCCTGAACTTGGATTGTGAAAAAAAAAATGGTAAGGGTTGATACATTACATAGCAAAAAACAATTTCTAAAAGTCTTCTAATCCCAAGATTTCTTTAATGTCTTTGTGAAGCAGTTTTGTGACAGGGTAATCAATGCAGAAACTACTAGGGTAGAGGGGTGTATGATTATAGGTCCGCATGACATTATTATTACATATACTAGTCGATAAGGCCCGTTGGAAAAATCCACTGAGGCAGGATAAAAATTTTGATGACGTCAGCAACCCATCCACTAAAATAAATTTAGAATTTTGTTTTCACGTTGCCTCTATTTTGGAGAGCTTAAGGCGCTGATCAAGAAAATGTATATGATCATGTGCTTTTGATGAGCGGTTAATGAGATATAAGGGTTTAAAAATTTTGCTGACGTCAGCAATGGCCCCGTCCAAACCGAAAATATTTTTTTTAGAAATTTGGATACCTGTTGCGTTTTTCGTATAGATCTTGAAACGCTGATCAAGAAAATGTATAGGATTATGTACTTTTTACAAACGGTTGCGGAGATATTAAGGTTTGAAGGTTTTTTGATGACGTCATCAACCCGTCCATTCCGAAACGGATTTGGTGACCCAGGTTTGGGAAACTTACCCAAATTGGTCCTAGGTGGTCCCTAGTTACCCACGCGGTGAAAAATCATTGACGTCACCACCTCGTTTCCAAGTTATTTAGCCTCAAAGTTTTAGGTGCACTGTAATGGCTTCATTAATTTAATATAGGATATTGACGTTAAAGTAGTGTTATTGACGTCGCGCCGTAACGTCAGAAAACTTACACATTAGACATGCATTTTTCGGCAATATCAAAGGAAAATGAACACATCCACTTTGCCTGTTACGGACAGACACAGTCTCCGTATTATTATAAGAGACTAGTCGATTAGGCCCGTGGAAAAATCCACTTAGGCAGAAAAACAATTGAAAAGTTCTGTCATTTGAATTTTGATGACATCAGCAAATATTTCAGTATATTGAATATGCCTTTTACTAAAAAAAATAATCTGAAAATGCATAAAAAGAAAGTATATAAGTCATAATTTAACAAAAAAGTTCTTAAAATCTAACACAAAATATCCAATGTCAAATCGCATGAAATCCTCCCAACAAAACTTCAGACAAAATATGAAAAACAACGGCGCGCAAGGTGTAAAATCTAGTTAGTAGAAAGTTACAACATTGACAGTCACAACCCAGACAGTTACGACAGCAATAATAATAATGTCAGAAATAACACATCTCAAATATGTATACATCTTATTATGTGATTATGTTGAAAACCTTCAATATTTTAATCTGAAATGTCGAAAAGAAAGGCTTGCAACAGTAAGCACAGATCTATGAAATAAGTTCTTTATGTATTTTAAACATTGTCTTTTCCCTAAATGCTTATACAACAATACAACCTGAACAATATCAAAAAACCAAACTTAAACAAACACAAAACACCAAAAAACAAAAAGTTAAACTTTGAAAAATCATTTATTCGGTTGCATACCATCCTCTCCCGCAAAAATATGCACAAAATGTAAAAATTAACCGGTTAACAAAACAATTTTTTTGTCTAATGATCCGTACTGACTTTACCAAACATTTTAAACTGAAATGTCGAAAAAGCAATCAGCAAGGAGTAAATTTCAAATCAACAAAAATCATTATTTTGAAAAATTGTATATATATATATGGTCCTTCCTCACAAAAGTTTACAATAAATGTAGAACACAAAGGTTTATGAGGAGCAAATCAAAATATGAACAAAAATCAGTTCAATTGGCATGTTCTATATTGTCTTCACCCATAAAATCTTCCACAAAATTGATATGAAACCCATCAAATTCAACTCAGAAAAAGCAGTCATTTAAGTGCATACAAAAATACAACTTGGAAAGTGTAGAATATCAAATTATTATTTTTAGTATATATACTTGCATATGGTCCTCCCTCACAACAGTTAAACAGTTTCAGT
Source organism: Hydractinia echinata (assembly GCA_030067915.1). NCBI lineage: Eukaryota > Metazoa > Cnidaria > Hydrozoa > Anthoathecata > Hydractiniidae > Hydractinia > Hydractinia echinata. Next base: position 1,784,899 of record JASGCC010000006.1, read on the forward strand.
CTGAACATACAGTAATTTTTTATCATCACCAAATATTTATTCCCGTAATTACATTACTTACAGTTAGTTTAAAATTTAAAAAAAGTTTATAAAACAAAATATAAAAAATTTTGTTAACGCACACACTTTAGTTTTACAAAATCATTCCTCTTAAAGTAAAATTTGCAGAAAACGTGAGAAAAATTATTCCTCACACTACCCTAAAAGTTCAATAAGTCTTTGAAAGATTTTGTGGCTTGTTATACATCATAATTCGTGCTCAAATAAGATCCCTAAGTTTGACTACTAAGGTGGATATAAAGAGCTAAAAGAGGAATAACATCAGTTAGCTAGCTAGGTTTAGATACGGAGCTTGAAGGTAACATTAGATAAGACAGATACCCAGTTAAATATAGTTAAACTGGGAAGACGCATATAGCCAGCTAGCTATTTATGCTTAGTAAAACACATATAAAGAGAAACAATAGCAATATAAAAATTATGACATTTGCAGTAAGTTCAACAAACTAAAAGTTTCGCTAGCACATTTGTTTGATAGCCAGTTAACAGCTTTATGTAGCATTTTGAATTTTAGGACAAATACATTAGTTACGCACCAGGGGAAACATTAATTATGCAAAAAAGTGTAAAAAAATATGCTAGATTTTTTATAAAAAACGCGGTAAAATATAAAATATAAAGAATTTGAAGCTTTTAAGTGACTTTTTCCTGGCAAATGCGAGTCTGCCTGACACGTAACTCTAGCGACATAAAAACATAACGTCTAAAAATATCTAAAAAGTTCTTACTATTTGTGAATCCAAATCTACTTTAAACCAAAGCTTTCATTTTCTACTTCTAACTTTTCTTTACTACTTCTAGCTCCACTCTTCACTTTCGAAGTAACTTCTTGTGGCTTCTAACTTTACTTTTGTACTTCTATGTTCACATAAAATATATATAAAAAAGAATAGAGTGTAAAACCAATTGGCAAATTTTTTAGGCTAATTAGTCAAATTAGAAATGCAAAAACAACAACAATCAATTTAACAGTTCGTTTTATGTCAATTTTTGCACTAAATTTGCAACACAAAATACAAATTCTAAATAATTCCTATGGTTTTCCTCAAAAGTTTAATCAAAATATAAAAGATGAGAGGTGAACGACAAAATCAAAGTTTGCAGAATCTAATTATTTTGGTATATATATGTCTATTGATATATGCCCTTTATAACAATATTTCAATCCAAAATGTGAAAAAGAAAAACAGTTTGCAACAAAATCAGTTATTCTGATGATATTGCATACACTTTTTCTCCACAAAAGTGTAAAAAAAGAATGGTTGTAGGAAATACTTCTGATTCAACAAAAATCAGTATTTGCATCTTGTACTCATTAAATATTACCTAAAATTTCAAAAAACTGCGATTTGGAACGCATCAAATTTATAAATAGAGAGGGATCAGTCATTTCGGTATGTTGTACAGAGTCCTGCCCGGTAAGAATCTATACAAAATATAAAAGAAAACACAAGTTTTTTCGGTGTTGTACTCCTTGACATTTTAATTAAGACAAAATGTCATAAACAAAAACATTTTAGTCAGAACATCTAGAACAACAAAAATCACTACACTTAAGGTACCAGAATTACTACATTTTAAATAAAAATCGTTTCGTCATATTGCATGTAACCGATGTATATAAGTTTAGTTACACAAAATGTGAAAAATACATTATTTGCATACACAAAATGTGAAAAATACATTATTTGCTTAAAAACAGTCCTTAAACTCTTCTTAAATATTATGTAATACTTTTTTAAAAGTTGTTGTGGCTTGTTAATTTAAGCTTAAAATGTCAAGTGAAATAAGTTACAGTCACATTCTTAGCAAAGACCACTAAGATAACACTACGGTAGCTAACTTACATGTAAAAAGCAACATAAAATTGAAGCTAACATAAGCTAGCTACAGCAGCTAATAGCTGGTCAGTTGAATATAAACTGGAGACTTAGTTAGGTATAAAGAACATGGCTACATAATTATAAATTCTGAGCTAGGTAGCTATTAGGTTGTTGTTGTTGTGGTTGGCTTTATGATGCTAGCTAACAAACATGTCTCGCATCAATAATATCATCAAAATTGAAAAAAACATAAACAAACCTTACAGAAACCTTTCTATACTTCATTTATATACCATGCCCCTTTTTAAATGCTTTTGTAAAGATGTATTTTGAAGGAAAGAGTAGAAAATGCTTAAAAAGAACAGCCATCTTTTTTGCAAACACAATTTCCGTTACTTTGTGCTAGAACTTCATTTAACAAACCACACAAAACTCGCGGCTTTTCACGACAAAGAAGACATATACTTTACGGCAACATCCAAGATTTTTTTCGGCAACATCAAAGGAAAATGACGATATCCACTTTGCAAAAGTCACAGACAGACAGACGGAACTGGCTTATTATTATAGAGACTAGTCGATAAGGCCCGTGGAAAAATCCACTTAGGCAAAAGGCCAATAAAAAAAATAGGTTGATTTAGATGTTTTGCTGACGTGCAGTGCATATACAAAAAAAAAATGTTCTTAAAATCTTACAGCAAATGTCAAATGTCAAATCGCATTAAATCCTCCACACAAATCTTACACAAAATAAAAAAGAACAGCTTGCAAGGTGCAAAATCTAGTTGATAAAAAGTTACAACAACGACACTCACAACATCAACACTCACAACACCCACAAAACCGACTGTAAGAACACCGACAGTTACAACACCGACAGTCACAACACGGATAATAACAATGTTAGAAAATAACGCATCTCAAATATGTACATCTTATAAGTGATTATGTTGAAAACCCTCAGTATTTTATTCTGAAATGTCAAAAAGGAGGCCTGCAAGAGTCACAAATCAACAAAAATAAGTTCTTTACAATTTTAAATATTGTCTTTCCCTTAAAAGCTTACACAAAAATATGAAAAAGCCATAGTTTTGGAAAACATCAAATTTAAATCTAGAAAAATCAGTCACTTCGGTTGCATACCATCCTCTCCCGCAAAAATTTACACAAAATGTAAAAATCAACCAGTTAAGAACACAAAAATTTTCTTTTAGAGTATGATGATCCATACTGCCCTTTACCAACAATTTTAAACCTAAATGTCACAAAATCAATAAGCAAAGAATGAACTTGAATCAACAAACATTGTATACGGTTCATAAACAAAAGTTTACACAAAATGTAAAACAGATCGGTTTTGAGAAACACATCTAAATCAACAAAAATAAGTTCAGTCAGCATATCGTATATTGCCATTAATCTTCCACAAAAAGGTTATGAAACACATCAAAATTTAAAAAAATCAGTCATTTCAGTGCACACAGTCCTCGCGTTTAGATTACAAAATATAAAAAACAAAAACAGTTTCAGTCAGAACATTAAGTAATTTTTTTATCATCAGCAAACATTTATCCCTAAAAAATTTTGTAAAATTCTCAAGAAAAACAAAAACGTGAAACCATGGAATTTTTTTTCAGCAAAAATTACATCACATACAGTTAGTTCTCCCAAACAATAGTTTATAATACGAAATATAAAGACAAAGTTGTTTATATAGTCTGAAGATGTACTTAATGTACGAAAAGCTTAACAAATAAATACTTTTTAACTTTCAAACTCAATTTATTTTTTTCTTATTAGTAAACTATGGCTGTTATTTTTACCGATAAAGACATCAGCTTTACAACAGCTTACAGTGAAGTCTGATTCTACAAAGATTTGTTCTTTCAGTATATATATTGCATGTGGTCTATTTCCACAAAAGTTTACACAAAATTTCAAAAAACAGCATTTTGCAACACGAACAATATAAACTGACTTAACCATACCATCCTCTCATAATTTTTTTTAACCCAAAGTCATAAACCCACGTAAATTTCCAATCAAATGTAAAAAAACCCTGTAAAAAAACCTGGCATTTTACATGTAGGCTGACAAAAGTTTAACGGGATGTCAGAAACAAAACAATAAAAAATAACTTAACACACACACTTTAAATTCTATAAAATTCGTTCCACTTGTCATATTGCATGTGGTCCCCTTGTAAAGTTCACAGGTCAGGTAATGTGAAAAAAATTATTCTCTATGGGCATAAAAATGTGTCACAGTATCCTAAAAGTTCGAGAAAGATTTTGTAGCTAGCTTGTTACATCATAATTCGTGTTCAAAAAAGAAGAGAAGTTTGACTACTAAGGTAGCTATAAATACCTAAAAAAAGAGGAATAACAACAAAACTCATAGATTAGAGCTAGCTATGGGATGGAGCCTTGAAGCTAACATTAGCTAGCTAGCTAACAAAACAGTACCTAAGAAGACACCCAGTTAAATATACTTAGCTGGGGAGACTTAGCTAAGTCTATAGCTAGCTATTTATGCTTAGTAAAACATATATAAAGGAAAACAATAGCAATGTAAAAATTATGACATTTGCAGTTAGTTCAACAAACCAAAACTTTCTATTTCGCTGGCACATTTGTTTGGCAGCCAGCTAACAGCTTTATGCAGCATTTTGAATTTTAGGACAAATACATTAGTTACGCACCAGGGAATAGTACATTAATTATGCAAAAAAAAGTAAACAAATGCTGGCTTTTTTATAAAAAACGCGGGTAAAACATAAAACTTAAAGAATTTGAAGCTTTTAAGTGACTTTTTCCTGGCAAATGCGAGTCTGCCTGACACGTAACTCTAGCGACATAAAAACATAACGTCTAAAAATATCAAAGTTCTTACTATATGTGAATCCAAATCGACTTTAAACCCAAGCTTTTATTTTCTACTTCTAACTTTTCTTTACTACTTCTAGCTGCACTCTTCACTTTCGAAGCAACTTCTCGTGGCTTCTAACTTTACTTTTGTACTTCTACTTCTCCACTTTGACTTTCTTGCTTTTAATATCTGCACTTTTTTGTGACTAAGAGATCGTCGAAAATAAGACATTTTTTAACCGCTTCTTCAGTTCGCCTTTTGTGTCGAGAACTTTGTCGAGAAATTTTTATGTTTGTTTGTTTTTACGCTAACGGAACTTTTTATTCGAATGCCGTCCCGTTCGAAAGTACGTATTTGAACGAATCATACTGCTTATTTTCTATCACGTGGTTTCTAACGGTTGAGAGACAAATGTAAACAAAACAAAAAAACTCGACAAACTCGCGCATTCGGGTGGTAAAAAATATCGTGTTTGTAAAAGTGACAGACAGACACACGGAACTGGCTTATTATTATAAGAGATAAGGCCCGTGGAAAAATTCACTTAGGCAAAAGGCCATTGAAAAATAGGGTGCTTTAGATGTTTTGCTGACGTCAGCAGTGCATATACAAAAAAAAATGTTCTTAAAATCTTACACAAAATGTCAAATGTCAAATCTTACACAAAATAAAAAAAGAACAGCTTGCAAGGTGCAAAATCTACTTTATAAAAAGTTACAACAACGACACTCACAACATCGACACGCACAACACCAATACTCACAAAACTGACAGTAAGAACACCGACAGTTACAACACCGACAGTCACAACACGGATAATAACAATGTCAGAAATAACGCATCTGAAATATGTACATTTTATAAGTGATTATGTTGAAAACCCTCAGTATTTTATTCTGAAATGTCAAAAAGTTGGCCTGCAAGAGCACAAATCAACAAAAATAAGTTATATTTACACATTTTAAATATTGTCTTTCCCTTAAAAGCTTATACAAAAATATGAAAAAGCCATAGTTTGGAAAACATCAAATTTAAATCTACAAAAATCAGTCATTTCAGTTGCATACCATCCTCTCCCACTAAAATTTACACAAAATGTAAAAATCAACCAGTTAAGAACACAAAAAATTTTCTTTTTTAGTTTGATGATCTGTACTGCCCTTTACCAACAATTTTGAACCTAAATGTCAAAAAATCAATAAGCAAAGAATAAACTTGAATAAAAAAATCATTATTTTGGAAACATTGTATACGGTTCGTAAACAAAAGTTTACACAAAATGTAAAACAGATTGGTTTTTGAGAATCACATCTAAATCAACAAAAATAATTTCATTCAGCATGTCGTATATTGCCATTACCCATTAATCTTCCACAAAAAGGGTATATATATAAAACACATCAAAATTTAGAAAAATTAGTCATTTCAGTGTATATATACAGTCCTCGCCCATTAGATTACAAAATATAAAACACAAAAAAAGTTTCAGTCAGAACATTAAGTATTTTTTTATCATCAGCAAACATTTATCCCTACAAAATTTTGTAAAATTCTCAAGAAAAACAAAACCGTGAAACCATGGAATTTTCTTCCAGCAAAAATGACATCACATACAATAGTTTATATTACGAAATATAAAGACATCAGCTCATAGTGAAGTCCGATTCTACAAAAATTTGTTCTTTCAGTATATATTGCATGTGGTCTATTTCCACAAAATTTCAAAAAACAGCATTTTGCAACACAAACAATATAAACTGACTTAACCATATTACCATCCTCTCATAATTTTTTTTAACCCAAAGTCATAAACCCACGTAAATTTCCAATCAAATGTAAAAAACCCCTGTAAAAAAACCTGGCATTTTACATGTAGGCTGACAAAAGTTTAACAGGATGTCAGAAACAAAACAATAAAAAATAACTTAACACACACACTTTAAATTCTACAAAATTTGTTCCACTTGTGATTTTGCAGGTAATGTGAAAAAAACTATACTCTATGGGCATTAACATGAGTCACACTATCCTAAAGGTTCAAGAAAGATTTTGTAGCTAGCTTGCTACATCATAATTCGTGTTCAAAAAAGAAGAAAAGTTTGACTAAAGGTAGCTATAAATACCTAAAAAAAAGAGGAATAACAACATAACTTATAGGTTAGAGCTAACTATGGGATGGAGCCTTCTTGAAGCTAACATTAGCTAGCTAACAGTAGCTAAGGACACCCAGTTAAATATACCTAAGCTGGGGAGACTTAGCTACGTCTATAGCTAGCCATTTGTGCTTAGTAAAACATATAATAAAGGAAAACAATAGCTATGTAAAAATTATGACATTTGCAGTTAGTTCAACAAACCAGAATTTTCTATTTCGCCAGCACATTGTAGCCAGCTAACAGCTTTATGTAGCATTTTGAATTTTAGGACAAATACATTAGTTACGCACCAGGAGACACATTAATTATGCATAAAAACAAAACAAAAAACGCGGGTAAACTATAAAAATTTGAAGCTCTAATGGATTTTTTTGAGAAAAGGATTATCCTTGACAATTTTAAGTGTCCTACATATAAAAACGGAACGTCTAAAAATATCAAAGTTCTTACTTTTTTCTGAATTCCAAGTCACTTGAACTTGAAACGCTAGCATTCATTTTCTACATCTAACTTTACTTTACTACTTCTAGCTCCACTCTTCACTTCCGAAGTAACTTATTGTGGCTTCCAACTTCACTTTTCTACTTTTACTTCTACTTCTTCACTTGGACTTTTCTTTCTTTCTCATATATTCTTTTTTGAAACACTTTACTATTTCACTTTTTGCACTTTTTTGAAGACGAAGGGACTGTTCCTTTGTTGTTGTTTTGTGTGTCGATGTTAACCCTGTTCCAAATTATATGCTTTTTTAATCCACTCCACTTCTTCACTTTGACTTTCCTTGCTCTTAATATCTGCACTTTTTTATGACTCGTAGGGATCGTCGAAAATAAGACATTTTTTATCCGCTTCTTTAGTTCGCCTTTTGTCGAGAGATTTTTATGTTTGTTTGTTTTTACGCCAAGGAAACTTTCTATTCGAATACCGTCCCGTTCGAAAGTACGTATTTGAGCGAATCATACTGCTTATTTTCTATCACGTGGTTTCTAACGGTTGCGAGACAAATGTAAACAAAACAAAAAAACTCGACAAACTCGCGCATTCGGGTGATAAAAAATATTGCGTTTGCAAAAGTCACAGACAGACAGAACTGGCTTATTATTATAAGAGATAATTTTTAATAAGTAAAAGATAAACCGTACATCAATAATAAATCCTGTAAATTCATTTTATAAAATTTTCTTTTTTTCGGTAAAAACGGTTCTATCTAAATCACTGTCATAATTCTAAAAAATCCTCAGAAATTTTCAAGTGTTTTATAATTTACAAATATTTAAGACATATTTAATGATTGTAATATAAAATTATTATAAAAAAAACAGTATAAAATAGAAAATTATCATCAAAAAGAAAAAGTAAGGCTTATAACAAATGACTATTAATCAGGGCTGATTAAAAGCCACAGGTGTTCTTTAAAGAACAGAAATTTTTTTTTAAATTTTAGTGTGTACGTTCATCTCAAAACAAATTCAAATGATGCTGCATTTTTGTGTAAAAGGGATTCCTTTAGACTACATTAAAGAATTGGGCCATGACTTACGAAATCAGTATCTGGAAAAAACATTCATTTATGCAGTCATAAGACTTCCAACGCACAGAAAAAACAGACCACATACACAGAATGCGCCTTTGGGAGAGATTCATAATATAATCAAACTACAGATATTACAACTACATTAAGTAGAACACTTTATGGTAGAAGGAAGTATATTAGGAAAAACAAGCCCTCAAAATTTTTTAGACTTATTTGGAATTATTAGTACAAATTGTCAACATTGCTGGAAAGTGAAGAATTTATTAGTGTCATTTTGCAGTTTCATGTTACTTTTAGCAGTATTTAAGCATAACTAGCTAATCCAATTTACATTTTTGTGATGACACTTGCAGAACTTATGAGTGCTAATTGCTATACTTTTGAGCGTTTGTGAAAAAATAAGTGCTGTATATGGTTCTGCACTTCTTTACTCTACACGCTTTTATTCCGGCACTTCGATATACCCTTAAAACTTAGATGTGTTATTTTGCATAATAAGATTAATCATTGAGATACGCAGAAATCAATGTCCTTTGCATTTTTAAAAAAAAAGTTATCAAGAGGACTGAATTGATATGGAGAGTACAGCAAGTCACTGTTTATTTTGGGATGCCAGCTACAATACCGCCTTCAATACCACATTCATTGCTACCACGAAGTATCTTGAAAAATCCTAAAAAATAAAGACCTTATGTCAGGCAAAGCACCAAATCAAATTTCAAATAGCTGTACTAGCAAAACAACAACAACAAAAAGGTTTCTAGTTTTTTAATTTTGTGTATGATACATGCCTTTATCTCCCCAATCTGGATTCCATGAATTTGCAACCATCCTATGTAAAACCATAAGCAAAAAAATTTTTTAGTCAGAACTTTAGCAGTTTGAATTTATGAATTGTCATAACAGCAAGTCACATTAACTTACAACATGTCAACCCCAGAATCTTAACTCAATATTTTACCAAAACGGTCAACATGAAGTGGACTAAATCATAGTTGACAACCACATCGACAGACATAAATCCACTGTACAAAGGTATTTTTATATTACAAAGAAGTTGCCATTATAACCTTACCAGTACGGTGTACCGTTCTCTTCTCCCCAACCAAGAATTTTGATGGCATGTCCACCAAGTTGGCTTCCACTTACATGCTTATAAACTCCTAAAAGCAGTGCAACATTTTTAGATACATTTGCTTTGGCAAAAAATGGGGACAAAACATTAAATATTAAAACTACTAAAGCATTTACCTGATTTATAATTTGGAAAATCTGCATACACAGTAAAAGCTCCTTCAACAGGACCCTTGGTATAAATTTCTTTCATGATGGCTTCTGGTTCACTGGATACACTATAGTGTGATGATGCGTAATGTTTGTCGTTTGTATACGAGACATTATATCCTGGCAAAAAAAAAACACTTATAAAGCTATACAAAAACATACAATAAACACCTCTTGATGAGAACGTGCTGAATGTGGCAAAGTGAATATATAAAAGCACAATCATCAAAGGAGTATTTTCTATAACCTTGGTGACTCAATTTGTAACACTGTAGCAATACACAACAAACACTAATATAAGAGTGCAAGAAAACAACTTGATAAAATTTATAGCAACAATTTATAACCCACAAAACCTGGTTTTCATACAGAATTAAAAATAACCTGGTTTTAAAAATAACTTCTACAGTGGATTTTTCCACATAATTTCTGTTTAATGACTTTTAAATGCAAGTATATGTATAAAACACAAATAACTTTTAAAGTTTGGATGATCACTACAAGACATCAAAATTTCATTTGCCCTGAAAAATTTAAACTTTTACTTTCATTCCTTCCGCTCTGATAAACACAATTCCACATACCTTCCCTGCATTGCTTTTCACATTGTGGGGTTGGTCCACTTCCAGAGCAAGGCTTTTTCGGTCCCGTTGTGTGATGTTCACATGATGGGATTGAATAAGGTTGACATCCTTGACTAGAATTATACTGCCCTCCAGTTACAATACCAGTGTTTTCGAAAAAACGCCAAGCCGAAGATGGAAAACCTCCATTGCAACCAAATCCACACCAGATACCGCAGCATGCTAGAAGATTTTCTGCAGAAATGTGTGGCTTATGTTCTCCATTTGAGTGTATACAAATTCTATCTGTTAGTGCTTCAACAGCACCAAATGCCTATGAACAATTTAAAAAATTATTATTAGTGCATCAATAAAAACAAATAAAAGGAAATATTAAAAATTTATTAGGTATTTTCTTTGTTGTAAAACTTTTTTATTAAGTCTAAGCATATATCTGGGCATATTATGCTGAAATACCTTAAATCTGAGCAAAAAAATTTAGGCTGAAAAAAAATAAACATAAGTTTTTTATAAGGACTTCTTGACCTTATAAAGAACTTAGGATATGATATTTACAGCATTTTTGCCGCTTAAAATGCTTAAATTTATGCATTTGCCGGTACAATTTTCGCACTTATTAGAACACCATGTAAGTTTGTTAACAGATGTCAAAAAAATTTTGCCAACACAGCTTTTGAAATTTAACAGATCATTTTGGCGAACTCGCTACTTCCATAATCAATTTATGATTTTACACATTTTTTATAGCAACATAGTTATAGCGTTCATACTTCATACAATGTATATAGTTTTTTAATTAAGTTTAACGTTTAGATTTGTTTCGAGCTCCACCCTAAATTTAAAATGAAAACAAGAAAGTTTCAAGATATATGTGACGATTCCAGGGAATTTGATAACAAGCTATTTAGCGATAATTTTTCATTATCGATCACTTATAGCGCCTGATCGCTAAGCAAAAAGTTTTATCGATAATTTAGATTAAAAATATAATTTTTTTATTTATCACTATTTTGCTAGGTCTAAATTAGCATAAATTTAAATAATAATGACAGATAAATGCTAGCGAGCTAAGGAAGCCGAGTTTTGATCCCTTGCTGCGAAAAGTTTCATGCGCACGGGAAAAAACACCGTGTCGAAAGCTAAATAATTCTTTATTTTTTTTTTATAATATAGTTGCTCCCAACCCTTACTAACATTAGTAGAAATGGAAATAAAGATCCTAAAAATTTCAGAATAAAACTATGTAGCGAATCAGGGACTTTGGGGATATTTGATCTGTGTTATTTTCTTCTTTTTAGATAATTATCTTCTAGATAAGGAAAGCAATCAGAAGATTCAAAATTGACCAAGAAAGTTTAGCTAGTTACCTTGATTTTTAGTCAGGATAAATTTTATTTTTTATAGGATCATAATCTAGAGAATAAAGCAAGAGGATAGCCGTCGAACATGTGGATAGTTATGTGTTTTGTTTACTTCAACAGCGCGTTTTCATGTAGTTCTTGCTCTAGGAAACTGTATCACTTTTTCTTTTCAAAACAAAGTTTGTAACAAAATCAGTAAACCAAGGAATTTAATAGGGCGCGCGTTTCATGTACTCTTTGTCACAAATAAATAAAATGTGTCACTTTCTATCCCAGACAAATTTTGCGACAAGGCTGGGGAAGGGGTCATTGGCTATTTTTCTTTCATAATGCATATAGTCATCCTTAAAAGGACGTCCAAATTTTGGGGGGAAGAGGGTCTTTGTATTTTTATTGATTTCGTTGTCTTTTGAGGGAAAATAGAGGATTATACATACAAGTCGTTTTGTTCTCAATTTACATGAGAAGCATTTTAAATGGAAATCTTAGTGTTTTTTATCCAGGGAAATTTTCTGCTTAACTTCAAGAATGGAAGACCAAATCAAGAAAGACATGGGGAGGGGATGTTACCTATGAAGCCAATTGCAACACAGTTGTTTTTCTAATTTAAGAAATAATTTGGTAACACAAGGTAAAACTAAAATGAATACATAAAAATTTCCATTTCATATTATTTTGTAACGTAAAATGCAAAAAATACGGATGTAAATACTTTCCTCATGATATATTATAATTTATAGTTAACAACAGTTTAACATTTAAAAAAAAATATATATATATATATAAACAAAGAAATTTTCTAAAATTTAAATTGTGCTACTTACTAATAATGTAAACCATATCAAAATTATTTCTGTACAGTGAAACAACTTTACATCTTAATGCTGCGATTATCAAACATGAGAATAAATAATGAAATTTTTAGACAAACATGAAAACCTTATTTACGGTTAATTTTGGGTGGTAGCATTAAATCAACTGAAATTGGTAAATAATCTTGTTCTCAGGTTATATTTTATCAATTTTAAGAAAATGTGAAAAAAATAATAAATAATAGGCTAAATTTATTTTTTGGTTAAAATATATTACTATAAATATATAACTCAGGAGTGGACCATGGGAACCATCAAGATTTCTGAAGCACACAAAACTCTTCTCCAACTTGTAACACCATAATTCTAAATATAAAGGAATATGCAATCAAAATTTTCGCCCAAAAATTGGGTATCAAAATATCAAATTTCTGACGACACCATCTCCCATAAATGAAATGTCCGATACAGGATTTTACTGGTACTCCAAAAAAAATATAACAAAAAGTTACGTAATTCAACAGGTGCGGGAAAAATTAGTTAGGGATCGTCTCCAAGATCGTTTCAGTTTTGATACGAATTGAAACGATTTTCATCGTATGGAAATCGTTTCAATATTTTTTTACATCGTTTCATAATCGTATCATGAAACGAATTAAATGTTTCATATTTTATTTGCGAAACGATTTTGTATAAACTACGTAAAAATGAAACGATTGTGAAACGATTGTGAAACGATTTTGAAACTATTTTGAAACGATTAGAAAAAATTCTGAAACGATTTGATAGATTGTCAAAATATTATTTGTGATATGATGTAAAAGTCTTTGAAGTTATTGAAACAAATTTTGAAAGATGTTGAACTAATTAAAAGCCAATTAACCTTATATATAAATGTAAAATTATTGTTTCTCTTTCTTTTATTCAACACAACATCGACATCATCAACAACATCTTTTATCGTAAATATCGTAAAACAGTTTTTCAAAACTAAATATAAACAGTTTTTCTTAAAACTAACAATTTCCTTTAAAATGGAAAATATTGCGATGAAAAAAAATTTAAGAACGAAGAACGGCGATAGAAAAGCTTCGTTAGATCGCATTTTAAAAGTTTAAGAACGAAAAGCGGCGATAGAAATGCTTTTTTAGATCGCATTTTAAAAATTTAAGAACGAAATGCGGCGATAGAAATGCTTTTTTAGATCGCTTTTTAAAAATTTAAGAACGAAGAACGGCGATAGAAATGCTTTTTTAGATCGCATTTTAAAAGTTTATAAACGAAAAGCGGTGATAGAAATGCTTTTTTAGATCGCATTTTAAAAATTTAAGAACGAAGAACGGCGATAGAAATGCTTTTTTAGATCGCATTTTAAAAATTTAAGAACGAAATGCGGCGATAGAAATGCTTTTTTAGATCGCATTTTAAAAGTTTATAAACGAAAAGCGGTGATAGAAATTCTTTTTTAGATCGCATTTTAAAAGTTTATAAACGAAAAGCGGTGATAGAAATGCTTTTTTAGTTCGCATTTTAAAAATTTAAGAACGAAGAACGGCGATAGAAATGCTTTTTTAGATCGCATTTTAAAAATTTAAGAACGAAATGCGGCGATAGAAATGCTTTTTTAGATCGCATTTTAAAAGTTTATAAACGAAAAGCGGTGATAGAAATGCTTTTTTAGATCGCATTTTAAAAATTTAAGAACGAAATGCGGCGATAGAAATGCTTTTTTAGATCGCATTTTAAAAGTTTATAAACGAAAAGCGGTGATAGAAATGCTTTTTTAGATCGCATTTTAAAAATTTAAGAACGAAGAACGGCGATAGAAATGCTTTTTTAGATCGCATTTTAAAAGTTTATAAACGAAAAGCGGTGATAGAAATGCTTTTTTAGATCGCATTTTAAAAATTTAAGAACGAAATGCGGCGATAGAAATGCTTTTTTAGATCGCATTTTAAAAGTTTATAAACGAAAAGCGGTGATAGAAATGCTTTTTTAGATCGCATTTTAAAAATTTAAGAACGAAGAACGGCGATAGAAATGCTTTTTTAGATCGCATTTTAAAAGTTTATAAACGAAAGCGGTGATAGAAATGCTTTTTTAGATCGCATTTTAAAAATTTAAGAACGAAGAACGGCGATAGAAATGCTTTTTTAGATCGCATTTTAAAAGTTTAAGAACGAAGAACGGCGATAGAAATGCTTTTTTAAGATCGCGTTTTAAAAGTTTATAAACGAAAAGCGGTGATAGAAATGCTTTTTTAGATCGCGTTTTAAAAATTTAAGAACGAAAAGCGGTGATAGAAATGCTTTTTTAGATCGCACTTTAAAAGTTTATAAACGAAAAGCGGTGATAGAAATGCTTTTTTAGATCGCATTTTAAAAATTTAAGAACGAAGAACGGCGATAGAAATGCTTTTTTATATCGCATTTTAAAAATTTAAGAACGAAGAACGGCGATAGAAATGCTTTTTTAAGATCGCGTTTTAAAAGTTTATAAACGAAAAGCGGTGATAGAAATGCTTTTTTAGATCGCGTTTTAAAAATTTAAGAACGAAAAGCGGTGATAGAAATGCTTTTTTAGATCGCACTTTAAAAGTTTATAAACGAAAAGCGGTGATAGAAATGCTTTTTTAGATCGCGTTTTAAAAATTTAAGAACGAAAAGCGGTGATAGAAATGCTTTTTTAGATCGCACTTTAAAAGTTTATAAACGAAAAGCGGTGATAGAAATGCTTTTTTAGATCGCATTTTAAAAATTTAAGAACGAAAAGCGGTGATAGAAATGCTTTTTTAGATCGCACTTTAAAAGTATATAAACGAAAAGCGGTGATAGAAATGCTTTTTTAGATCGCATTTTAAAAATTTAAGAACGAAGAACGGCGATAGAAAAGCTTTTTGAGATCGCATTTTAAAAATTTAAGAACGAAGAACGGCGATAGAAAAGTTTTTTTATATCCCACTTTAAAAATTTAAGAACGAAGAACGGCGATAGAAATGCTTTTTTAGATCGCATTTTAAAAGTTTATAAACGAAAAGCGGTGATAGAAATGCTTTTTTAGATCGCATTTTAAAAGTTTATAAACGAAAAGCGGTGATAGAAATGCTTTTTTAGTTCGCATTTTAAAAATTTAAGAACGAAGAACGGCGATAGAAATGCTTTTTTAGATCGCATTTTAAAAATTTAAGAACGAAATGCGGCGATAGAAATGCTTTTTTAGATCGCATTTTATAAGTTTATAAACGAAAAGCGGTGATAGAAATGCTTTTTTAGATCGCATTTTAAAAATTTAAGAACGAAATGCGGCGATAGAAATGCTTTTTTAGATCGCATTTTAAAAGTTTATAAACGAAAAGCGGTGATAGAAATGCTTTTTTAGATCGCATTTTAAAAGTTTATAAACGAAAAGCGGTGATAGAAATGCTTTTTTAGTTCGCATTTTAAAAATTTAAGAACGAAGAACGGCGATAGAAATGCTTTTTTAGATCGCATTTTAAAAATTTAAGAACGAAATGCGGCGATAGAAATGCTTTTTTAGATCGCATTTTAAAAGTTTATAAACGAAAAGCGGTGATAGAAATGCTTTTTTAGATCGCATTTTAAAAATTTAAGAACGAAATGCGGCGATAGAAATGCTTTTTTAGATCGCATTTTAAAAGTTTATAAACGAAAAGCGGTGATAGAAATGCTTTTTTAGATCGCATTTTAAAAATTTAAGAACGAAGAACGGCGATAGAAATGCTTTTTTAGATCGCATTTTAAAAGTTTATAAACGAAAAGCGGTGATAGAAATGCTTTTTTAGATCGCATTTTAAAAATTTAAGAACGAAATGCGGCGATAGAAATGCTTTTTTAGATCGCATTTTAAAAGTTTATAAACGAAAAGCGGTGATAGAAATGCTTTTTTAGATCGCATTTTAAAAATTTAAGAACGAAGAACGGCGATAGAAATGCTTTTTTAGATCGCATTTTAAAAGTTTATAAACGAAAAGCGGTGATAGAAATGCTTTTTTAGATCGCATTTTAAAAATTTAAGAACGAAGAACGGCGATAGAAATGCTTTTTTAGATCGCGTTTTAAAAATTTAAGAACGAAAAGCGGTGATAGAAATGCTTTTTTAGATCGCACTTTAAAAGTTTATAAACGAAAAGCGGTGATAGAAATGCTTTTTTAGATCGCATTTTAAAAATTTAAGAACGAAGAACGGCGATAGAAATGCTTTTTTATATCGCATTTTAAAAATTTAAGAACGAAGAACGGCGATAGAAATGCTTTTTTAAGATCGCGTTTTAAAAGTTTATAAACGAAAAGCGGTGATAGAAATGCTTTTTTAGATTGCATTTTAAAAATTTAAGAACGAAGAACGGCGATAAAAAAGTTTTTTTATATCGCATTTTAAAAGTTTAAGAACGAAGAACGGCGATAGAAATGCTTTTTTAAGATCGCTTTTTAAAAATTTAAGAACGAAGAACGGCGATAGAAAAGCTTTTTGAGATCGCATTTTAAAAATTTAAGAACGAAGAACGGCGATAGAAAAGTTTTTTTATATCCCATTTTAAAAATTTAAGAACGAAGAACGGCGATAGAAATGCTTTTTTAGATCGCATTTTAAAAGTTTATAAACGAAAAGCGGTGATAGAAATGCTTTTTTAGATCGCCTTTTAAAAATTTAAGAACGAAATGCGGCGATAGAAAAGCTTTTTGAGATCGCATTTTAAAAGTTTAAGAACGAAAAGCGGTGATAGAAATGCTTTTTTAGATCGCATTTTAAAAGTTTAAGAACGAAGAACGGCGATAGAAATGCTTTTTTAGATCGCATTTTAAAAGTTTATAAACGAAAAGCGGCGATAGAAATGCTTTTTTAGATCGCTTTTTAAAAATTTAAGAACGAAGAACGGCGATAGAAAAGCTTTTTGAGATCGCATTTTAAAAATTTAAGAACGAAGAACGGCGATAGAAATGTTTTTTTAGATCGCATTTTAAAAGTTTATAAACGAAAAGCGGCGATAGAAATGCTTTTTTAGATCGCTTTTTAAAAATTTAAGAACGAAGAACGGCGATAGAAAAGCTTTTTGAGATCGCATTTTAAAAATTTAAGAACGAAATGCGGCGATAGAAAAGCTTTTTGAGATCGCATTTTAAAAGTTTAAGAACGAAAAGCGGCGATAGAAATGCTTTTTTAGATCGCATTTTAAAAATTTAAGAACGAAGAAAGGCGATAGAAAAGTTTTTGAGATCGCATTTTAAAAGTTTAAGAACGAAAAGCGGCGATAGAAATGCTTTTTTAGATCGCTTTTTAAAAATTTAAGAACGAAGAACGGCGATAGAAAAGCTTTTTGAGATCTCATTTTAAAAATTTAAGAACGAAATGCGGCGATAGAAAAGCTTTTTGAGATCGCATTTTAAAAGTTTAAGAACGAAAAGCGGCGATAGAAATGCTTTTTTAGATCGCGTTTTAAAAATTTCCGAAAGCAAATCTTTATAAATAATGTTTTTTACATACGCGATTTTTTACGATGTAGAAATTTACCTATGTGACAGCGCGTAGGTTTTATTGAGAGACCTTTATTAGATTAATAATTTCTTTTATTCTTTTATGTTAAAAGAATGTAAAAGAAACACCTTGAAACGATTTTGAAACGATCTAAAATAAATATACTGAAACGATCATAATGATACGATTTTGAAACGAATTATGGTATGTGAAACGATTTCAAGTAAATATAATAAAACAATCTTGAAACGATTATGAAACGATTATGAAACGATTTTATTTTTTAATGAAACGATTTACAAAATAGTGAAACGATTTCCATACGATCTGAAACGATTTCAAAAAATTAAACATTACTTTAAAATCGTTTCAAATTCGTATCACATGCTATGCTAATTAAAAAATGAAACGATTTGAAACGATTTTTTTTGAAACGATCTCGGAGACGATCCCTTACAGAATGACCACGCACTAGCTTTATTGTGTCAGTGTCTAAAATGATATTTTTGGTACTGCAATTTTGTGTAATATAAAGAAATCTCCTGGCATGCAAGCAGTGAAAAAAATCTAACATGGTTAAAAACAGGACTTTCCAGTAGTGTTTTGTATGTTGTGTGGTTTGTGTAAACAGGGCTTTAAGTGGCACAAACAAAAACACCCCCTAATTTGGCTGTATCAATTTGCATTTAAGCAGATTTTCTTTTTTTATTTGCCGATATAATATAATTTTTCAGACTGAAAGTTTGGCAAATTAAACGATCACAACTAAAATTATTCCAAAGCAACAGCTGAGGCTAGCTAGCTAGCTCCCTTGATCCAGACTTGCTTTAGTTTTAAGAAAGCTATAAATTCACTGGTGTGGACTTTTATACAAAAAGAAGCTTGTTTCTTACTTGTCATAAAGTAGCTAGCTAATTCAATAAGGTTTTGTTCCTGCTTTTTGTTGAAAGTTTGGCAAATTATAAACGATCACAATTAAAATTATTCCAATGCAACTGTTAGAGGCCAGCTAGCTCCCGTAACTCAGACTTGTTTTAGTTTTAAAAAAGCTGTAAATTTATTGGCTTAGACTTTTATACAAAAAGAAACTTGTTTCTTACTTGTTATAAAGTAGTAAGTTAATTTAATAACGTTTTGTTCCAGCGCAGCCATTGCGTCCAAAAGAAGAATCTAAAATAAAAGGGGTCTGGACAGCGCCGCATGTTTACAGCGTACGATATTTTGCAGAACGAAAAAAATTAAAAGAGACTAACTAAATTATTTTTTTATTCTTTACAGCGATCAAACAAATTATATTTACGATTCTAAAAAGAATATTAATACACTTTATGAAAACATCAAGCAAACCCTTTTTGCTGTTTTGCAAGTTATTTAATCGACAAACATTAAAAGAATGTTGTCTAGCTTGCTTTTCGCATAATAAGCTAAAAAAATTTATGCGTCGGCCATATTGCACTATTATCGATAATCTGCTGACAAAGCAAATCAAATTAGCGATAATTATAGCTCAGCATTGTTTATCGCTAATGACCTGATCGCTAATCCATTTTATTTATCGATAATTCTGTTCTTTTTTTCATGAATTATCGCTAAATAGTGATCGATAATTGTAGGTTGTTATCAAATTCCCTGGAATCGTCACATATATCTAATAAAATAAATAATTGCATCCACAAAGTGACACATCCTTTTATATACTACATTCATTTTGCTCCACTACTATGGTATTATTTTGCGCAGAAACAGACAAAAATAGCTATTACTATGGAGATTAATCGTCCATCGTTTTTTTATTAACAAAGAAAACTATTAAATTTATGATAAATAACAAATATACTTCAACACAGAAAAAACAGCATTTAATCACAGTTACGTATTTCCTACAATGATTTAATTTAACCGCAAGTAAACTGTTTCTAATGATAGAGTTAAAATCAACAAATAACAAATATATACCATGAGCATAAAATTGAGCAAAAATATGAAAAATTTGCATGTACAGTACCACTTAAATGTAACTTTACATGTACGCGAGTTTTACGACGTCGTGCAACGATCTCATGTCTACATAAAGAACCTTCGCATATCTTTTGTTTACACATGAACTTAATTGCTTTCTATTGTTATCGATGTGCGCGAGTCATAACAATAAGATTTGATGAATCCTTTTGTTCTTACATGTAACATGAATGCTATTGTTTAAAAGTGTTAACGATCACAAAAGCTATTAAAAGATATATATTTTAAAAAAAATGAATGAACACGCGTAAAACGTTAAAGATTTTGTGTGATACATGAACTCTATTGTTTTCAACATGCAAAAATAGCTCATGTATTTAACAATAGGTTAACAATAACAACGAAAGTTCTGACGCTACCGAAGGTTCGTGTGAAGGTGCTAAATATCGTGCACATGTAAAGTTACATTTACAGGGTTCGAATTAGAAAAGTAAAGTCGTTTCGCCAAAATTTCGGCACTCTGTAACGAAGTAAACCACCATCTAGATGTGGCCTGGGAACACCTTAGATCAATTACCATTTTTCCATCGCCGTTCTTTGTTCTTAAGTTTCTAAAATGCGATCTAAAAAAGCATTTTTATTGCCGCTTTTCGTTCTTAAGTTCTTAAAATACGATCTAAAACAGCATTTCTATCGCCGCTTTTTGTTCTTAAGTTTTTAAAATGCGATCTAAAAAAGCTTTTCTATCGCCGTTCTTCATTCTTAAACTTTTAAAATGCGATCTAAAAAAGCATTTCTATCGCCACTTAAAAATATTCAATTCGCAATCTTATCATTTTCTTCGCAAAGTGATTCGCAAAAATGGCATTTCGATTCGCAAATTGCAAATTGCGAACTGCTATTCGAACCCTGATTTAAGGGGTACTGTAACATAGAAAGGCTTAGAATGTAAACGTTAAAAAGGTAGGACTAACCCAACAACTGCCACATGAGCCTTGGTCACGAACCTCTTTAGTACTAGGGCAAATATCACCCCATTTTTCCCGAGCATCAAAACTATCAGGTAAATCCATGGCAAATAAATTGCGGTGAACTAAAATAATTCATAGAGACTACAAAATCAATTATGGATTAATATGAAATCATTCAAGAATTTCATATCGTATATCGACTGATCAATTTTAGATTTCCTTGGATCTAAATTTAGCAGGAGTATAAGTTATAAATTAATACTTATGTCCTGCAAAGCTAAAGTTCTGGAAAGCTACCTTTTTTATGTTTTTACGTCATCATTAGATACTAATCTTAAATATAACAAAACTTTACCTGGAATTTGGCTGCGATTTGGGTCATCTAAAGTACCACATAACCCTTGAATATACTCCAAATCAATATTTTCAAAGTTATGCCCTGCTTTCCAAGTGGTCTGCAAACTGTTCACCTCATCAATAATATATTGAAACTCTTCAATGGCATGTGGAAGAGATGATATCAAAGTACAAAGAGAAAAAAGTATAACACCTTTCATGCTGATCTAAATTTAAAGGAAGATATATATTTGCATCTCCAGCAATTAACAAATCAGCTTCATTTTCATGCTTGAAAGTTTATTAGAGTAACAATAACCAGGGTTTACCCTTGGAAAAATTTAACAAAACTAAATGTACAGTACAGTCCGAATGTAAGCTTCCGCGTACGCGCTATACAACACTTTTTCCTGTAAGTCGGAAACCCTTTAATCTTTTGTTTATCGTAATTACTTTAATGATCTTAGCGTGAGCTATGTTGCGAGTGATTTAACAAAAGCTTCGCGATAAAACAATATATACTGTAATTATTTTCTCATAACTGCGAGTTTTAATGTTAAAACTTATTAAATATAAAATCCCCTTAGGTATTAGCGCAAGTAATGAAATTTAATGATTTGTTTCCTACGCGAAAGATTAAAATAAATCGCACAAAAACTATTGTTTTTAAAGCTGTTTTTTTGCATGTTTTTTTATATCTTTCAAACTTGGTCCGTTTTAAAAAATATATTTCTTAACATTTTATTCTACTCAATTTTTTTCAACAAAATATTACGTGAAATAAATCGCGCACAAAACTATTGTTGTTAAAAAAGTTTCATGCACTTGCTTTTTGTTTAAAAGACTTTTGAAAACAAATATGTGACAATTCCAGGGAATTTGATAACAACCTATAATTATGATCACTATTTAGCGATAATTCATGAAAAAAAGAACAGAATTATCGATAAATAAAATGGATTAGCTATCAGGTCATTAGCGATAAACAATGCTGAGCTATAATTATCGCTAATTTGATTTGCTTTGTCAGCAGATTATCGATAATAGTGCAATATGGCCGACGCATAAATTTTTTAGCTTATTATGCGAAAAGCAAGCCAGACAACATTCTTTTAATGTTTGTCGATTAAATAACTTGCAAAACAGCAAAAATGGTTTGCTTGATGTTTTCATAAAGTGTATTAATATTCTTTTTAGAATCTTAAATATAATTTGTTTGATCGCTGTAAAGAATAAAAAAATAATTTAGTTAGTCTCTTTTAATTTTTTTTGTTCTGCAAAATATCGCACGCTGTAAACATGCGGCGCTGTCCAGACCCCTTTTATTTTAGATTCTTCTTTTGGATGCAATGGCTGCGCTGGAACAAAACGTTATTAAATTAACTTACTACTTTATAACAAATAGAAACAAGTTTCTTTTTGTATAAAAGTCTATGACAATAAATTTACAGCTTTTTTAAAACTAAAACAAGTCTGCAGTCTCGGTCATGAATATTTGCACCCACGTGCGGTGGTACGTACGCCTACACTAATACAGGCTTGTGATCAGCATCGCACGCCTAGCTTATGATTTTGGCGCGCAATTATTACATTCAGGAGATTTATTTTATTGATTTATTGATTTCAGCAACAAGATGTTTACCAGCCCAGTCCTGGTCATATGAATTTTAGCAGCTGAGTGATACTTCACTCGCCTCGATTGTCGTAGATGCGTGATGAATTTCACGCGTCTTGCCTTAATTGAGGAGAGTGATTATTCAGTTTTCATAATTTGAGGTGCGTGATAACACATATGAAAAGTGTGGTCGTCTGGAAGGCCTACTGAGTAAATGTATTTGCATCTTTATTAAAGGACCGTC
This sequence comes from Hydractinia echinata, assembly GCA_030067915.1. NCBI lineage: Eukaryota > Metazoa > Cnidaria > Hydrozoa > Anthoathecata > Hydractiniidae > Hydractinia > Hydractinia echinata. The sequence goes on from JASGCC010000006.1 coordinate 1,807,999, forward strand.
TCAAAATTTCCGTACGTAATTCGTATAATTCGTATCAAAACTTTGTATCAATGAATCAGCCCTTAAAATTAATTGCCGACGTAAAATACAAAGATACCGTAGTTGCGTCGGCAAAAAAATTGCTGACGTAATTTTGTTGTGAAATTTAAATGAATGGTGTTATTATGAAGAATGTAAGGTATAGAGAACATTAAAGTTGGCCCCTTTCCTTCATGCTGACACTCTTGTGCTTGGCTGGTGCATTACACTGAGACTCGAACGAAAGACAGAAAACCATTTGGAACCATGCCACAACTCAGTCCGACCTTCATCGTCACAGAGAATACTGCGAGAAGAGTGCGCACCCATGCAAGTTAAATATAACCAGAACATGGGAGAGGTTAGGTGTTCTGTACCCTAATACAGCTTTCGGACGAATGTTCTCGTGATGTAATACCAAAGAAAAAAGCTGTTGCTTTGGAATAATTTGAGTTGTGACCGTTTCATTTGCCAAACTTTCAGTCTGAAAAATTATATTATATCGGCAAATAAAATAAGAAAATATGCTTAAATGCAAATTGATACAGCCAAATTAGGGGGTGTTTTTGTTTGTAACCACACAGCATACAAAACACTACTGGAAAGTCCTGTTTTTAACCATGTTAGATTTTTTTCACTGCTTGCATGCCGGGAGATTTCTTTATATTACACAAAATTGCAGTACCAAAAATATAATTTTTAGATACTGACACAATAAAGCTAGTGTGTGGTCATTCTGTAACTAATTTTTCCCACACCTGTTGAATTACGTAACTTTTTTTTAATATTTTTTTTGGAGTGCCAGTAAAATCCTGTATCGGACATTTCATTTATGGGAGATGGTGTCGTCAGAAATTTGATATTTTGATACCCAATTTTTGGGCGAAAATTTGCATTGCATATTCCTTTATATTTAGAATTATGGTGTTACATGGTGGAGAAGAGTTTTGTGTGCTTCAGAAATCTTGATGGTTCCCATGGTCCACTCCTGAGTTATATATTTATAGTAATGTATTTCAACTAAAAAATAAATTTAGCCTCTTATTTTTGGTCACACGCGATAGTGAAGTTACCTATAAATTAGGGTCTGTTCATACGTCAAAGCTTTTCTCTAGGTCCGCTCATCACGATTTTCTGATTTTTTACACAGTTATTTATAAATGAATACTAGGAAGTAACATTTTTGGATTTAAGATGATTATCATTACTTTTTTCTATAAATGGTTTAAAATATTATTGCAGATCATTATCTAGTCCCACATGCGGCCTTTGGTTTCAAATTTTTTTTCGCATTTTCTTAAAATTGATAAAATATAACCTGAGAACAAGATTATTTACCAATTTCAGTTGATTTAATGCTACCACCCAAAATTAACCGTAAATAAGGTTTTCATGTTTGTCTAAAAATTTCACTATTTATTCTCATGTTTGATAATCGCGAGCATTCAGATGTAAAGTTGTTTCATTGTACAGAAATAATTTTGATATGGTTTACATTATTAGTAAGTAGCACAATTTAAATTTTAGAAAATTTCTTTGTTTATATATATATATATATATATTTTTTTTTTAAATGTTAAACTTTGAAATTGTTGTTAACTATAAATTAAAATATATATCATGAGGAAAGTATTAACATCCGTAGTTTTTGCATTTTACGTAACAAAATAATATGAAATGGAAATTTTTATGTATATATTCATTTTAGTTTTACCTTGTGTTACCAAATTATTTCTTATGAGGGTGGAATAATTTCTAAAGGAAGAAACTGTTTGCAGGAGAAACTATGCAGCCATTTTATGAGGAAACAATGCAAATATTAAAATGTAAATTCTTCCATAGTGTCAATTTGTGAAAATATAAAACTAAGAATTTTGTTTTCGACCTCACAAAAAATTTCAAATAAAGCAAATATTAAAGAATAATTTTTATAGGAAACAAGACCTGAGGTCGTTGGTTAGAACACGTGTTTAATTGCCTATGTTGTCATGAACATGGAAATTTAAATCAAATGTTGCTTAACACTTTTAGTGCTAAAAATGTCAGTGTGAACTTAACTTTTATCTTCAATAAGGAGGAAAGCATTTCTTTTATTTTTACCATTAGAAAGAGACATGTTCAGTTAAAAAGACCTTAAGTGTCAGTATTGTGTTCTTTATAAACGTGTTTCTTAAATTAGAACAAAAACTGTGTTGCCATTGGCTTCATAGGTAACATCCCCTCCTTCTTGATATGGTCTTCCATTCTTGAAGTTAAGCAGAAAAATTCCCTGGATAAAAAACACGCTAAGATTTCCATTTAATATGCTTCTCATGTAAATTGAGAACAAAACGACTTGTATGTATAATCCTCTATTTTCCCCCAAAAGACAACGAAATCAATAAAAATACAAAGACCATCTTCCCCAAAAAATTTGGACGTCCTTTTAAGGATGACTCTATGCATTATGAAAGAAAAATAGCCAATGACCCCTTCCCCAGCCTTGTTACAAAATTTGTCTGGGAGAGAAAGTGACACATTTTATTTATTTGTAACAAAGAGTACATGAAACGAGCGCCCTATTAAATTCCTTGGTTTACTGATTTTGTTACAAACTTTGTTTTGAAAAGAAAAAGTGATACAGTTTCCTAGAGCAAGAACTACATGAAAACGCGCTGTTGAAGTATAAACAAAACACATAACTATCCACATGTTCGACGGCTATCCTCTTGCTTTATGTTACGGCAACTTAGCGGTAGCGAGTAAGGGGCGGGTCTACTGACACGAAGTGGCTTTAATAACATTTATTCCACACTTTCGCGACGCTACAAAAAAACAAAAAACAAAAGAAGTTACAAACTACGTATAAAATAACAGAAATTAAACCTAACTACAAAATGCCTGATGCCGAACGGCCAATACAATATAAAGAAGAAATAACACATACGAAAAAACATATACTTACTAAAACACAAAAATCCCAATACTTCACCTTTACAATAGCACACACACGGCACAGATACTTCATACTAACGAACAAGAAACTTATGCACAAAAATTACGACAAATACACTATACCCAAGAGACAAAACACAAGAAAAACGTTGCATACAATAAACAAAGGCGAAGCGAATACATAAAACGTATAACAAAACACTAAGAAGGAGAACCAAGTGTTCCTTCGTAGAGTTTGAGGCTTACTCGCGCTCAATGCGGGAACACTTTATTCTCTAGATTATGATCCTATAAAAAATAAAATTTATCCTGACTAATGTTAGTAAGGGTTGGGAGCAATTATATTATAAAATTATATTGCAATTTAATTATATAATAAAAAAAATAATAAAGAATTATTTAGCTTTCAGACACGGTGTTTTTCCCTGTGCGCAGAAACTTTTCCCAGCAAGGGATCAAAACTCGGCTTCCTTAGCTCGCTAGCATTTATCAAGTACCGCTGTCATTATTATTTTAATTTATGCTAATTTAGCCCTAGCAAAATAGCGATAAATAGCGATAAATAAAAAAAGAAAATCCCTTAGCGATATTTATCGATAATTTTATATTTTTAATCTAAATTATCAATAAAACTTTTTGCTTAGCGATCAGGCGCTATAAGTGATTGATAATGAAAAATTATCGCTAAATAGCTTGTTATCAAATTCCCTGGAATCGTCACATATTATCCTTTTGAACATTTTATTGCAATCTTTTTTTCTTAACAAAACTTTAGGAATAACTTTCGCAGCATAACTTTAAAATAATCTTTGTGCATAAAAGTAATTTTCCATTTACTCCGACGCTCTTCCACCTTGTTCTACCACAATTTAGTCAATGAAGAGGCTAGGCGTGCAACGCTTTGCATGCCCAAAAGTGTTTCTATGTTGTCAAGGCGTGCAATTCTCAATTCGTCAATAACTGTCTCTACAACGGAGGAGGGTGTTATGAGAAGCATATTTTCTGTGTATTTTCACATCACGCACGCAGATAATTACTATTTTTTTCGTTGTGAAAAAAAATTAATAATTCGCCCCTCATAAAAAAATAAATAAATTTGCTCTCTTGTTTAGCAAAATAAGTAGTTATGCAGCATGAAGTTTTTTTGTGCTGTTTTGAAAATTATGCAACAAGAATTATTCTTTGCTGTTTCAAAAGTTATACAGAATATGGTGTTGTTTGGAAAGTTATACAGCAGGTTAAGATTGTTTTGTTTGGAAATTTATACAGCAAGTTATTCTCCTTTCACTAATAAAAAAACTGAAAAATCATTTTAATAAAAAATGTTAGTGTTGTTTTATATAATGTTTTTCGTGCAGTCTTATAAAAAATCTATGTCCCACAAATGCAAATTTTTTTAAGGAATATAGTTTAGGCAAAAAATATGTTATATCATAACTGAGGAGGGTGTTACAACAAACATATTCTGCAATGTATTTTTTATATTATTTTTCCTATAAAGCAGACTATTTGAGCAACAGTCAGCAGTATTTTAACTAGCAAACGTATTTCACCATTATATAATATATAATATATGATATATTATAATAATCATAGCGAAGGAGGGAGTTACGACAATAACGCGTATTTTGTTTTTTTCTGGAGTCTTTTCAGATTGGCGTCACGATTACTTACGCAAGTTACAGTTTTACAAAAAATTTAAAGCAATGTATATATGTAATGAACGATGTATTGAAATCGTGTTCTGAAAATATAAGATATCTTAAATCTTTCTTCAAGATAAAAATTAAGATATAGTACAGTAAAGTTGATTTTTATATTTTTTATTGCTTTTGTTTACAAATTCTATAGACTTCGCGCCGAAAGTATTCTCAACATCGTCACACGCAGGTTATTGTTATTTATACAATAATTTTCCCTGATCTTTTCAATTTCTCGTGGTGTAATTATTCTCTCTTAAAGACAATAGTCTATTATGAAAGTTATTATTTATGCTCGTTGCGCGTACGAGGAAGGTTACATTCAGACTGTACTGTATATAATAAATCATTACTGTTAAAAATCACTGCAAGTATGCACATTACAAAAATAATCGATTTACCGTTCGTGCACAAAAAACTAGTCTATGTACATTGTTATTTTTCTCAAAAATCACGTGTCCTGGCTTAATATATTAGAAGCATACATTTGTCAACCACCCTTGGTACCCATGTGAAATTTTGAGGAGAATCTTTTTTAAAGTTAATTTTTGTAGAATCATTGAAATGATCATATAGCTACAGTACTGTGAAAAGGTTTGTTAACATCGTGTTCGTGTAACGAGCGTGGTGAACACGAACCACGATAAAATCGTGGTCTTTTTGTATAACAAACATTCAAACATTCTATCGTGGCCACCACGCTAATATTATTATCTCCACGAAGGATCGTGTGTCCCACGATCATTTTCGCGAGCTTTACGATTTTTATAGCCAGTATAATTTAATTTTTTTTCTTTTCAAAAAAGTCTTTCATTAAAGTTAATTTGTTTGTTTCAGGTTTTCCCAAGTTTAACAAAGCATATTCGTAGTTTTTGCTTGGTGTATACTTTTTCGTCATGGTCGCGATTGTATTTTTACGAAATATCATTTGTCTAGAAAAGTTAAATTTGTCTGCGGCGATGGAAATGTTTTTTTAGATCGCATTTTAAAAGTTTATAAACGAATGGCGGCGATAGGAATGTTTTTTTAGATTGCATTTTAAAAGTTTATAAACGAAAAGCGGCGATAGAAATGTTTTTTTAGATCGCATTTTAAAAGTTTATAAACGAATAGCGCCGATAGAAATGTTTTTTTAGATTGCATTTTAAAAGTTTATAAACAAAAAGCGGCGATAGAAATGTTTTTTTTAGATCGCATTTTAAAAGTTTATAAACGAATAGCGGCGATAGAAATGTTTTTTTAGATTGCATTATAAAAGTTTATAAACGAAAAGCGGCGATAGAAAATTTTTTTAAGATCGCATTTTAAAAGTTTAAAAACGAATAGTGGCGATAGAAATGCTCTTTTAGATTGCATTTTAAAAGTTTATAAACGAAAAGCGGCGATAGAAATGCTTTCTTAGATTGCATTTTAAAAGTTTAAGAACGAAAAGCGGCGAAAGAAATGCTGTTTTAGATCGCGTTTTAAAAGTTTAAGAAAGAAGAACGGTGATAGAAATGTTTTTTTAGATTGCATTTTAAAAGTTTAAAAACGAAAAGCGGCGATAGAAATGTTTTTTTAGATTGCATTTAAAAAAAGTTTATAAACGAAAAGCGCCGATAGAAATGTTTTTTAAGATCGCATTTTGATTCAAGAACGATTAAAATCTATTATATATATAGCTAGCTTTATTACAACGAATTAAAACAACAAGTGTTAATTTATTTTTTTGCCGTCGGTTTTTGATTTAATTGATAAACTAATACGGTCTTTGTTGTTTTACAATAGAAGTTATCTATCGTGGACCCCACGGTGTAATGTTTAATTTTTGTTCGTGTAGTCCACGAAACATAATCGTGAGGTCCACGATTGTTAAAAAAATACGCATCGTGGGCTATCGTGGTTCGTGCGTAACATGAAATAAACACGAACCATGATGTTAACTAACCTTTTCACAGTACTGTATATAAAATTAATTCTCACCTGGTTCTTGCTTTGTAGAAAAATTATATAACGTTGCAAAACATGTCAAATCCAAGGGAATTTGGAAATTTGCAAAATATATCGATAAAGGTGTGGGTTTGGATATAACACAAATGCCCAAACGTAAACAAAAATATGTCAAAGTATAGGGGATAATGTTTTGTTGTGTTGCAAAATGGATATGAAAGGCACCCCTAACCTTGTTGCTTGACATTTTGTTGAGCCACTTGTCCAACTGGGGATATAATAAACATAATTTTAAGCTCACACATAAAAAACCTATATTTGCAGAGTACCAGTTCTATTGCTGTAGACGAGGGTGCCGACTCACCGGAAACGCCGCAAAATCCATGGGGCTGTCGAACAACTTCCGGCATTTAAAAAAAACTCAAAATTTTGCGCGGAGAAACCCGAATCAACCCGAAAAAACATTTTTTTTAAACATTTATTACCAAGTATAATTCATTCTTTTAATTTCGAGCAGTGGTAGTGGAAGAGCTCTGAAAAAAACTGTTTCTATATCATTTATTCCATAAATAGCTGTAATAAAATCCCACAAATAATAAACTGACAGTACAACGACAAAATAGCATCTTCCTTCTTTCGACAAAATAGCATCTTCCTTCTTTCGACAAAATTTAAATAAGAAAAATGAGCTTGTGCGCCTTGCATTTCGGGCGCAATTCGGGCGGTTTCGGACGGACCCAGGCTTTTCCGGGTTGTTACAGGCGAAAACCTTGAAAAAACCCCCGCAAAAACGCCCGCAGCCACCCTCACATCTATGGCACTTTCGGCGAGTCAGCACCCTCATTGCTGTAGATTTACATTGTCCTATTGCTCTGTTTCATGTGTGTCGCTACAGTGGAATATCTCTAAATATTTAACTATCACAATTTGATTAGAACCTCAAAATATAAATAAAGATAAAGGATAAAGGCTTGATTTAACACCTTGTGGTGTGTGACTTCGATGAGAATTTCATCAAGTATAGCTAGAAACAAATAAAAGACACTAGAGAGTGGCTTCGTAGCATTCCACAATGCATCTTTAGCCGCAGCTGTCTTTAATTCCGTTAATTTTAACTTCAATACCAAAAATCTTACCTGTAAAATGGATAAAATGCAGCAAAAAATGTCCACCCAATGTTCTGTCTGCGCTAATTTTATACTGGAAAGGTCACAAGACTTGATGCAAAAACGAAAGTGTCGAACCAGATCCCCTAAGCCACAAAAGAAACTTTGACGCACAGTGAGTTAGTATAAAACTAACTTAATACCATGTCAGGTGTGTATCCACAACTGTTCCTGCGCTGGTAGTTAAAATACATGACGTAAAATTCCTTTAAATACTATGAATACTTTAAGAACTATAACTTTCAAATGTCATGTAACATTTTGAATTCAATTGTATCCATTTCTCACAAAAAGAGGACATTAGATAAAAACTTGTAACACATTGCAAAAGGTAATAGAAACCAGGATGGTTTGTTGTTTTTAGCCTCGTTTTAAACCCGTGACATAAACAAAGTGTTGCTGTTGGCCCTTCACTAAAAGAAAGGGACCTAAAAAGGCCTCACATGCCTGTATAAAAATGTTTGTTTGCTTTACTTTTTCATTTTTTTGCAGATTATAAATTTTATTTGACTTTGATAAATGTTATTTTACCCAGGATAGGTCATTTGGTTATACAGCAGAGACGCAACAAGTACAGTCTAGACTAAACCTCATTTTAATAATTATGTCTGGCAAACAGAAATTTTGACATCTGTTTAATGTTTTATTACCTTCAAAACACAATCAAGCCACGTGCCCACCCACCAGCTTTATTAGTTTCAAATATAGGCAAAGAATCAGTAGGTCAGTCAGTAGAGTGATTATTAAGCTAGCTACATCCCATCCCAAAGGTTCCCAAGTGACCCTCACAAGGTTTTTGTCTAGGTGGACAGAACTACCTTTGTGGACTGGCCTTAAAAGAGTGTATATATTCCTCCAATTTAATGCGACTAACAATATAGTGCAACAGTTTCTTGCTCAATCTTATTTTTGGATCTGGGTTTAACATTTTTAATTTTTGAAAATGAAACAAGAAACTTTTGAGGAAAATGAGTGACAACTTGAAATTTATCACCGAAAATTAGAAGATCATACGATTATTAGAACGGAAGTTATTATAAATTAAAGTTTATAAATTTTATAAGAGCTTGACTGCAATATTTACTGCAGTTGATATTTTGGGTCATTTCTTCATAGAGCACATTAATAGTTTGACTACTACCTATAGTCTATAGGCTATAGTACCAGTTGTACTTAGTGTACAAAAATTTGCATTTGTCTATAAATTTTGATGCTGAATTCAAATAATGTTGTTCACATTTTAAGAGAACAGTTTGAAAATTCCGAACATGTTATCCTGGATACAAGAAAAAGTGTTAGGGTTAACAATTTATTATATATATATATATCCTTCATTATTGCAATCTTTATATCATACCTATACTTTTTGAAGTAACGATTTCTTCCTTATTGTGTAATTTTTAGTTATATTTCTATAGCAAATTTTGCATTATGTACCACTTAAAAGTCTTTGCAACTAGCATTGCTTCTGTTGGTGCTGGCTGGATTGTGTTCAATAAATCAAAATATCTTAAAGCTGAAATAGAGCCAGAAGAATCCTTGGAAACAAAAAAGAAAATTGCAATTATTGGAAGTGGCATAGGAGGGTCATCGACAACGTATTTTTTAAGGTTTGTTTTTGTTTAAACTCAACCAATAAGAAGTCATGTGTGCATAGTGTCAGTTCTTTTACAAAAGTGACTATAATATATACAAACTACAAACATATAAATGAAAATAAACAGTCTCTTACAAGCTTGGATAAGACAAAGTAAAGGCTATATAATACGTAAAAACATCTACTGCTGAATGATAAAACGCAACAACGCTGAGGACTGTATAGAAGACTAAACCAAAAACTGCATAAAAAAGACTAAAACGATTGAATAGCATAAGTCTAGGCAATAGTGGAAGTGCCAATCCAAAGTGAATAGGTGAGGAAAAAAAAATAAAAATTAGGCTAAATGTGATGAAATAACCTGTTGGACGGACACGCGCTGCTGCAGGGGCATAAGGGAAGGATACATGGCATCAGACTTCCAATCACCCAAAAGTGAGATGACATCTAAAGAAACCCCCGCTTCTAATGCAAAGGTAGCACCACCACGCCGAAATGAGTGGGTCCCATAAGAGTACCTGCTTCATGTAAAACTGATAATAACCGTAGATAGTGAAACGATGTACACATATATTTATTACACCCACCAGTTATAATGCTACACTATAAAGAAACAAATAATAAACATAATGATCAACACTAACACATGCCTCCCTTTTTCTTGTAGTTCGTAGAGCGTCCATAATGTTTGAAATGTCTGCAACAAAAGAAGGTACACAACCTGTGTGCACAATGAAATAAAATGAAGCACTTTGATAATAGTCAATTTTAAAATGTCACACATCAAGTTTTCCAATCAACAGAATATCTTGTAAACTCTGACAACTAGCACCATGTTTTGTCAGACAATCAGCCAATTGTCTTTCGATGGGTATCCATTCCACTGTACTGATTTCTTTACGAATTAGCATCTCTTTTATTGCTGCAATATCAATACGCAGTCGTTTTTCACTTATTACTTTCGTTGAATATATAAGTGAATGTAGATTTTTATTATCAATCTTGGCATTTGTTGTGATTTTCTTTACGTCTTTTCTTAGCAATTCCGCCAGTAATTCAGATAGGTACAGTGCATCATCCAACCCATCTGATAATGCTAAACTTTCTGCAGCTGTGGTACTCTTCACTACCCTTTTAATTTTGTTTGATGAACAATTTAGGATACAACAATCATTATTTTCTCCAACTAATAAAATGATATGTGCACCTGCACTAGATGAACCATCTGGCAAATTTGCATGGGAAGCATCTGTGAATACGACTAATCGAAGCTCCTGGTTGACATTCATTTTTGGATATATCAGTTTAAACTGATCAGACTTAATTTTCTTTACCATTTTGTTAGCTTCAATGAGATGTCTTACTTCTGGACTCTGGTTGATACACATGCTAAAGTGCAAAACATCAAAACTAACATCAGGCCTGGTCTGACTGGCCACCCAATTTGCTTGACCAACCAAACTCCGTAAACTGGCAATTTCAGTGGAATTAAGTTTCTGAAACTTATTTGCTTGACGTTTCAGAGATAGAGGTATAAGTTGCATCGAGTCAATAAAATCATTCTGGGACACTTCTATGTTACCATTGTTATGCTGTATGTTTAATCCAACATATTTAAAATAATTTTCCTCAATTTTCCCAATTCGAAAGACATCTCTTAATTTATAAACAACCTCTTTCTCAAAAGAAGTTGTTCCAGAGTGAATAAAATCGTTGACATGGATAACAAAAAGCCCTTCTAGAATATTCTCACGTTTCCAATAGAACATAGGTGGATCGAACTTGGATTGTACACATCCAAGCTTTTCAATTTCTTTTTTCACAGTAAAAAAACAGTGTCGCGCAGCATCATTTAATCCATACACAACCTTTTTAAGTTTCCAAAGGTTGCCTTGGTCATCTGCTTCAATTGGTGGCTGCAAAAATACATTTCTCTGGATCTCGCATCCCTGAAGAAAAGCAGCTTTGATATCTGTGGTTTTACATTGCCACTCTTTTATACTAGAAATTGCTATCAGAATTCTCAGGGTGCTTTTCAAGGCAGTAGGCGAGTCAACTTGTAAAATTTGCTCCTCTTCAAAGCCTCTTGCAACGAGTCTGGCTTTTACAAAATTTTCTGGACCAGTTTTCTTCTCTGTAATTACCCATGTAGTAGAAATTGTCTTTTGTCCTGAATTTCTCACTTCTTCAAAAACCTCAAAATCCTTCCAGTTCTGTATCTCTCGTTCCTTGGCAGTGATAATATCTTTGTCACAATGGCGTTGTTGTGGCACTAAGACAATGTTTACTTCCTCAGTTCTTCCCTTTTCTACCTTTTCCCATTTGTCAATACTCTGAAAATCTATACAAATGGGATTTTCTTCATTTGGGTGTTTCACATTGTACCAGGAAGAATACTTCCCAGTTGCTTTGCCAGCTCTGCTGATTACCGTTGCCTCTCTCCAAATGTTGTCACCTGGTTGCTTGTAGCGAATTTCATCATTTTTCTTTGGCATACCCGTAACGTTGTCAGTCATGTTTTGGTCCAAGGTGGCATCGTCAAGTTGTACTCCATCGTGTATAGCAGCATCGGCATGCTGTCTTTGATTGGTGCTTTCTTCGTCTGAAGATGCACGAATGCAATTCGCCTCACCTGAGGTAACTTTTATTTCAGGGCCAGGATCTGATTCTGTTGGCTCTTGAAATTCATGCCCAACTTTAATCAATCTGTTGGTTGATACCCTAACATAAACATTTCCATGTCGCACAAAGACAATTTTTCCATCTGGACATATTACAGTGCCAGGTCCTTTCCATTTGTTGGATTCGTCTCTCTTGTAAAAGACTTTACAACCTCTGTCAAATTGAGTACAATTTACCTTAATTTTATGTTTTAAGGCACGTCTGATTTTTGATGATGACTTAGCTTCTACATATGCTCTTCTAGCAGCATGCAAAGTGTTGATATGCTTTGCAAACACTTGGTTCATTGTTGTACCTTCAAGAGCTGGCGGCAAATCTCTCATTACGTTGGGAAGATTAGGATTTTGTCCAATTACAAGTTGATAGGAAGAAAATCCGTTCCACATTTGCAGGCAGTTCTTTGCATTTATTGCCCACACTAGAGCCGTTTCCAAAGACACTGTTGGATTGTCTGCCAGAATCTTTTCCAGACATCTGTCGACAACAGCATGGTTTCTCTCACAGATTCCATTTTGCCATGGGCTTTCAGCAGCTGTGTTAAGGACCTGAATGTTTAAGTTTCCACACATGTTTCTATAATCTTCATTGGCAAATTCGCCACCATTATCTGCCAAGAACTTCTGTGGCGCTCCAAATCCAGAACCAATCCACATTTGCATAACATTATCTATATGATAGTGGATGGTTTTTTATCTTTGATGATTCTTGCAGTGGTAAATCGGCTGAAGAGATCAAGCAAATATAGAATGTTTACGTCCTTGTTCCACTTTTTTAAATCCATAGCTACAGTCTCATTAAATTGATTTGCCAAAGGTAAACAAACTGCTGGTCGTGGTGGTGTTTTACGGAATCTTTGACATATCTCACAAGAGGCATAAACTTCATCTAATATAGACTGATAATCATCATCCCAAACATTCGCATCACTCAGTAAGGCTTTCAGTTTACCTTGTGAAGGGTGAGCAAATTGCTTGTGTAGTTTGACAAGCGTTTTCTCTGTTCTGGATACATCAGCTTCCAAGGTATAAAGGCAATCAGAAATTGGTATTTCTTCCTTCTCAAGCGGAATGCAATAATGTCCTGATGAGGTACTATCAAGGTGTACTGCTTTGCCCCAAATTTCAGCTTGGTCATTTTCAAGGTCTAATTTGATTTTGGCATTCTTCATTGCAGTTTTGCTCAATAATAATGGGATTTCACTATCAATCACATCCGTTTTGATGAAAATGCTTTTTCCAGCAATCTCGCATGGGAAGGTTACACTACCTCTGGATTTCTTTGTTTCTCCTCCACCAAATTTAAAGACTGTTGAACTATCACAGTGCTGGACTAGATTAGATTCTGTAGCATCTAACGTTTCTAGGTAACAGTCCATCCAATGCCTGCCTGCAACTGTAGATGTGCAGCCAGAATCAAGAACTGCTGAATTTCTTGCTTCACTAGTAAGTAAACACAACTCACTTTCATTTGATCCGGTAAATAATGTGATATGCTACCCAGAGTTCATGGACCTTCTGTGAGGACAATCTCTCATAAAATGCAAAATAGACTCTGCATTTCGTAGGTTTACCATTGAAACCTAATGGGTTTGTTTTAGTGTCAGTGTTTCTAGATCGAAAATGTTCATTTTCACCATGTTTAAAAATTCTCTGCGGTCCGCTAAAACGGTTATGTTGATATTTATTTGGACGATTGTAAAGTATCTCTTCTGAAGCTGAGGCTCTCCTGGATTCTAACGCAATGCCAGAAACATCACTCTCAGATGGGATAGCTTGTTCTCCATAGAACTTTCTGAGAGCAGTTTTCATTTGATCAAATAACTGTTCTTTCTTTGAGTAATCAACACCTGTTAACACCAGTTGTCTCTCCTTGTGAGAAAGTTTTGAAGCATCAAGTAGTTTAAATACTAAGACTGGAGAAGGCAATTTCATATTTTTTTGCATTATTCGGTTGTACCTTTTTTCAAATTCCAAAACAAAAGTCTCAACTTTCTGGTTAGCTTCACGTACGTATCTATCAAATATGGTATAACGTTCGTATACCTCACTTAACTCATCTTTTTTAAAAAGTTTATCCAAATAATCAGTAAGTTTCTCTACGCCATCATCGGCATTAATACTTTCCAGTTTCAGTTCATTAAACACTTTGTCTCTAACACCACTTGGATCATCTTCCGGAAAAGACAATGCTACTGCAACTCCCCGTTTCTTCTTATCTAAATCTGTAACAATGCACCAAGCACGTAACTCTTCACAATATCTGTCATATGGTTTGTCTTCGCTATTGAACACCGGTGGGTTTTTATAGCCACTCATCTTCAAATTCTTCAACTACCCTTTGCTACCATGTAAAAATGATAATAACCGTAGATAGTGAAACGATGTACACATATATTTATTACACCCACCAGTTATAATGCTACACTATAAAGAAACAAATAATAAACATAATGATCAACACTAACACTTCATACAAGACATAAATGACTTATATGTAAAAACGCAGAGCTTAGGGGCAGAGGAGTCTCTCCAGCAAAAAGCCTGGCTATTACGTAAGGCTGCCGTGGTAAAAGAAAATGCATGTTGGACAGCTGTAACAGGACATAATGAGGAGCCTGGGATAGCCACCAATGGAACAGCAACTGTACGCTGATCAGGTTGAATGGTTTTGCTCTATCGAACCATTAATGTAATACCTGTACTAGAATACACAAAGTCTGACCTAGTAAATTGTCGCTTAGGATCAAACAAGGCATCAAAATGAGGAAGTAAATGTGCCTTACGAAACAACCCAAAAAAGGCCACAAGGCAAATAGGCCAAAAGGAGGCATGGTGACTGCAATTTAAATTAAGACGAGCCCGCATACGAATAAGCAAATCAGGCAACTTGGGATGTGGAGGTGTACCAAGTGTACGTTTAATACCCTTAGGTATTAAACATACACTTGACAGTAGGAGGGACTGGAATAGTACAATGCTTGGATGTCAGTGTATCTCCTTTATTAAATACACATATTTTGTTAACAATGGTGGCTGAATTGTTACTTTATGTTGTTCAGAATGCGCAGAGTAGCGATTTAACGACTACTCTCTTATATAAAAAAATGCATGCAGTATATTCTGAACCCCTGCCAGTATATATATATTTATTTTGTTGACAAGAAACTTACCACTAGTGCATTAGATGTTCATCATTACAGCACCAACGTCATCAAAACCTATGTGTAAAAACATTTTAATACATGACAAATTGATTTAATATTTTAAGGATTAATTAAACATACATGTGATATATATAACAATAAGTATGTCTTTAAACTTAAATTTGTTATTAATTTTATCCCGAACTCAGATATTTGCCGAAAGAAATTGAGACAAGATAGAGAAATCGGAATAATTAATGCTGCAAAAGTTAGGGAAAAGATCGAAATCGCAAACATCTATTTTTGTGAACCTTAAGGTAGTTTGTGTTTGACTTGCTTTAAATCTTTTTATGAATTTATATATGTTTTAAAATTTGTGTTTGTTATGATAATCCTGCTCATATGTCTATACTTAGGGAATTGCTGGGACCGTCTGCTCAAATAGATGTGTATGAACAATACGAAAGAGTTGGGGGTCGTGTCAATATTGTTGAATTGAATGGTCATACAATTGAATCAGGGGGTACAATTATACATGATTCAAATAGATATATGGTGAATTTTACAGATATTTTAGGTATGTTAAAAACATTGTTGTCGATCTTTTATTTGGTTTTTTTATTTTCACAGCTTAGCATAAGAATTTTGCCAATGTTACTGCATCAGTCATATTTATTTGATTGGAACTTCGCTCTTCAATAGTTACAATTTATGATGTTATGAATGTCCTGTCCTAGTACAAAAATTTGTTGAAAGAAAGTTAACCAAATTTATTAGGTCGTTTGACAAAAGCAAATGATCCTTTGCATTATTTTGATCAGCCTTTCAAGCTTTGCGCAAGGGAAGGAACAGGTTAACCTCATAATCTCTGATGATAGGATTTATGTCACAGTCCAAAAAATATCATGGTAATCTGTGTACTTCTAAATGACAGGTGCAACAATCAGCTTCATTAAGGAAATAAAAACCTAACATTGACCCTTATTTGTAGGATTGGAAAGATTCAAAGCATTGGATGTCCCTAACCGTCTTGGCATATACGATGGGAAAGATTTTGTGTTCCTTGAGAGTACTATTAACTTGCTTAACAAAATCAAAATGCTGTGGAGATATGGTGTGTTTAGCTTGTGGAACTTGGATAAATCCCTATCAAAAATGCTGACAGACTTTCAAAACATCTACACTTTACAGAATGATGGAAAAGCATTTAGGTAGTATATATACATATTTTTTTAAAAATTGAAAATATTAAGATTATAACTTTATTTATACCAACTAATAAGCAAATCTTTTTAAAAATTAACGTTTTTTTTTCTTATAATATGCTTTGAGACCTGGAAACTTGCTGGAGGGATGTTGCACACCTTTTTTTCCCAAGTGTACACGCATGGCTAATCGAATGATTTATGGCTAATGAATTTTAGTGTCCATCCTAGAATTTCATGGAATTTTCAGAATTCCTAGAATTTGTTTTATTTGCTCAAATCTTGTGGAATTTGCTTCATTTCTTGGAATTTCTTAAAAAACCTTGTAGGATATAATAAAAACTAATTTTTCAAGTTGCTATTCCTAAGATACTGAGGAAAAACAAAAAACACGTTTTCTTGCCTCAATTTGAGAAACCGAATTCCAGTAATCGCGATTGTTGAATAATGTATTTTTAGGTGTTTTAAGTTCCTGAAATGTGTATAAAAATCTTACAACTTCGTTAACTATTTTGCAGTTAACCCTGAATTATGAATAAGAAAGTTTAAAATGGCGCCCTATATCTGCATGTTTTATCTTTTTAGCAACGTCCATGACATGCTTCGTGCAATGGGTGGAGAAGAGTTTGTTGAGTATACTAAATTGACAGCCGAGGAAGTCATGACAAGGAATGGCATTGGCGGAAGGCTGATTCAAGAGCTTGTCACTGGAGTGACCAGATGTAACTATGGACAGGATGGTGGTGTCAACGGATTTACAGGTGTTTATTTATTTGTTTGTTTGTTTGTTTGTTTTTTAGTTTGCGTTATTGTTCTTCTTTGTGTTTTTTGTTCCATCTCGCGTGTTT